>WSUB01000059.1:0-149715 GCA_019633425.1 Tulasnella sp. 424 | reverse complement strand
ACTCACCTCCCAGGCGATCCAACCAAGCGCCCATATATCGCTAGCCAAAATTGGCTGCTCTTCATTTAAAACTTCCGGTGCTGCCCACCGAAAGGACCAGCTTGGCCCCGTCAGCGTCAGCTCAGTACCAGAAGCTGACAGAGTAACCTCTGGACGCTGGTCATATTTCCCTCTGTCTCGGTTCTTCAACAACGTTTGACCTGTGGCTGGTTCTGCGCCCAGTTCACGAACCTTCCTCAAAACTCGCGAGGAGCCAAAATCTGTAATGACGGCTCGATGATCAGAATTGACAAGAATGTTTAGCTGAATAACAGCTCGTTGAGTCAGTAGAAAGTGAGGTAGCTCATGAGACGAGAAGACTCACAGATTTGAGGTCTCCGTGACAGATGGGTGGCTGACGAGTATGAAGATACTCAAGCCGGACGCCACGTCCTTAATCTGACGGACTCCCGATAAACATTTACGTCTCATCCGATTTATCTCAATCCATGACTCACCAATGACACCCGTTCGGCGAGCTCCCACGTGCCAAAAAGGAGGAATTCACGAACATTGCCGTTAGCTTCCCAAGGAAAGACTAGCCAGGCAATGCGCTTTTTAACGTCCTCCACAAATCCGATGATTTTCACAATGTTGAGATGGGATAGCCCGTTCACCACATGGAGCTCGTTGACAAAACCCTAGAAGGCTACTTGAGCTATCTCTACTGCATCGTTGAGCGAGGCGTCTTACACGAAGAAATTTGTCCTCGTCGGTACTATCATTCACTTGAAACTTCTTAACCGCCACTTTTCTCTCCAGTTCCAGCGGACTACCATCTTCCAAAACCAGGTTTGCTACCATGACGTCGCCATGACCTCCCTTAGCTATTGAGTTGTCCCCGATGAATCTGATTTGGGTGATTTCTAATCGTTTGCTAGCTAGCCCCTCGAGAATATCTCGCTGAAGCAGAGTGATCGGTAAGCTTGAACCGAAGGTCCCAAGTCTCCATCTTAACATACCGCAGAGAGTTTTGTGGTCCTAGGCTCTTGAGACTGCGGTGTTGACTGTGGTCCGTCCAAGTCAAGGGCTTCGAGCCTTTGCTCTAATGACTCTGCCTTTGCGTTTTGTAACTCCAGATTGCTTGGCCGTTCGATAAGCCCTTTCGGCTCCATTATTGGGTTCGACATGTGGGTTTGATTGGGGAAATTTGAGAGTCAGAGAAATGAAGTAGAGCTCTGGTAGACTGCAGATGGGGGCTGTGAGGTGGATATGGTTTGTTCGACAGTGCACAGCCCGAGGCCACCACAAGGTTACGGGTCGGCTTCCAAGGAACCCGAAAGCTCCCCCTATCGCTCTGGACCGAGAAATGGATGAACAAGTGATCCCACCCAATAGAATTGCTACTTGGTCCCACTATGACAGGCCTCTTAGGGCTGCCGATTTTATCGAAGTAGTTAAGGACTTTAGGCGATCGGAAAGTGCTGTGGTCAAAGTCCACGAACAGGCTGAAAATCTATCCCACTTCCTAAGATCGCAGCTTTAGATGTCAAAGCGTTAATTGAGTGCTATTTGATCTCATGACGGTTTGCTGATGTCTTTGGGCTGTCGTGCAGCTCCTCAAAATAGGCCACTTTCCTTTAGTGGCTCAACCGTTCCCGACACCTGTGACCTATCCCAAGCCAGGTTTCGGGGACTCGAAAGAAACGCGTATGGATACTGAAGTATATCTCTAAATACGTTACAAGCTGTGATCCCGATGAGTGGACAACCGGGCGCATATCAAAACAGGAAGGTTGTTTGAAACGTACAACCAATGGAGCTACGGAGATACATTTCTATCTGATGAACTAGTGGATGGAAAGGTCGGAGGTGCTGTGGGTATCTCTGTGGTGTTACGAGCGGGTAAAGGTAACGGGGATGGGGATGGGGAAGAGAAGGCTGTAGACAATTTCTCCCCTGCAAGGACCTGGGCGAGAAGGTGTCTTGAGTGACGCTTGCCGAAATCGTAGTTTATTGGGTCTGAGATTTTGGCTGCGTCGTCGAACAAATACTTTGCGTCAAGATGCCGACCCTGACGTAGTAGGATTTCCCCCAGCTCCAGCGACGCGTTCGCTCGACCCAAGCCATTTCCAATGCGCTTGTATATATCCAATGCATGTTCGCACAGTTCTTCCGCCTCGGCATAGTTGGATTGCAATCCCCGGACTGTTCCGAGCCGTAATAACGCATTCGCTTGGCCCAAGGCGTTCCCAATGCTCGTGCCGATGGTCAACGCTTGTCTGTAAGCGTCGTCCGCTTCATTGTAGCTTTCTTGTGCTTGATAGACCATACCGAGGTCATGCAGTGAGCTCGCCCGGCGGAGATCGTCCTTCAAGCTTGTGAAGATGGACAGCGCTTGATTCAAACATTCCTTTGCTTCAGCGTATCGGGCCCATACTCGGTGGACCCTGCCAAGCCCACGCAGTGACGTCCCTTTACCCAAGTCGTCATCGATGCATTTCGAAATTACCAGTGCCTGGTTGAAATATTCCTCCGCTTCGGTGTATTTCGATCGCTCGGCGTGGATGCTTCCAAGTACACACAGTGTGTCGGCTCGTCTCCTTTCGTCACCACTGCTCACGTACATCTCCAACGCTTTGCTGAGACACTCTTCCGCCTTCGTGTAGTTGGATTGCGTCAAGTAGGCGCATCCGCTGTAGTACAGAGCGCTCGCGGCGGCTGGTTTATCTCCCGCGGAACGAGCGATGGCCAACCCTTCCTCAAACATCTTCAAAGCTTCCTCGTTTCTGTTTTGAAGACGATGGATTTGTCCAGTCTGGATTAACAAGGCACTGGACCTAAGCTTGGTATTATCAGGACCCCTCTCCACCGGGATAAGGGACGGCTGTTTCAAATTAGATTGAAATCTGTGTCTGCTTATTGTGATACACAACTTACAATCCATGTGAGCGAACCCCGGCATTCAGCAGCAGATGGACGGTCATTCGGCTCGAGCTTCCAACACATCGCCATCACATGGCAGAGATGGTGGATTTGTGAGAGTTGGCCATCTTTGTAGATTGAAGGGAGTGATCCCGTGATAACCTTGATTGTGATATGTTGGCGAGTAATCACTTCTGGAAAGGGGTAATTATCCGTGACAACCTAAGGCGGGAAGGGTGGGCAGATTAAGCGGTGAACGAAACGTTGGATTGGATAACAACCCGGATACTCACCTCCCAGGCGATCCAACCAAGCGCCCATATATCGCTAGCCAAAATTGGCTGCTCTTCATTTAAAACTTCCGGGGCCGCCCACCGAAAAGACCAGCTTGGCCCCGTCAGCGTCAGCTCAGCACCCGAGGCAGACAGGGTAACCTCTGGATGTTGGTCATATTTCGCTCCGCCCCGATCCTCCGAGACCATTTGTTTAGTTGCTGGTTCCGCGCCCAGTTCACGAGCCTTCCTCAAGACGCGTGAGGAGCCAAAGTCTGTGATGACGGCTCGATGATCGGAATTGACAAGGATGTTGAGCTGAGCAACAGCTCGTTAGTAAGCAACGAGTGAGATAGCTGGCTAGAATACTCACAGATTTGAGGTCTCCGTGACAGATGGGTGGCTGACGAGTATGAAGATACTCAAGCCCGGACGCCACGTCCTTGATCTGACGGACTCCCGATAAGAATTTACGTCTGATCCGATTCGAGGTGTTTCGTAACTCACCAACGACACCCGTTCGGGGAGCTCCCACTTGCCGGAAAGGAGGAATTCACGAACATTGCCGTTAGCTTCCCAAGGGAAAACTAGCCAGACGATGCGCTTTTTAACGTCCTCCACAAATCCGATAATTTTCACGACGTTGGGATGAGATAGCCCGTCCACTACACGGAGCTCGTTGACGAACCCCTAAAACGGCCACCGTCTGAGCATTTCTACCGCGTCATTGTGCGAAACCTCTTACGCGAAGAGTCTTGTCCTCGTCGATCATACGATCGCTCACTTGAAGCTTCTTGACGGCCACCTTTCTTCCCAGTTCCAGTGGTCGGCCATCTTTCGGAACCAGGTTCGCTATCATGACGTCGCCGTGACCTCCCTTGGCTATTGAGGTATCCCCGGCGAATCTGATTTGGTTAATGTCTAAGCGTTTGCTAGATAGCCCCTCGAGAATATCTCGCTGAAGCAAAAAAAAAAAAAAGTGATCGATAAGGTTGAAGTCAGAGCACCGAGTCTCTATCTTCACATACCGCAGAGAGTTTTGTGGGCTTGGGCTCTTGGGATTGTGGCGTTGATTGTGGCACGTTCAATTCAAGGCCTTCGAGCCTTTGCTCTAATGATTCTGCCTTTGGGGTTTGTAAATCCTGATTGCTGGGGCATTTGACAAGCCCGTTCGGCCCCAGTATTGGGTTCGACATGGGGGCAGGTTTGGGGAATTTTGAGAGTCAGAGAAATGAAATAGGATTTGTGGCGCATCGCGGTCTGGGGACTTTATAAATTTAAGGAGACTGGCTGTTAGGTGGCTGTGCAGGCGGGTGTGGCCCGCTCCACAGCGCGCAGCCCGGGGTCACCCCGAGGTTGCCATTCGATTTCAACAGGAACCTCACAGCTCCCCCACCGCCCTTATCCTCACGAAAGGGATGAACCGGGTCCCCTACGTGAGAAATCGGATTGCTAGTTTTGTTGAACTTTTACCGTCAGCCGCGTAACTCGGGATGAACTCCGTACTTAGTCGAAGAAGCCACGCCCTCACGAACATACGACGATTTATCCCAGTCTCTAATATGAAAGTCATAGATTCAAAAACGTTATCTGACTGTAACTTGATCTCATTACGGCCAACTGGTGCCTTGGGGCTGCTGTGCGGCTGCCTAAAAGCGGAAGGAAAAGCCTAGTAGGCCTTCGAGTTCTTTCATTTCGTCGTACAACCGCTCCGGACACCTAGGCTTCGGGGTTCTGAAGGGGGATGCGTATAGATATCGAAGTAGATTCCTAAAATATGATACAACAGGCTTGAATTACGCCCATCCGAGTTTTACCTTCAAGACCGTCCAAATGACCCTTGCTCCAAACAGCTGAGTTGGAGGAGCGACTCCCTGCAAAACCTCCTGCACCATTCCGTACACTGTGTCGGAATACGACATCGCTACGGCCACTTGCTTCCACCACGAGAGTAGCGTTGCGCCTTGTGAAGGTGTGTCTCCGGGGAAGTGAATGGAAGTGTTACCCCACGGATAGTCGAGGGCTTTGTTGAAGTCCCTAAAGCGAGAAATGTCACATAAGAGGAGAGTGCCGTTAGATTAACGACCAGAGGTGGAGGGTTACGAAGAACGCACATTATTCCTATTGCGCGCGGCGCGTGCTTCTTCAGGAAAGCAGAAGTTATATTCTTGGGGACAGGTTGAGTTGGCTGGTTGCCTCGACGAGAACGACGAAGGACGCCGTCCAAGGAGCACTAAGATAAAAGAAAACCCCCATCAGTTTCTCTTCTCAATGGAGTCAAGGGCATTAATTGCTCGACACGTACGACGTCCATGCATGCTTTTGTTCCTCCTTGCCCGTAAACGGGGTTCAACCTGGAATACGAATATGAGTTCACTGCGCCTGGAACCAAGAGACCTGACAGAAACAGGACAAACTTCATGACGGCGTCTCCGATAGGAACGAAGTTTTGTGGTAGCCTTTTCGAGAGATCGTATCGCAGGTGGTAGAATTGACCTGAGAAAAAGGGCGGGGGAAGGTAGTAGAAAAGATTAGTTGCGGTCTACAGCGGTTCCGTTAGAGTACACCTCACCGAGACGGCAGCGATAGATTTCCATATCCTCGATATCCTCTTCCATAATGTCTAGAAGCGTCTCCTGCCAGGGTTCCATCGGTAAGCTCCTCGCCCAGGCGTAGACCTCAGCCTTCGTCTTGGGAGTCTGCTCCGCATCATTAAAAGTACTCTGTAAAAATGAAACTGGTTGCGAGAATGGTCGAAACCACCCCCATAGCCCCCCGTCAGTTTCAGGTTTCAGGTGCCAAGCGATACTTCTCGCGACGTACTGCGATCTCCATCCCACCGAGTGATGTAGTTACTCCTCGTCTCGAAACCAACTTCACAAGGTACGGCGAGAATCCACCCAACTTCGTTGTACGGTTTGGGCCAAGGTATCTTTGCGATAGCTTCGGGCGTAAGCTGGACAACTGCCGTGGTGTAGGCACTGAGGGACGTAGCCTTCCGTGAGTACTTAGAGAAGTCCTCCAAGCTAGACGTTTCCTCACCCGTATGGGTCGTAATAGTCACGTCGGGGTGACTGGTACCCAAGACTGTCGATCCACTTGGAACCTGCAGTTCGCATCAGGTCGGCGGCCCTACCACTATAACTCGGGGCGACCACGTACCTCGGCATGCCAAACCTGTCGCGTCAACGACGAACGCTCCGTCCAACGGTTGCTCCTCTTCCGTAGCCAGAGCACCGAGTAACTTGTACGTGACACCCGTCACGGTATCCGAACCATCTTTGGATGGGATTAGACCAGTGACTGAGCCGTGGACGAATCGAATACGAGGATGTGTACGGGCCATCTTACGAAGAACGGCCTCCGCCCTGCAAGTTTGTCAACGGTTATGCACTCATCATATTCCTGAGATGATTAAAGACACATACGTTGGCCGACAGAAGTTGACCCATTCATGGCTAAACCCAGGAGGTAGGTTGACGGCTCGGCCGTAGTACAAGTTGTTGTTGCAGAGGGTAACCCTTGAATGCCAAGCCATGAAATTTAGCCCAGACTCAAAGGACGACACACGGTTTCTACACGTACCTCCCATCAGCTTCTTTAATGTAGTTGTCAGCGTCTGGCCAGAGCTTTCGCCAAGTGCTCAAGACGAGAACGCCGAAGGCTGTCCCGAGGGTGAGGTTATGTAAGTGGGTTCTTGAAAAGATCCTCGATCACTCACCATGTAATTGATTATGCTGCATGAGGTTCGTCCCCTTCCGACTGCCATCTTCGAAAGTCTCCTCGGCCTCGATGACGACAACTTCCTCAAAGTGGTCTGTAAGCATCCGGGCAGTCATCAACCCGGCAAAAGAGCCGCCACAAACGATGGCCCTGCCCTTGTACTTGGTCTTGGTCGGTTCTCCCAGATGCTCGAGGTCCGGGAGGCAGGTTGTTCTATCGACTATCGTTCCGTGTATGTATCGCCCAGAGAGCCAGAGGCCAGCAAGGGCAGCACCGAGTACCAGAGACGACTGGACATTGTCGGGCAAAGCCGCTGTGTTGAGCATAGTTATTAGTGAGAGGGGAGAGGAATACAGCGGGATTAGAGAGCCGACAATTTCATCGCCTAGGTCGGCTTTTATAATTACGTCCAGGAGCGCGTAAAAGGATGATCATCCCCTTGACGATGCAAAATCTACTTTTCCGCATTCCGATCAGCCGCCGGAACACTCCGACGGTGAGCTGCCATTTCATTGGCTAGAGTCTCAGGGCCGTCGAGAACCCCGCCACCCTGGGAAGTCTTCGAAGTGGAAATTGCTGTCCACGAAAGAACCCCTCCTAAAAGGTGGAGTGTTTTGCTTGCGCCGCTGGTCGAGCTCGATCCTCAGCCTGTTCTTCGGCATCTTAACCTTGGCATTGTGGACACGTTGCGACTGCCATGCACATTAATGTCGAACCTGGATAGGCCGGCGACAAAGCCCTTGTACCCCGAAAACTCCCCCAAACCGATGTGATAAACGGCGAAGTCTGAATGGATCTTTATGAAGTGTCGGCGCTTTGGGCTGCAATGTGCAAGTCAGCAATCCGAAAGCGGTCACGAATTGATTGTATGTTTGTGTCTGTTCGCTTGTTCGTTTCTAACTTCCCACGTACAATCCAACCTCCTACCACTGTTGGGTCTCAGTCGAACCAGACTGAAGCGGTGCTCCAAGGTTGAATCCAGCCAAACAATCTAAGTGTGTAGAATGCGGTCGGCAATGATACCAGTACGTGGTGTCGCGAGTGCGCCCGGCCCCTCGCTCACTTCACTCTCCCGCCCCCAGCGCCAAGCGTGGCCATTGGGACGTTTTCGTGTATCCGCATCACTATCCCCCACTCCTTCCGTCATTATAGCGATTTGCCCAACACAACGCCACCAGAGAAATACGTTCCCGACGTCAAGAATGCTCTCTACAAGTTAGCCGTGCAGGACGGGTTTCAAGGCACGGTCGAAGAGTTCACCAGACGAATGTCCTTTCATTCCTACGAACGAGCCGTCAAGCTTGGAAGATTTCAAGGTACATACGATGCCTGGCGGCTTGAGGTCGCCTCTCCTAGTCGCATACCTGGAAGTACGTAAACTGCGTTCCGCGACTAGGCGGCGAGGGTTGAATAATCATACTATCTGCTTCCTGCTCTAGCGTGTGCATATATCTCCACTCTTCGATTGGACAAGGTCATTCAAAATGGGCAACTCGTAAATGTTACAAGTAAAGGTCAAGGATTGAGGAAGCAGATGAGGCGGTTCGTCCTGGTGAACGGTCACTCTGTGGGCACCGCATATATCCAATTCAATCACAAATACCAAGCTCCGGCTGGCACCCTGTTAAGAATATATTACGATCCGGAAAAGCATCTTCTACGGTTCCAAACACGTGATGGCGAGCCTTTGCCCCAGAATATAGACACAGACCTCATCTCGAGGGCCCGCTGGCCGGGCTATCGACCACTTCTCGTTCTCGCACATTCCGAGGGCTTGATCTCTACTATTCCAGGTAAACCATGTTTTCCTATGCCCTGCATACCAACGACTGATGAGGTTCAAACAGACGGTCATCTCCCCTCTTTCGACTTGCAGACCAACTTGAATAGTGGCTACTACGTCCGAGCCAACAGGACTACCTCGAGCAGGAGCACCGGGCGCCGTTCCTCACAGTACCAGTCGACGATTTCACTTCCGGACGGTTTAGGAACAACAAATATCTGCTTCAAACTTTCTGAACCAGAGAAATTCGAATACCTCCGATTCTTCCCTTATATCCACGAGGACCAAACATTCCGCCTATGGGATATTGAACGTGGTGTCGATGCTCCACTAAGCCCAAAAGGTGTAGGACCATGGGATCCTTTGCGCACCAAAAAACGATTTCCGGGGCTCTTCGAGCATGCGAAACGACTCGGATACTGGAAGGAGTTCTGATTGAAGGCAAGTTGGCGGCGCTGCCCCAGACCCTCCGTTTAGCTTACCCGGTTCGGACGGCTTTACAGAGACTGTTTACTATCTAGAAGTCTGCCCCCTTTTTTTTGGGGGGGGGGGGGGGGCGAGACCAAGTGCGAAGCCCCCTTGGAAGGCAGTCTCCAGTCGGTCGAAGCTACATTCCGTACCTAGCACATGGTTTCACACGTCAACACGCTCCCAGCCGCAAGAGACAATGCATTAAATATATCGTAACATTAAATGAAGCATAAATACGTCAAAAGCTGCAATTCGGTGGCGGATTGCCTTTGTGTTCAATGGCTTGGAGAGGAGTGGAGACGTTTCTTAGAAGAGGCTACACTGTAATGATGTTCAGGGCTTATCGGCAAGCGGTCCAAGAGTTTATTAGTGAATACCAAGCAGTTAGAGAATGATTGGCGTGATGGGACCATAAGTGTTTGCCTGATCTGCGCGAATTCGATGCTTTGGTCTGGCTTCCAACACGTGGAGATCACTGGTCAGACCTCGCCCACCCACAGCTTCCCGCTAGAGCCGTACTTTGTGCTTCTGGGCTTGCCTGATGTCCTAAGAACACAAGTCGGTCGCCGGAGGGATCACTGAAGTGTCAACGGTTTGGGCTGTAATGTGCAAGTCAGCAATCCGAAAGCGGTCACGAATTGATGACATCTTTGTGCTTGTTCGTTTGTTCGTTTCTAACTTCCCACGTCCAATCCAACCTCCTACCACTGTGGGTCTCAGTCGAACCGGTGCTCCAAGGTTGAATCCAGCCAAACAATCTGAGTGTGTAGAATGCGGTCGGCAATGATACCAGTACGTGGTGTCGCGAGTGCGCCCGGCCCCTCGCTCACTTCACTCTCCCGCCCCCAGCGCCAAACGTGGCCATTGGGACGTTTTCGTGGATTCGCATCACTATTCCCCCACTCCTTCCGTTATTATAGCGATTTACCTAACACAACGCCATCAGACAAATACATCCCTGACGTCAAGAATGCTTCCTACAAGTTAGCGGTGCAGGACGGGTTTCAAGGCACGGTCGAAGAGTTCACCAGACGACTTTCCTTTCTTTCCTACGAACGAGCCGTCAAGCTTGGAAAATTTCAAGGCACATACGATGCCTGGCGGCTTGAGGTCAGGGCTCCTCTCCGCAAACCTGGGGGTAGGGAAAGCTCATTCTGCGACTAGGCGAGAACGGGTTGAATAACATGCTGTCTGCTTCCTCCTCTAGCATGCGCATATGTCTCCACTCTCCGTTTGGACAAGGTCATCCAAACTGGGCAACTCATCGATATTTACCCCATCGCATGCAGTATGCGCATGAGGCGGTCCGTCTTGGTGAACGGTCACTCTGTGGGCAACGCTTACATCCAACTCAATCGCAAATACAAAGTTCCGGCTGGCACCCTGTTGAGGATATATTACGATCCAGAAAAGCACCTCCTACGCTTCCAAACACGGGATGGCGAACCTTTTCCCCAGAACACAGACATCGACCTCATCTCGAGGGCCCGCTGCCCGGGCTACCGACCACTTCTCGTTCTCGCACATTCTGAGGGCTTGATTCCTACTCTTCCAGGTGAAAGACGTTATCTTGTGCCCTACATACCAAGGACTGACGAGGTTCAGACAGACGGACATCTCCCCTACTTCGACTTCCAAACCAACTTGAATAGTGGCTACTACGTCCTCGCCTACAAGAACACCAATCGCAGGAGCACCGGGCGTCTTTCCACAACGTACAAGTCGACGATTTCACTTCCTGGCGGTTTAGGAACAACAAATATCGGCTTCTCGCTTTCTGAACCAGAGAAATTCGAGTACCTCCGATTCTTCCCTTATATCCACGAGGACCAAACATTCCGCCTATGGGATGTTGAACGTGGTGTCGATGCTCCACTGAAAAGCCGCAAATATTTAGGACCATGGGATTCTTTGCGCACCAAAGAACGATTTCCGGGGCTCTTCGAGCATGCGAAACGACTCGGATACTGGAAGGAGTTCTGATTGAAGGCAAGTTGGCGTGGCCGCCCCAGACCCTCCGTTTAGCTTACCTGGCTCGGACGGCTTCACAGAGACTGTAGACTATCTGGAAGTCTGACCCTGCTTCCCTTGGGGGGCGGGGGGGGGGCGAGACCAAGTGCGAAGCCCCCTCGGAGGGCAGTCTCCAGTCGGTCGAAGCGAGATTCCGTACCTAGCACATGGCTTCACTCGTCAACACGCTCCAAGCCGCAAGATACAAGGTAGAAAATCTATCATTAAATTAATTGAAGCAGGAATTCGTCGAAACCCGCAACTCGGCGCAGGATTGCCTTTGTGTTCTATGGCTTGGAGAAGAGCGGAGACGTTTCTTAGAAGAGGCTATACTGTAATGATGTTCAGGGCTTATCGGCAAGCGGCCCAAGAGTTTGTTAGTGAATACCAAGCAGTTAGAGAATGATTGGCATGATTGGCGTGATGGGATCATAAGTGTTTGCCTGATCTGCGCGAATTCGATGCTTTGTCGTAAGGTCTGGCTTCCAACACATGGAGATCAGTCAGACCTCACCCACCCACAGCTTCCCGCTACCGCCGTACTTTGTGATTCTCAGCTTGCCTGATGTCCTAAGAACACAAGTCGGTCGCCGGAGGGATCACTGAAGTGTCGGCAGTTTGGGCTGTAATGTGCAAGTCAGCAATCCGAAAGCGGTCACGAATTGATGGCATCTTGGTGTTTGTTCGCTTGTTCGTTTCTAACTTCCCACGTCCAATCCAACCTCCTACCACTGTGGGTCTCAATCGAACCAGACTGAAGCGGTGCTCCAAGGTTGAATCCAGCCAAACAATCTGAGTGTGTAGAATGCGGTCGGCAATGATACCAGTACGCGGTGTCGCGAGTGCGCCCGGCCCCTCGCTCACTTCACTCTCCCGCCCCAGCGCCAAGCGTGGCCATTAGGACGTTTTCGTGGATCCGCATCACTATCCCCCCACTCCTTCCGTCATTATAGTGATTTGCCCAACACAACGCCACCAGAGAAATACATTCCCGACGTCAAGAATGCTTTCTACAAGTCAGCCGTGCAGGACGGGTTTCGAGGCACGGTTGAAGAGTTCAACAGACAAATTCACTTTCTTCGCTACGAACGAGCCGTCAAGCTCGGTAGATTTCAAGGTACATACGATGCCTGGCGGCTTGAGTCTGTCTCTCCTAGTCGCATACCTGGAAGTACGTAAACTGCGTTCCGCGACGAGGTGGGAACGACTTGAATAACCACGCTGTGTGCTTCCTCCTTTAGCATGTGCCTATATATCCACTCTCCGCTTGGACAAGGTCGTCCAAACTGGGCAACTCGTAAATATTACACCCAAAACATGCGGTATGCGCATGAAGCGGTCCGTCCTGGTGAACGGTCACTTTGTGGGCAACGCATACGTCGAACTCAATTACAAATACAAAGCTCCGGCTGGCACCCTGTTGAGAATATATTACGACTCAGAAAAGCATCTCCTACGCTTCCAAACACGGGATGGCGAGCCTTTGCCTCAGAACACAGACATAGACCTCATCTCGAGGGCCCGCTGCCCGGACTACCGACCACTTCTCGTTCTCGCACATTCCGAGGGCTTAATTCCTACTTTGCCAGGTGAATGACGCTCTCTTGTGCCCTGCATACCAACGACTGACGGGGTTTAAACAGACGGTCATCTCCCCTCTTTCGACTTGCAAACCAACTTGAATAGTGGCTACTACGTCCGAGCCAACAGGAACACCAGGAGCACCGGGGATCTTTGTTCAGGCTACTCGTCGACAATTTCACTTCCGGACGGTTTAGGAACAATACGCATCCCCTTCACACTCTCTGAACCAGAGAAATTCGAATACCTCAGATTCTTCCCTTATATCCATGAGGACCAAACATTCCGCTTATGGGATATTGAACGTGGTGTCGATGCCCCACTGAAAAGTCACAAAGGTGTAGGGCCGTGGGATCCTCTGCACATTAAAAGGCGATTTCCGGGGCTCTTCAAGCATGCGAAGCGACTCGGATATTGGAAGGAGTTCTGATTGAAGGCAAGCTGGCGTGACCGCCCCAGACCCTCCGTTTAGCTTACTTGGCTTGGAAGGGCTCACAGCGACTGTAGAATATCTGGAAGTCTGACTTTTTGAAGGGGGGAGAGGGGGGCGAGACCAAGTGCGAAGCCCCCTTGGAAGGCAGTCTCCAGTCGGTCGAAGCTAGATTCCGTACCTAGCACATGGTTTCGCACGTCAACACGCTCCCAGCCGCAAGAGACAATGCATTAGATCTATCGTTACATTAATTGAAGCATGAATTCGTCAAAAGCTGCAACTCGGTGGCGGATTGCCTTTGTGTTCTATGGCTTGGAGAGGAGCGGAGACGTTTCTTAGAAGAGGCTATACTGTGATGATGTTCAGGGCTTATCGGCAAGCGGTCCAAGAGTTTGTTAGTGAATACCAAGCAGTTAGAGAATGATTGGCGTGATGGGACGCGAATTCGATGCTCTGTCGTAAGGTCTGCGACACGGGAGGACCAGTCAGACCTCGCCCACGGCTTCTGTTACCGCCGTACTTTGTGCTTGTCAGCTTGCCTGATTTCCCAACAACACGAGTCGGTTGCCGGAAGGATCACGCCTGCCGGGGACGCTAGTATGTTTGTGCTTGTTCATGTGTTTTGTTCGTTTGTAACTTCCCACGTCCAACCCACAGTCCTTCCCGTGTTGGGTCTCAATAAACCCAAATTGAGGCAAGGCTCTCCGGACGGATCAAGACAACCGTTTGAGGGTGTAAAATGCGTTTGACCATGACCCAGGTCCGTTGTGTCGCGAGTGCGCCCGGCCCCTCGCTCACTCCACTCCCCCGCCTCCAGCGCCAAGCGTGGCCACTGGGACGTTTTCGTGGATCCGCATCACTATTCCCCCACTCCTTCCGTCATTATAGTGATTTGTCCAACACAACGCCACCGGAAAAACACACTCCCGACATCAAGGATGCTTTCTACAAGTCAGCCGTGCGGGACGGGTTTCAAGGCACGGTCGAAGAGTTCACCAGACGACTTTCCTTTCATTCCTACGAACGAGCCGTCAAGCTCGGAAGATTTCAAGGCACATACGATGCCTGGCGGCTTGAGTCCGCCTCTCCTAAACGCAAACCTGGAAGTACGTAAACTGTGTTCCGCGACCAGGCGGCGAGGGGTTGAATAATCATACTATCTGCTTCCTCCTCCAGCGTGTGCATATATCTCCACTCTTCGATTGGACAAGGTCATTCAAAATGGGCAACTCGTATGTGTTACAAGTAGAGGTCAAGGATTGAGCGTGGAGATGAGGCGGTTCGTCCTGGTGAACGGTCACTCTGTGGGCAACGCACACATCCAATTCAATCGCAAATACAAAGCTCCGGCTGGCACCCTGTTAAGAATATGTTACGATCCGGAAAAGCATCTTCTACGGTTCCAAACACGTGATGGCGAGCCTTTGCCCCAGAACATAGACACAGACCTCATCTCGAGGGCCCGCTGGCCGGGCTATCGACCACTTCTCGTTCTCGCACATTCCGAGGGCTTGATTCCTACTCTCCCAGGTGAACGACGTTCTCTTGTGCTTTACAGACCAACGACTGACGGGGTTCAAACAGACGGTCATCTCCCCTCTTTCGACTTGCAAACCAACTTGAATAGTGGCTACTACGTCCGAGCCAACAGGATCACCAGGAGCACCGAGGATCCTTCCTCACTGTACACGTCGACGGTTTCACTTCCGGACGGTTTAGGAACAACAAATATCTTTTTCAGACTTTTTGAACCAGAGAAATTCGAGTACCTCCGATTCTTCCCTTATATCCACGAGGACCAAACATTCCGCCTATGGGATGTTGAACGTGGTGCCGATGCCCCACTGAAAAGGCACAAAGGTGTAGGTCCATGGGATCCTTTGCACACCAAAAAGCGATTTCCGGGGCTCTTCGAGCATGCGAAACGACTCGGATACTGGAAGGAGTTCTGATTCAAGGCAAGTTGGCGTGGCAGCCCCAGACCCTCCATTTAGCTTACCTAGCCTGAGCGACTGCCCAGAGATTGCAGGCTATCTGGAAGCCTGATCCTCGTTTACGGGGGAGGGAACTAGCTGCGAGATTTCCTTGGAAGACAACAGGCCTCCAGTATGTCGAAACTAGCTGCTCAGCGCATGGCAAACACGCTCCAAACCGCAAGAGAAGGGTAGCAAAATCTACATTAAATCAATTGGAGTAGGATTACGTCAGGAGTTGCAACTCGGAACAGGGTCGTATTAGTGTTCTATGTCTTGTAGAGGAGCGGAGACGTTATGTGGGAGAGTTATTATTGTAATACTCATCAGGAATCGTCGGCAAGGGTCCAAGAGTTCGTTAGTGAATAACAAGCGGTTAGAGAATGGTTAACGTGATGGGACCATAAGCGTTTGGCTGATCTGCCCGAATACGATGCTTTGTCGTAAGGTCTGCCTTCCCGAACACGAGAGGCGATCAGTCAGACCTCGCCTGCGACTTTGAAACAGGGTTACCAAAATCCTTGCCTAACACATGATAAAAGCCCATTGCAGCCACTCGGCGATCAACTGTGCCTGGAGCTAGATATTCGCTAAAGGAGACGGACTTCGAAACCTGGTCGACGTTGGCCACGAGATGACTGTACATGTGTTGAGATGGAGACGGGTTAGCGTCATACGGCCCAGCGAGAACAAGATGCAAGCCGTCACGTACGTCAGAAATTTTGCGGAACCGATCTCCATTGTACGCTCCATTGTGATAACGCTCATGTCAGTCATCTGCGAATCGTCTGCGGCTGCGAGGGCTGGAATGATACGGTAAGCTCCTCTCCGGCCCAGATATCGATATATCCGTCAGCGACTTACAAGCAGCAGCGCCGTTGGGTACTATCTCTTCGTCAAAGGTGAAAGAGTTATCGGCGTCCATACTACGCGCAGCATTGTCAGCTCATGCAGGTCCCTCCATGCCAGTGCGAACGAACGCGTTCTCATCCTCCCGTCCCACCCTCACCGCAGACAAAGAACGACTTCGGCGCATTCTTCCCGGAGTATTCACAGCATAGTCAACAGGAGCGACCTCTGGAGCCAAAGCGTCTAGATCCCAAGGAGGGTTTGAGGTGCGTTGAGAGGCAGGTTGAGGGTGAGGTTTTCTCGTGAGGTGGCTTCCAAGATCGGAGGACGGTACAGATGATCCGCGACGACCTTGCTCGGGCTCCTAGATTAAACAGAATCGAATTAAGCGTTCGTCGGGCCTTCGACACCGTCCTGCGGACTTGGCGTACCGCACTCCCGACCTGTTGCACCCCGCCGTTGTCAGGAATATCCTGCATCCAGTCCATGTTGTCGTCGACTGCCGTTATAGATACGTGTCAGACAGGGTATTGGAAATGATAGGACTGCCATTACTTACACGGTATGTTACCTCCGTTCGTATCATCGGAAGGGAATCCGTTTGGAGCGTTAAAGTCAGCAGCAAGCTCCACGCGCTCTACGGCTCCGTCGTTCGTATCCTTCTTTGTGGTCTTACGTCGCTTCTTTGGGAGAGCTGAAATCGAATCGAGTGAGTGTAGGACCTCCATAATCACCGTGCGTAGCCCACCCGGTACGACGAACCCGTCGTCAATCTGAGCCCTGCCTCGAGCAGAGAAGGCGTCATGTTGAGCCTTGACGATGCCCTTGTACCATACTGCCATATCAGGATCGATAACTACGAGAGAGTAGTACAAGTCAGCACAAAGACGGCGCGAAATGTGTTACCCGTTGTGGTCAAGCGGTCGTTCCAAGAAGTTCCAAGTATTCCAAGATCGGTACGCGGTAATGAGCGTGTTCCAAGAAATGAAGTAGTTGCATCGTTGTTGGGAGGAGGTACCGTATGTTTCTGCCAAGAAAGAGAATGAGGGACAAGCAACGTCACTGAGACTCACCGCCCAGGAGTGGACCTAGTTTTGGAATATCATGTGGGGTCAGAAGGAGTCGACCATCGCGCTTTAGCATTAGAGACTCGCCTTGCATCATCGATTGTACCAAGTTGGCAGTTTCGAAGCGACGCTGCTTGACGAGCGTTGCTCTCCTTTCCTTCTTCATCCTTTCCTCGTACCCTTTTCGGTTCTGATCCAACTCTTGCTCAGTCAACTCTATCTTCTCATCCCAAAGTGGCATCTCCGTATGCTGCTTGCGCTTCTTCAGTTGGGTTTTAGGCTGAGCCGCACGCGTAAGCTGGTCTGGTGGTATCTCGTCGGCGAATGCCAGTTCGAGGAACTGACTCTGACCAACGTCACCCGAAGAGGAGACATCTGGGGCACGGGGGTCGCCGAATACGAGATCCGAGCTCGGAGTCTGAGTGGCAATAGTCAGCGAATATTTGTGCAAGCGTCGGGAAACATGCTACCTTTCTTTGACCAGCACTGGACTCGGGTCGACCATGTCTCGCTTTGATCGGGGTAGTCATCGTACTTGCGTGGCGAGCGATGCTTATATCTCGTTCATGTTCATCATTGAGCGGCTGAAGCCTTCACAATTATTCAGTCAAAGATACTTTCCTCTCAGTCTGGTTACTCACTCGTCGTGATAACCGCCTTCGCCCCCGTCTCCGGCGTAGCGGTCCATCCCGTCACCGAAGTCAAGTCCAAGATCGAGCCCCAGGTCGACTTGATCCCCATCAAAGAACTGCTCGTCTTGGTCTCTAAAGGGATCATCGGACGGTCCGCTGAAGTCCAGGACATTCTCGGGAAGGAGGTTCAATCTTCGACGTTCGTCGGCGGATTGGCCACCCTGGGATAAGAATGATGGTGGTTTGTCGTTTGAGACACGGACTTGAGACTCGTCTTGGGAGAGTGACGGAGTTGGTTGGCGGGCTATGGGATCGACCCAGGCCTATAAACCCAAGGTAGTGTGTTCAGGACATGCTCATTCCATGGTCGTAAGCCACGCCCACCGCATCAAGCACGTCTAGGTCGATATCAAACCCCGTATTTCCCAAAGTTATTTGGTCCTTGCTGAATAGAGAGGCATATCAGAGATATACCATAATGATGCGAAAGCGACGCCCTCTCCTCCAGCTCACTTCAAGGTTAGGGCGGCTTGGAGTTGGTTTTCAGTAGCGGTGATCTCGACGAATGCGCGCTTAAGAGTAGTGAAACACGTCATAACGTCGTTGTAAAACATCTCGTGCTGTGCCCGATGTACCCTGACGTGTTCGAACAAGGTTTGAGCCGTGGGTATCTAAAAAAAATATCGTTGAAAATCTGTCACATCTGACGCACCTGGCGACGCCCACGAGCAAATTGCTTGAGAGCCTCAGAGCTAGAGGCTCTTCAGGTTCCGAAATCATGTCGCATAGCTTAGAAATGTCAGCAGAGAGGATGGACTTTTTGTTCAGTTTCTTGAAAGACGCTTTCGATCCAATAGTGGCGGCCAGCCTGGAAATTGATAAAATAGGTCAGCTGTCATGCATCGACCACGTCGGTGGGACTGCTTGTACCACAGAAGGCCAAGACCACTCTCTCGCTTAAGTAGAAGTTCTGTCGAAAAGAACATGGTTGCTGGATGAAATCGGCTATCGGGAAGATATGGGAGGAAGGAGAATGCGCTGCTCCTCTCACGGATTTAGAGCTTTTTATAGCCGCCGCGAGAGGACACCAGCGGAAAGCGCATCGCCAACCTAGACATGTCTTCAAAAGCCGCAGCGAAAAGTATGTAGCCACGGGAAGATAAGGAAAAGAGACTACAAAGTCGTCTTAAATAGTAAATAATACATTGGGAGAGTTATGTAGCGACATTCCTAGCCTATTTTCGGTAGACCTGTCCCTCACGTTCCGCAGTTCATCGCGCACCCCAAGTCCATGCTAATACTGTGACATCATATGTCAGAGAAAAAGCAAGCGGAGATAGATAGTTACATACCTCTATCATCAAAACTCCTTCCAGTATCCCAGGCTTTGCGCAAACTTGAACAGTTCTGGTATTCTGTCCTCGACTTGTCGAGGTCCCCAGGAATTGACTCGGTCGCCCCATTTCAGATCAAGATCAGCGCTCCTTTCAACGTCCCACAAATGCAATCTTCCGTCCTGGTGGATGTAAGGAAAGAATCGAATGTACGGCTTCGGTGAATCAAGAAGCCCTAACCGAAATCTAAACGATCTCGAAACTCCTGGAAGTGAGATGGCAGGCTGATACATCCCGTTCTTTTGAATGTTCGCTCGAATATAGAAACCGCTGTTAATGTTGGTTTTGAAATTTAAAGCAGTGAGACGACCGGCTGCGCAACTGCCGGTCAGCAAACAAAGGGGGACATACTGGACAAAGCGAAGGCGCTTACTAGGAACTTTATCAATTAGACCCTCCGCTTTGGCCAGAAGAAGTAGCGGACGGATACCACGATGGTCAGCCTTGGCAATGAGGTCAATGTCCGTTGCCTCGGAAAGGGGTTCACCTTCCTTCGTCTGAAAACGAAGTAGGCCCTTGTCGCGATCATAATATACCCTGAGAAGATCTCCTGGAGGGACGGAAGTCGGCGGGAAATATAATTCTGCTCGACCTACGTCTCTCCCATCCACAAGGACTTCCCGAGACATGAATGGACGATAGCGGCGGCTTCGAATGTTGACGTATTGCTCGGTTTCTATTATTTTGCTCAGTCGTAGCGTGGATATATACGCACATGCTAAATAGCCAGATAAGAGCTTTGCTCGTTGGTTGGCATGATATCACCCACCTCCAGGAACACGATTCCCTCCTAGTCGTTGGAGTGTCCAAGCATTGTAACTACCACTAAACCGCCCATCTTGAACCTCCCGCTTGTAACTTTGTAAATACTTGCCAGTGTTTCCCCGCCTCAAGAGACTAGATTTTGCAAGAAGAACACCCTGGAGTTGCATGCCATTCAGTACCATAAGGTTACTTAACCTCCATGAGAGAGTGTGAATATACCTCAGAGTCCTTCACAATGGTGTGAGACGAGCGAGCAGGACATCGTCGAAGATGCGGCTGGAATACGGCAGCTCCTTTCTAAAATGAGCGAAGATCAGACCCAGAATAGCCCCTCGGCAATATACATGGGGCAAATACGCACGCGGAAAGTACCGAAAGTCATTCAATAAACCGTCTCCGTGGACAATTTTTGGTTGCGTTGTCACGGTTGGTTTCGTCGGACGGTCTGCGTTTGATAAATGAAATCTCTCCAACACGGAAGTTATATAAGCAGGAACCGTTGATTAAAGCAGTGATATTGTTGCCGGATGTCTGGTAGCGGTTCTGTGCGTTCTCGGGGGGTGCTGTCGAAGTTCAGCTGGTCGCCTCGCGAACCGCGGGAAACGCCGGCAAACCCTGAAGCTGACCTTCACAGTGAAACGCCGTCCATGTCGTCCTAGCATCTGATACTAAATTACACGCTTCATTAGTCTCTTCTCAGAAACTGCTCGGCGTGCATTCGGCTTCGGCTGACTCAGAGATATCAGGGAGCTCGTTACAGGGACTTCTTGATGCTGAGAAACTCCCAGAGCGCGTTTCAGACTGCACCAAGTCCACCGCGTTCCCAGATCAAAGCGAAGAGGCAGTCGATCGCTTGATGCATATGAGTAAGTTAAGCATCACTCCCCGCAGGCGGACACAATCTCACCAACCGCATTTCCTTGAGTCGTCGTCGGCGGAGATCCCAGAGGCTTCGAATTCCCCGGCGAGCTACACGACTTCATCAAAGACGACTTGGCCTCATGGTAGCA
The DNA here is from genome assembly GCA_019633425.1 of Tulasnella sp. 424. Taxonomy (NCBI): domain Eukaryota; kingdom Fungi; phylum Basidiomycota; class Agaricomycetes; order Cantharellales; family Tulasnellaceae; genus Tulasnella; species Tulasnella sp. 424. The sequence continues at coordinate 128,848 of WSUB01000059.1, read as the reverse complement.
CCCCGAACTAATCGAATCGAATGCATGATGGGGAACCAGATACAACCAAGACGTGCAGAGTCGCACGATCTTGGAGAACACCGTACATAGATTACAAGTTTGTACAGAAACATCCTTACATGAATTACAGTCGGGTTTTAAGAAATGAACCTCGGTCGACCTCGGAATGTCGCGCCCAAACATCATTATTCAGTCTTTGTTGGTTCGAGTTGACGAGCCCTAGCGGCGCGGTGTAATGCCGTCCCTGCATCCCGGGTATTTCCGATTTCTCCAAAGATTCCGGCAGCCTGTTCATAGAGGCGTGTTGCATCCTCGAGCTGGTCCTGGTCGCGATGGACTTGGGCAAGGCACATCAGAGTCCAGGCTCTTCCGTCTCGGTCGCCAACATCGATTTGAATTTGTAGAGCTTCGGAGAAAAGCTGAGCTGCTTGGTTGTACTCTTTTTGAAGCCGATGCACCTCAGCGAGACCCCAAAGAGCGTCGGCTCTCCCTTGCCTGTCTCCGATGTCAGTGCGGATTTGGAGGTCCTCCGAGTAGAATGTCACGGCTTGGCTGTACTCGTTTCGAAGCCGATGTACGTCAGCGAGACCCCAAAGAGCGTTGGCTCTCCCTTTCCTGTCGCCGATGTCGGTGCGGATTTGGAGGGCCTCGGTGTAGAATGCGACGGCCTGGCTGTACTCGTGTTGAAGCCGATGCACCTCAGCGAGACCAGAAAGAGCGGTGGCTCTCCCTTGCCTGTCGCCGATGTCAGTGTATATTTGGAGGACCTCGGAGTAGAACCCAACGGCCTGGCTGTGCTCGTTTTGAAGCCGATGCACATCAGCGAGACCAGAAAGAGTGGAGGCTCTCCCTGGCCTGTCGCCGATGTCGGTCTGGATTTGGAGGGCTTCGGAGTAGAGTGTAGCGGCCTGACTGTACTCATCTCGAAACTTATGCACCTGTGCCAGCTTCCCCAGCGCCGCTGCCTTCCCCTTGCTGTCGCCGATTTCTCTGTAGCTATCCAGAGCCTTGGTGTAGAAATCTGACGCATTCCCGTAGTCACACTGCTGTCTGTACATATGTCCCAGTTGCATCAGAAGCGTTGGAGAGCGAGCTCTAGAGGCCGCTGAGTCTGCAGTTCGTATCGGGTTTGGCTGAGTTATAGGCTATATCAAGTTTTGGTCAATTGTATGTAATTGACTGGAAATAAGTGTTACACACCATCCAATTGATCCACTTTTGACAATTCTCAGCAGTCGGTCGTTTCCGGGGGTCCATACTCCAGCAGGCAAGTACAAGGGAACACATCACCTTGATCAATGCCATGCGAGCGTCATTCGTGATGGATGGGAGATTTCCCATAACGACCCGTATCATGACGGCGGTGTCCACGTCGACATCTTGAAACGGAATCGAGTTTGTCATCACCTATTCCGGAGCTCATATTTGAAACTCGATAGTGATAATAAGATAGGATCTGAACCTTACCTCGTACACTACACATCCCAATGCCCAGATATCGCTCGCAAGGGTAGCTTTCTTTTTGTGCAACAGCTCCGGAGCAGCCCAACGAAGAGTGAAATGATCTCCCTTCAAAGTTAAGGTCATGGTATTGGTCGCACCGCAGAACGTTGGTTCAAGCGACAGGGCTGATTGAGGTTTGTTTTCGGCATGACTTGTTTCCTCGTCTCGATCCTCGGTAGTTTGACGGCGAGCTGATCCAAAGTCGGTGATTACCGCGCGGTACTCGGAGTTGACCAATATGTTTATCTGAAAAATCAGAGCGATGTTTGCATGTAGCTCGATATGATGCTCTCAGAACGTACAGATTTGAGGTCGCCGTGGCGTATTGGGGGTTGTCGGCTATGGAGGTATTCGACTCCTCTAGCCACGTCGGCAATCTGGAATGCAGAGTGTCAGAGGTAGGTCGAAGAAAAGATAGTTCGATCGTACCAGCGAGATTCGTTCCGGGATTTCCCATTCCTCTGACGCGATAAAGTCCTTCAAATTTCCGTTCTCCGCCCAGGGAAAGACCAGCCACACTACATCCTTGGACAGGTCTTCAACGAATCCTTCAAGTTTAATGATATTTTTGTGAGAAAGTCCAACCAGGAATTCGGCTTCCCTGAGAGTCAACTGAACCGAAAGACCTCAACTCAGACATCACTACGTGATTGGCCAGAGTCTTCTTACCCCTAATACCCGCGTTGAGTCATCTGACATGTTCATTTTCTTGACTGCTACAAGCTGTAAAGTTGAACCGATGAGCCACTCATCGCGTCAGTGGCCGGAAAGGCAGAGTAGCACCGACCTTCCGCCGCTGAGACGCTTCTACAGGAGGACCAAATAAGTCGAGGCCGGCCTTTTTTGTCGAATTGGATTGGCTCGCTCCGTCTCGACCACTGGAGGGAGAGACCAAAACGGCTCGTGAAACTGTTGCATAACCTCCTCGGACCTCGCGGGCGTCCTCGACAAATTCGATGGAGGAGAGATCGAGCCGCCGATTCGCAAGCTTATTGAGTTTATCCCTCTATGAGGAATCGGAAAAGTAGTTTTGGTAAGCCATAGAAATTGTCCTTGACACTCGGGAAGAGCGTACCAGCTTAGAGCTCGGCGGGAATGCATTGGAGGAGGTATCGTGATCTGGTGAGCCAGGCAACGCTGAGGGCCCGGCATCTCGATTATCGTCTTTTTGCATAGAGGATACTTGAGCGAGAAGACGTTAGGTGACGATAAAAGTCGCCGTTTTGGGGTCGGCGTAGTAGAGAGGTGAAGGGAGGGCAGAAGCTGACGGAGTGTTTACCGGGGGAAGTGAGTAATTGGATCGTGCGCGAGAGACGGATTCAAGGACGGAGCAATCCTATCAGATCTACCCCGGACATACCTGCCCTTCTTCGTGAGACTAACCGTGGGCACGGCGACTTGGTCCTGTAGCTGCGCGCTTTTAGCTTTCGTAGAATGTTCCCGGCAAGTCCGTGCGATGAAGTTGAGGGATCGTCGCGAAAGTTGTCTCAGCGGTCGTGCACGCACCACGAGATAAAGGTGCGCAACCACACAAAGACCGAGAAGGAAAATTGCAGAAATCAAATATACAGCAAGGTTCGTGGGCCGCTTTCCCATTCACGGATACCTTTCAGCTATCTGCCCAGTCTCCCAAACGGCGCCGATAACTTCTATCGACAGCGTTTCCACCCATCCCCCTGGAGGGCCACACCACTCACAGCCAATTCAACATATACACCCGATTGATCTGGCGTGAGAGTACTCACACCAAGGAGTCGATTTCTTAATTTGGCGGACTATTACAGGCAGAAATGCAACCGGTACCGTATTTGAAGGAGACCATGAATCCAAGTATAAAGAGAGAAACATAAGCCGTCGGGACGCATTGATACCGGCAAAGCGGGAATGATGTACTGTCGAAAGAACGGAACCCTCACAAGACACACCGCATTTCTCAAAACAAAGGAATTTACGAACCTTGCAAACCGCGCTCTTCATTCTTTCGATAGAGGTGTACCTTGTTCTTAATGTCCTCCTTGATCGAGTTGTCGTAGGCGCTGTCGCTCATTATACGGAATTTGAGCTTTCCAATCTCCAGCTGAAGCTCGGTCCTACGTTGACCACGGTATCATCCTTCACAAGAGGCACAAGACTCGGTCTGGCAGGCGAGCTTCGGAAACCCAGTTCCTTGTCATCTTGTGGCAGTGTAGACGAGTCCCGTCGCCCACTAAAGCTCAGCAGTTTGGAGCGGACAAGGCATCATCCTTCGGTAATAAGTAGCGCAGTCTTTCCAGGCATCAAGCGAAAGAAACTTCCCCCACCACCAATGGGATCTGAAGCAACGAGGTAGAAGAATTTCGACGATTGGGACGGTATGAGATGGTTTGATTGTGAGAAAGTGGAGTACGCGAAGGCGTTGGTTGATCTAGGCGCCACGGGGAGCGAGTCGTTGGTCGTGATGACGGAACAGGTGCGAGCTACATGGTTCTCTTCTCGACGACAGAAGGGTTCTGATCAGCATTGTATAATTGATCAATATCCGGTCTATCTTGTGACAGAACCATTCTCTTTTCATGGCGGCTGACGCCAAGAAGGAGAAATTCGTGCAAGGTTTTAGCGGACTAAATATTTTTGCAGCTTTCTAAAATGAGCGAAAATCAAACTCAGAATAAACCCTCGACAATATACATACAGCAAATACACCCGCGGAAGGTACCAAAAGACCGTTTCCGCGGACAATCGTTGGTTGCGTTGTCACGGTTGTTTCGTCGGACGGTCTACGTTTGATAAATAAAATCTCTCCATTACGAGAGCCAGATAAGCAGAACCTGTTATTTAAAGCAGTGATAGCGTTGTAGGATGTTTGGTAGTTGTTCTGTGCGTTCTTGGGGAGTGCTGTCAAAGTTCAGCCAGTCGACTCGCGAACCGCGAGAAACGTCGGCAAACCCCTTGTCCTTCGCAGTGAAATGCCGTTCATATTGTCCAGGCGTCTGATACTAAATTAGACGCTTCATTAGTCTCCTCTCAGAAACTGCTCGACGTGTGGTATCTTGGGCATCGCTAATTCGGGTCTATGAGGTTGGACCCTGCACCAGGTCGTCTATCACAACTTACAAGTCTCGACCGAGGGCTTCCATGCAACTCTCGAGAACTAAAGAAACTCTTGATGTACAACACTTGGAATGTTCGAATTAAAATTTAATGCTTCCTTGGGCATTCGAGACTTGGAAGCTGAGAAAGGCCTCGAGAGATGTCGAGCCTCTGGGCTGTACATACAAGGTTGCAAGCAGAATGTCACCCAAGATTAGGCTATGATACTACGAACTTGAGCCACGCATATGCCAGATATGGGTTTTTATTTTAGACTACTTCAAGGGTGGCCTGGGTCCTAAGGTCAACGGAGGCCGCTCAGAAGCAAAAGTGCTCCACGAGAGAAACCCCGACCATTTTCTGGACCACGACCAGATCGATACTCCAGGAAAAGCTCTTGTCTCAGTATTCTCAAGCCAGCTGAGAAACGTGAGCTTTCGGATTTGATTTGTACGCATTGGTTCTTCCAAGGTTCCATTTCAGTTGGCTCGCTTTACTCAGACAAGGAAATTAACGCCCTCTTCACTTGAAACCACAGTCAAGGGGAGCTGAAACACGAATGACTACCGAGCTGGGTGAATCAATCCCTGTGGGGTTTCTCCAGACTCTGAAATGAGCACAAAACTCTCCGATTGGCTGAAAATGTCCTCATCTCTCTACCCCACGAATGGTATAACGGGGAGGCCCAAGTCAAATAGATCGACGTATAGCTTAGGTATAAGTCCACAGATACTAGCTGATAGCCTCATGTTTTCCCGTGGGCTGGTGTGGTTGAGTATTACCCTTCTATGGCGAAAGGTCTCGGTCGCAGGGTGATGAAGCGAACATCGAAGCCTTTCGACTGTCTACCACTCGCCCTTCCTGCCACCTACCCGCTTGTTACCCTCCTCTTCGCCAACTGAACCACCTCTCCTCAACCACCGCGCTATATCAAACATCATCGTATTCCCCCTACATCAAAGAAAGACATATTAACCCGTTGTATGGCTGGTAGGGCTTGCAGTCACCACTAAATTGGCCTTTGTCCCTACTGACACCCTGGATCGTATTTGCCTAGACGTCCAATTACTTGCACCTCCAGCTGACATACCCGCCCTCAACTCGAAAGATCCAGCATCAAGCGAGCTAGCTGACTCCTCTGCTGAAACCCATCTCAATCAAACCGGCTCTTACTCCGATCCATTAAGACCTGCAATATGCTACGACCGCCGTCTCCTTCTCCACCTCTCAAAATCATCGCTGATAGAGCCACCAAAAGACATGCCAGCCTTTACCGACTGGTTTGGGTGAGAAATCCTCCCCGCCCTCTGCCATATTAATTTCGTTCGGATTTGGACTGACCTGCACCCTTCGGGTCTGCACCATCTTTTCTCCGCCTCTCCTCATTCTCAACTCACCAGCGAGTGGTTCGAACCAGTTAAAAAGGAACCGGAGCTGAATTTAGCAAGCCGGGCAAGGTAAATTTGGACACACCACGGCTTTCTCATTTTGCACGCTGACGTTGCCTTTGAAGATTCCGCCGCGATGGAGACGAGACGGGCGACTTACCAGCTCGGGAACCATCGTCGCGCCCAGCTCGGCCAGCGTTCTCCCAGCCGAGCCAAATGGGAAGCTTTCGCCACCAGTCAACCATTCAATCCCTCAAGCTCGACTCCTCCACTGCGGACAAGGATGGTCACGAGAGACTTCGTAACGTAAGAACTTTTCTCACCTCTCTGTCGTCAATGCTAAGCCAGTGCTATTTGCTTAGCTGTCGGACCGCTTTGATCGGGACCGTCTACGGTCCATGAGTGGAGACCAATCGCTCGCTGGTCTCCCGCAGGCTGCAAACCGTCGAGACCGCGATGCTGCACCTCTAAACCCTAGTCACAGGCAAGGATCTAGCGGATCTCTGAGTGCCAACCCCACTGGCCGACGTGACACTCGTGCTTCCGACAGAGAGCCTATTCGACCCAACGGCGCCACCCGGTCTGCCATTCATGAACGATCTTCAACGTTGACCTCAAAGGAGATATCAGAAACTCGCAATGACCGTAGCGATGATTGGCGAAGAGCTGATCGTTGGGACGATCGTGACCGACCCCCACGGGAACGACACGCCGAAACCAAAGACCGCTCTCGGGAACGCGGCTGGGAACGCTCCCGATCCAGGGAACCCCGTGATCGTCGTGGCGGTTGGGACGTCTACGGTGAAAAGGATAAGGATCCTTGGTATCGGACTTCAGGAGGTCGAGACGACGACCGACGGAAGGAGGATGAGGCACCGATCGTTCCTCTACGCAGCACCAGGAGAGAGCGAGGCGCAGAGCGAGACCGAGAACGCGACAAAGAACCTGCTTGGATGGATGATTGGCCGGACTCGGCACCATCAGGTACTGGCAAAGGCTTAGTTCTGGGCGCTGTCAACGGGGAAGATAAGCTCCAAGCTTGGAAGAAGAGCATGAAGGAGAAAGACACGCCGGCCGCTGAGTCCCCCGCTCAAGAAGCTAGTTCTCCTCCAGACGGGCTGCAGGACGGATTGAACGACATCGAGCGCTTTAAGCTTCAGATGAAGCAGGCCCAAGCACAAGAGACCAACGCTCCTACTCCCCCAACAGCCCCCCTAGCCAACGGCGCCCCTCCTGGTCTCAACGGTCTCCCAAGCGATCCAGCCATCGTCTCCGCCCCGCCTCCAACCTTCGTTGCCGACCCAGCCATCGTCTCCGCTTCCACACCCGGCTCAGCCGTACCTTCTCCCTCACCACACCCTGTCGGTAGTGGCGCTGACGGGTTCAAGTCGCTTGGCCTGCCGTCTGCTGCGCAGACACCGTCAGGCAACTCGACTCCAAACCCTAATCCTGATTCCGTCTCCCTCTTCCAAACGCTTTTCAACCAAAACCCTCCTCCCCAATCCACGCCACCGTCTGCATTCCCTCAAGAGACCCCTCCAAATCTTACGCCCATCGACGTCAAGCCCACTGCTCAAAACGTCTTCGCATCCTTCCTCAACGAGTCCCGACACCCGCCCAAATCGAATGGCATTTCGAGCAACACGTCCAGCGTCATCCGATCTCCTGACATCGACCCCCCTCTTTCAAGTGCAGCGTCGGCCACATCCACCAGTTCAAGAACCACCGTCCCCCCTGGGAACCTCCCGTTACTCTCTGGAGCCGGTGCTGGCGGACGCACATCCAAGTTTGCCAAGTTCTTCTCTCAACAACCGCCAACGCCCAAGGACGAGTCTGGACCCTCGATGGGTGGTCTTGGGAGTGGGTTACCCCTACCAAATGGACCCACCAACCCCTTGCTTTCGCATCAATCGCAACCCTCGCTTGGAGGTCGTGACCCGATGTCGATGAACCTTGGTAACATGGGTTTGCCTCCGCTGAACGGGTCCATTAGCGGGCTACCGAACGGCGTTGGAAACGGAATGGGTCACCCGAATGGCATGATGGGTCTCGGTGGGCCAGGCGGAATGGGCATGGGTGGTCGGATTGCTTCTCCTACCCAGCACGGCCATTTCGCGGTTCAGCAGCAACAGCAACAGCCTCAAATGATCAACGCGCCTCCGCGTCTTGGTGGCGGAACGACAACGCCTGACGCTCTGGCCGGCTTGTTTGCGAACGCAGAGAGGGGAATGGGACAGTTGAATAATCCTGCAGCACCGACTGGTGGGACTATGGAAGGGTTGTTGGCTGCCTTGGACGCTTCGGTGAGAGCATCCAAGTTATTGCTGGCACCGCAGCCTTGCTGATTCGTTCTTTGTTTTCGATTCTTAGGCTCGAGGCCAGCCTCCTTCCAGAGGATCCAGCCGCTTCCCTCAGCAACCTATGAACAAACCCGGCGGAGGACCATTCGGCATGCTTCCAGGCCAACAACCCTCTGGCCTGCCTCAATTCTCCCCGCAAGGCGGCTTACCACCAATGGCCCAACATCAGCAAGCCATGTTCAGTTCCAACGGGCTCGGCGACACTGCCGATCGTTTCGTTGCCGATAACCTTGTTCCTGGCTTGAGACCTCAACCTCAACGGCCGCGCGAATCGAGCCTGAGTCTAGGTGCTGGAGGGTTGTATGGACCCGACATGGAGGCTGAGCGCGACCAACTCGCTCGTCAATTCCAGAACCTGCACATGGGAGGTGTCAACGGCGCTGGTATGCCCCCTCTTGGTCCCCCGCTCCACCAGCAACAGTTGTTCGAACAACGTCAGCAGCTCGCTCGTCAACAGCAACAGCAACAGACCTTGTACGCTAACCAAGGTCAGAATCAGAACAGAAATGTTCTTGCTGGCATGATGGGCGTTGGGAACGGCGTTGTACCTGGGATGGGGCGTCCTACACCTAGTCCTATTGGGAATCAGAACCCTGCCTTGATGCAGCAAAGAGGACAGCCCCAACAGCAGCAGCAGCCGCGGGACCTGAACATTAGCTTGATGAACCTTGGCTTGGGCGGAGGAATGCGTACGCCTCAAGACCTCGTTGGAGCTGGATTGGGTCAGCCCCGCACCCCGCAAGAGTTGGCTCATGCTGGATTGCTTCGAGGAGCTGGCGGTGTCGATCTGTTCGGCGGGAACCAGCAGCAAGGCCAGTTCGGCGGTCAGCAAGGTCGTCTCGCCAACTTGGGCAACTTTGGCGCACTCGGCCCTGCCGGAGCGAACCCACAAGGAGGACCTGCTACTGGACCATTGAACGTTCCCAACGTCGGTGCACCCGGAACGGCGGATTACGCGCTGCATAGTCAACAGCTGCAGGCTGCTCGGGCGAGCGCGGCTGCTCAACAGCAAGCTCAGATGATGCAACATCTTGGGATTGGGTTGGGCGGTGCTGGTGCTGGGAGAGGAGGTTTGCCCGGTCCCCCACAAGGTCAACAGGGTCAGCAACAGAGGATGCCTGGACAGCAGCAGCAGATGATGGGTGCTGGTCCGTTGGATGCTTTCCTTGGTGCTGGCGGCCCTGCCAATGTGCACATGCATGCGAATCATCCCGGTGGTCCGCCGTCGCATTTGCCGCAGGGCAATGCGGAGCAGTTCTTGCAGTTGTTTTTGGGCGCGAACGCTGGGAGGGGTGAGTAATTGGATGGACGACCGCAGACGTTTTTGTTCGTGGACTCGCTGCAGCTTTACTTTTGTCCCTCCGACGTCTACACGACCGCTGTGACCGTTTCAGAGTGTCTAGTCCTCGTTTTGATTTGTCTGCTTTTTTTCCCTTCGTCGTCGACTTTTTTTTGTCTTGCGTTTTTGTTCATCCTTTCCTCTTCCCGTTCCCCTGGCTTATTCACGGCTCGCATCTCATACGTGTGTGTTTTCTCTTGTGTCCCGTTCTTACTCTTTTCCTTCCTCTATCGGTTTCTCCCTCTCTCTCTCTACTCATTGTATATCTGGTCGCCGCCTCCTGACCGACTCCGCTAGTCCCTCGTGCATGCATGGTCTGTGATCCCGTCTTTTGTTCCTATACGTGCATATAGTCATACTACCACCCTTTGGTGTGAACGCCTTGCTCAACGTGCATATCGCCAGGGCGGCGAGAGGAATTTCTAATTATGGGAAACCCGAACAGGCCGACAAGTGTCTCAGCAGATCAGAAAGGCTGGGAGTCCTAGTCATTAATTATAGATTGCCTCGTGCCTTGTGAGAGTGAGTGTTGAAATGTTTTAATTCCAGACACCTGAGACGAGACGAGGCTGTATGTCGCGTGTACGTTGAAGGTGTGCTGGCGGGGGGAATGGAAGCGACATCGAGGCGGGGTCCCTTGACGACGGAACGAAGGAAAGGCTAAGCGTTGTTGAAGATCCGATGTCTCCATTGTTCATTGTCATTATGAAGATTGGCAGGTCCTGCCGATGTCGAAGAAAGTACTTTAGAGTTAGGCACGACCAATTAACGACCAGGGGGGCGCCGGAGGTGGGGGACTCGGCCGGCATGCCAGCCCAGACTTGGTCACGGCTATTGCCCTCCTCCGATGATGGTCGACGGTGATGGCGGGGATAAAAATGAGTTTGGAGCGTCGAGACATGGTCCGAACTGGCGTCTATCGATGACAATCCCGGATATGGGCATCAAGGAGAACGGAGAGGCGGGACGGGCGGAACCTTCGAAGTCTCTCGTTACCCATCATGCGCATGACCGTGTCTACCGCAACCCGAATCCGCCCACCGCCTCACACGCACAGAGCAAGGTGCGAGAGGAATATTTAGAGTATTACAGTTCCGAACGACACATCTGCCAGAGGTCTTGATCTCATGTGTGGAGGGAGAGCGGAAACACAGACCCATTTTCAGCCGTTCACCCGACATTGGTGCGAAACGAGAAATGTGACGAGGCAAAAGAGAGGGAGGGTACGAGGCTGAGAATGGTTGCCTTTTTCGTCCATAGGCTTTTATATCACCGTATCAGATGTGGGGGATTTTTTTTGGTCGCACACGCCGCCCGACTTCATTCAAACCATCCTTAATACGCTTTTGGATCGCGGCGATGACTGTAAAGGACGATGGTTGGACAGGGAGATCTGGCAATTAGACTGGCTTTTTGGCTTTCCCAGCGAATGGGGAAGCGGCTTCTTGCAGATGACGTCGATGCACCCGTTGGCCTGGTTCGCGCGGCAGATCTAGATCCTGGAACATTCTCTTCTTGACCAAGAAAGGACCCTGTGGCGCTTATTGGGCTTTTCAGGGCTTTTTTCTAGGAATTTTGTGTAAAATTTGAGACTTTAGGGGTACATTTCTTGCCCCTTCAGGCACGCATTGAATACCCATCCCAAGAAAAAAGAATCGGACCATGTGTACCAATTTTCTGTAGACATGCATGTACCCCTCTCTGCATGTAACCCAGCCACTAACGTAGACCAGCCAGCGTCCAGAGCGGCCTCCCTCGATCGGCCAAAGAGAGGACTCGGAATAGCCATTGAGTAAGTATACATGGCGTCTCGGAAGATAGCGAGAGACCTCCCCTTGCTCAAAAGTCTACTTATTGCGCCAGAAAGGGTTTTGTATTTCTTACACACACCACGAGCCTGAAAAAGAATTCAAAGGGAAGAGAGGATTTATTGAGTTTCGACCCCATCCCATTTCCCTCACACACTACGCAGACGGTCAGGGGAACCCTTTTCTTTGGTTACGGGCGTGCATGGCATAGTAAAAGAATGTTACAGCAGATTGGCGCTGGCGTTGGTATCGCGCGAGTAACGTTGCGCCGACCCTTGGATCCCGCACAGCCAAGCCCGGAAGAGACAAGGACTAGAACGTGGTGGTCCCGAATTAAATACAGAGTTTTCATACAGCTTTGACTTTTTAGTTAAGCTAGTACATGTTCATGTCTGCGAAGAGTATCCCTGAGGTCGGGGGTTTTGTGTTTTTTTGGAGAGGATGGCTTGATGGTGACTGTCAGAGAACATGGGCGGTTCTAATCGGTGCATAGGCCTTGGGAAGGAAAAAAATATGCCTTTCACCAGCTTTCACCGGACGGATCAGTCCCGCCCGCCTGAAAGTACTTGCGCCGGCCAAGGCGCTGGGCAATAACCCTCTTTACAGCCGCCGGGTGCGTGTGGAGTCCGGAGGTTCGTCGCTATCAAGTCGATGGGCTCTCACCATGGGTACCCCTTTTACCACTCTCTCCGAGAGCAAAGCGATACTCTCGCAAGATGCCGGTTGCAGTCCGGGAATCGCGGTCTGTGGCCAAGCTTGGCCGACACTAAGTACTTCGCGAGAGAGCCGGGCGTTCCACCTTTTCTGACCTTTTTTGCCCTAGTGCGACCCAGAGCTAACCAACGAAATACGACGACCCTGTATTCTCTCGCAGTTTGAAAATATGTGACTCGTATGAAAAAAAGAAAAAAGATGGTGTGTGTGTGGATGTGCGGACAGGCGTTTCCCTGTGGCTTGCGAATTCCTTGGGCTTTGAAACGGGAAGCCTCCACGCGCGATCGTGAAAGAATAAAAAGGCATATGGTTCCGAACAGAACTGCACAGCTCACTACGCCATTGAAACTCAAGATATCACCATCGCCATCATCATCATCATGGGAGAGATTTCAGTTGCCACGACGTCATAATATACGCCATAACATGCTATATTCTCTTCGTCGTCTTCTGCCCATGGAGATGATCGACCCCCCATTGTCTTCAAAATATTCCGAGATAACTGCTGAACGTATCTCCCAGCCCATTAGACCTCTCGGGTGATTCGGCGTAAACCGGCTGTTTTAGAAATAGCTTCTTTTGTACTTTGGATGACGTGCAGGGTTATAGTACGCCAAAGTATGCGTGATCGTTGGCTTTTGGGGCGTAAGGTGCGCCGCTCGGTCAGGGGAACCGGGGGTTTATGGCATCCAGATAAGGTGAAAGTCGGGTGGTCGAGATGAGGAGACGCGGCTGGGGAAAAAGCGCCTCGGATGATATGCCTTATTGGTCTTAGTGATTTGAATGGCCGGATGGGTACGGTTATGGTGAAGTGGCGAGAGTCGGAAGGCGCGACGCATCAAGCCTGGACATTCAATGGGTGTTGAAAATCCACTATCCATATCGCGACGTATCAGGAAAGTCTTGGAATAAGAAAAAAGGAAGGATATGAGGCAGGATAAGCTAGCATCGCCCCAGGGCGGCGCAAGTGGATAGCAGCGGCTCACGAAAAAGATAGAAACCATACGATTAGACTTCTCTCAATCGAAAGATTTCCTTGCATAATGAGGAGAAAAATTCGCTGCCTCTCACTGCAAGGGAGTTTGCTACCATGTGCTTGCAGCAGGGGCATCGGGGATTGCCATGAATCCGCAAAACGTGCCATCTAACCTTTCCGCCTGGGCGAAGTTCATCCCTCACCAAAAGACCGCCCTACTGCACCAAACAAGTTTGCTGGTGGGGAATCCACCCTGATATTTACTTGAAGAGATCAGGTACAATCCGGAATGTAGCTGGATGGTTCGCTGCAATCGGGATGCAGTACCCGCCCGGTAATGGTGACCGCCCTGGCATATATCGAAAAAAAGGCTGCTAAAGTACTCGCAAAAGACAATAAGAGCGCAATCTGTCTTTAGACGCGGCTTGGAAAAATTTGGTTCCGCTTTTGGTTCCGCTCTTCACGAGCCAGGCAGGGCAGATCCGTCACCGGGAGCGCCTTGACATCGGGCTGTCCTTAATCTTGGAGTTCATGCCTCAGGAACAGGGTGGCTACTATAATCATCGTCGATGCAGCGTTGGTTGATCGAACGAATCAGATTAAGAGGTGCGGTAGGTGGATCATTCGAGGCGACATTCCAGAACAAGAACACCATCGACGAGACTGTGAGTCCACCAAGGAATGGAGTGGTCGTTTATGTAATCAGATCAAGAGCAAGATCAAAGGTGCCAGAGTAATAGTATCCCCCGAAAGCTTGTCTTCTGTGCGGATCTGCGGAAAGCGGGCTAGGTGGCAGAGGAGAGCCGGATGATGCCGTTGTACGTGAAAAAATGGCTAAAGCACCACCGCCACTGGGGGTCATGCCTCTCTGCGGAAGCAATTATAACGAAGGAACAATGGACATAGCTGTGCTTATGTCGGCTTGACTTTTGATGCGAGGTGCAACGCGTGAACCGGCTCTTGTGCATGCAGAAAGCTTAGGTAAGACGGAGAGGTTGCGCGGGAATGGGAATTCAGCACGTGATAATGTGAAGGAGGGCCGGGCATGCACTCGATTTGGCCGTTAGACTTTCCCGCCCGCGCTCCTTCCTTAAAGAACAACCCAGCTTTAGATAATTAAAGAAGCAAATAGCTGTTTAACGGCGTTCGATTACAAGCTTCGCCCGCTGTAGCTTTTTGCTTTCCATAACGTCTTAAACAAACTTTGAAAGCGGCAGAGGCTAGAGCTTGGGCCAAGATCGAGGGCGTATAGAAGGGTCTTGGGAGCTCGGGAAGACAGGGATACTTCAGGTACAGTGCACGACATGAGCCCTTCGGAAATTTTCACGATGATCCCTCCCTCTTCCCTGAAAGCTGTTTCGGATAAAAAAGAAACTTGTGGCTCCACCCGTCAAAGGACAACTTTTTGATACGTCCAAAGTTAATGTCGGGATTTCCGATGAGGGGGTATACCGACGCGCTTGAGTGCCCGCGCCCCTGGTGTATTCCCTTTCCGGTAGCCACTGTACCTCCCTCGACCCCAACGGAAGGCCTAACGATGGCTGGAACAAACGGGTGGCAGAGCGGAATTGCGTCACCGTATGCAGAACGCACACAGTGGATCGAGAAACGGGTTGCGCACACGCGAGTCGTACCGCCGCCGATGCGGCTCGTCCGCTCTTTCCTTCGAGATCTCACTCACACTCCGATATGAAAGTTGATAAAGCCCTCCTCGGCTCTAGTTGCACAGTGCCCAGCTTTTGGTAAAATGGCTTTGAGTTCGAGCTTCTGTGATAGTCGTAGTGTGAGGAATATATTTTTTGGTTATTGTACGAGGGTTAAGGAGAACGAGAAAAGGAGCTGCGGAATCAATATCCATGCTGTCGTATGAGATGAATATATGTGTATGGGCATCTAGAGTGGGTGGGCAGAATTTCTTGAGACATCGAGATGAGATGCGCTCACGGCCGCCAGGGAGGGGTCCAAGGTCTCGACAATTCCCTGAGGGGTTGGGGAGGAAGGCGCGTGAAAGTGTGTGTCGCGGAACTGTGCACGCGCGCGCCCCAGCGCACGTCGCACTGCCGAGAATGGGAATACGCCCAGGAGGGACTATTCCGCTGCTCAGAACCTCGTGTTTTCGGATCTTTTGAACACTCGTCATAGCTTAACCAACTCTCTTTCTCTCTCTTCCACCCCAACACATACGAAAGACTTGCGCCCTTTTGTCATCGTACGACTTCTCTCCCTTCACAACTTCCTTGATGTGTAGTTCGTCGGGTGGCTTACCCTGTTGGGGAAGGACGCTGTCATGGCGGTCAGACATCTACCGTCCCGCACGGCTACCCCGTAAGGGAACTACGAAGAGAAGGGGGAGGGGAGAATTATCAAATGGCAAAAAGCAGTCCGGAGAATTCAAAGGGCACGTCGAAGACAAGGGGAGTGCATGGGCTATCTTTGGGGCCTGCGGCATAAAGAACACTACTGCTGAGTGCAAGAGAGGTTGAGCTGTCATGCTGTCCATCAGGTTCTTCATGTCGAGACTTTTGAATACATGCAAGGGGCAGACGATGTGGGCCATCAAGGGAGTAGAAATTCCGAGTCATTAACGGTACGTACCGCCTATCCGCCCATGAAGATCTCCGACGCCGAACGTTAACAAGGGTCCACTTCCTTTGCGACTATCATTCGTTCGTGTGTTGGTTGTCGTCGTTGGTCATTGGTTGCGACGGGTTTTTTAAGCGAGTCTGACCTTCCGTCTCGGCGAGTTTCTTTTCTCTATCTTTTTCCACAGCGGACCCTCAGCCCAGAGGAATTCCACGCTTTGTTCCAACAAGCTCTGGATCGGCTCACCCCGAGCGAGAGAGAGAGCCATACGGGACGGTAATGCAGCCTATTAGCCTACTCTTGACGTGTCGGCCAGGGGTATTATATTGAGCTCAAGGCACTGGTTTGGGTTTCACAAAGGTAGATTTCTGAGCGCCTAGGGCTATTGAGCGGGGGAATTGAGGTTCTGTGTACGGAGTTCCCCCGTCTCTGGGTATACGGCCTGCCTTCGCTCCCGCAGGAAGTGGGAAAACATATCCTTCGTCGGGTAGTGTTCCTTGGTGGTCGGAGCGCCTCGCAGTCTGGATGAATGGAAGAAACGGCGTAGGCGGCGATGACCCTCAGCCCGTCTCTCGAGAACCAATTTCATCCCAGCGACTTTGCCGCAACTACTAAATGGAAGAGTCTCGGGAGTTTCGGGTCCACCCGCCCTTGTTTTTTATAATGGCTACTTTTGAAGAGAAGAGTGGGTGTCTTGCTTCTATCCTTCGCCTTCACCAAACGTATGGTAAAAGGCATAGGCGAGTGCATATCCCGCGTTAGAGATCTGTTGCGGTTTGTAATGGAAGACCTTCGGGATCTTCATTGGCTGGAGAACCGCTATAATTGATCTTGCGGGAAGGAGGGGGGGGGGGGGGAACAGAGCGCTGCTCCGACGTCCTCACCCCTCACCCTCTTCTCCCAGTGTACTCATAGTTCCCATTCAACGGAGAACAGAGCTCAGTACGGAAAGGTCGAGTAGGCTCTGAGTGAGCCCAGCGGCCCGCCTCAACTTCCAAAATTCTGTTCGGTCGCTCCCGTGCGCTGGTACCCACCTCCACCTCCACCTATCCCACACCCACCACGGAGCGTCTATACCTTGGCGGGACCTGCCCATCGGATAGACTGCAGCGGCTTTTCAAGTTAAAAAAACAAGTGAATCATTCGACGGTTCACATGCATCCTCCTACCTAGTAAGGACGAAACGTTGGTTTCGGGCATCCATATGGCGCGTCCACGTCCCTGGTGGCGAGTATCTTATCTTCTCCTTGACAGCTAATTCCTTCCTCATCGCTCCATAACGTGAGTCTTCTAGGAACTAGCGCCTGAAGCACCAAACGAAGCGGTTTTGGAATAGGACTTCTCCTCGGACAAAGGGTTGGCGCGACGTTTCTGTTTCTGGGGTAACCCAACGCCGCCGCTCTTCTAGATCTCCGTATTCTCAAACGACGGAACGCGATGCTAGCCAGCCATTGAGTTTTGCGTGTTCTTTTTCGCGGAACTCTCGTGATGAGGTTCTAAGCGGTGAAGCCGTCGGTAGCTGTTGTCGTCGAGCAGATAAGCGATCTTGGTTACCGAGAAACGGGGGGAGTGCGATTCGCGCTACGCGCTACGATTCCTGATCGTCGGCTTGAATACCTGCTTCATCATGCCTGCTGCGGCACTTGCCGCTCAAAGATCGTATCTCTGAATTTGTCGGCAAGGTTCTTCTGAGTCATTTGGGGCGAAAAAAGAAAGAGGGAAGATCTGGGCGAAGTATGTATGCATCCACAGCCCTCAGGTGCACCGCGAAAACCCAATACGATTTTGAACATTCAGAGCATTCGGTTACTAACACTTTTTCTCTATGGAAATTGTGATCGATCGCTTGCTGTAGTTGGAGAGGTATTGCGACACGGTCTCGAGGTGTTAATGCCCCGGATGGATCCACAGCCCCAGGGCAAATTGGTGGAGAGCTCGGTAGACCTTGGACGAAGGCCCACCCGTCGACATATCGACCAACGGCGCCGCGAACTCCAGCGTCTCTCGCCCATATGATTCTCCTCCCCTCTGACCTCGATCTGTATTTGCTTATGAATCGTGGGGAGGGAAGGAGAGGATGATGATTCTTGGTATCTGATCGAGGTCGAGACGCGCTTTCAGACTCCGCTAGAGTGTTTGTCCATGTGCTCACGCTCGCCCGGCGCTTTTTTTTTTGTATCTCGCGAGGATGTGTTCGCAAGTGTACTAGTGGTATCATTTTAAACGTCATACGTGAGCGAAGCGGGCGGCGGGTGAACCCGCAAAACTCAAGCTCAACCGGGCAAGGTTTGACCGAGTGATCGTTTAGCGTGTTGCCCTCTCTCCCCCTTCCCTTTGCACCCGCACATACCTTCACATCCTTTTATCCTCTGGGCTAACCCGTCCCACTGGAAGGTGGCGAAGTAGAACAGAGAGAAGGTACCTAGCCTCGTTCATTTCAGCGAAATTTCAAAATCCAAGAAGAACATTTCGATGTGCTATCGAACGAGGGGAAAGGTTGAACTATCACTCTCTCATGTGCCGTAAAAAAAATGAGAATATATAGCGATACGTATCTTGTGGCGTTTTTTCGCTCTTCTTATTTCCCCCTCTCCCTTGTGCGAATTTGAGCTCGGTTCGAGATGCAGGCTGTGCGGCTTCGGCGTTGAGATTGGTCGGAGCATTGTGTGGCGTTCACGGTCTTGGAGTCGGGGGTCTACGAAAGAGCGAGATGGAAACTGAGACCCGTCGACAGTCAACTGATCACTATCGTCATCGAGTCATCGGTATATCCGGGTTCTGAGATCTATCTCTATGCTGTTCACCGGCGACGACGTCACTGGTGATGCCTTTTCCCAAGCCACAGACCGACACCGGCCATACGTGATCATGACCTGTGCGAACTGCCTTTCAACTCAACATTAGCCGAATCGGATATATAGCAAGTATGAGAGCGATGGTAAACAACCCGCGTGGCGCCGCATCAAGAGGTGAAGAGAATTTGCATACTGTGGAGGTTTGAGTGGAAGGGGGAGATAACACACAGCTATGTGCCTCATCAAAGAGCGCCGCAGCGAGAGATCGGGGGGGATGTCCCCATCGTCCCTCTTCCATTTGACTAGACCGGGCGTCTCGCGTAAAGAGGTCTCAGTCGTATGCGGTTATGTTCGATGTTGAGAGAGTGAGAATGTGGTTGTTATTTGTATTGTGGTTTACTCACGCGTATAGTGTTGAGACTGTGCGCGGGATGTGAACAGTTCAAAGTGCACTCACTTTCCATTCGAGGAATAATCAGCCCCGGCTCCCTTCATCCAACATCAACCTTTTTCGCACCCAAGCAATGGAGTTCAACCCCCTGTCATGAAGTTGGATGTTTAGGCGGTCGTTAAGGCCTCCCCTCCTCCCCAATAGGCTCCACAACTTTGGAGAAAATGTGAAGAGCATTGAATAGGAAATCAGAAAACGTGATCCGATGCTACGCTTTGTGCTGAGTTACAATAGATGCCGGGAGGAGCCAGGTAGCCAAGGCCCGTGGTGATTGATGCATGTGAGGCGCGGTCTGTTGTCGGGATACCAAGATTCCAATACGCGAGATGCGGTAGATCTAGCTTTCAGAGGCTTTTTTTCGCTCTTCTTCTTGTTCGTCTCAGGGTCGCGCGAGTAACCGCGAAATGTGAAGGACGAGCGCGTTACTACATCCCGACCAGTTTATAAGGGCAAGTTGGATAGGAGGTCGGTTTGGAAGAAGAGAGCTTCATCCCACCCTCTCATCTTGGTGGTCCTAATTTTCCTCCTCGTCAACCCCCCCTCAAGCTACTCTTGCCCAGGTCAAGTTTAGTGGAATACCCCCCTCTCCCAGCTCGACTAGCCGTTCTCTCCCAGACTCGTCTAGCCGTCAAGCTCAGCAAGACCCCACGATACCTACACGCGTTCCGAAGTTGTTGTGGTTGCCTTTTTTGGGAGACAATCGCATTTATTCGTCGCGTCGCGTCGCGTCTGTCCGGTGAGTTGTCCAGCTCCGGTATTATTGCAAACACGCGCCGTCGCGTGTATGCGGGTACCCGCGACGCGTTCGTTCGTTCCCAGAGCAGTCTCTAACTTACTTGCTCTACGTCCTCTCTATCGACGCGTCGCGCGTCGATCGTCGTCAGGTCAACGTCATCAATTAATTCAATACACAGATCATCGAAGCGTGTTCTATTCGTTCCAAGACGCGTTCAATACAGGGGAACTTCGCCACTCCTCTTTCCCATTATCCTCATCTCCATATACCAACCAGCTTTTACTCTTCGGCAACTGCCTACCTAGGTGAGTTACGCGGAGAGTCGGGGTCGACCTATCTCCCCTCTCCAACATCATCATCACTGGCAAGCAGAGATCTGACCTCCCTCACGTTCCTCTATTTGATCCCGTTCGTCCGCCAAAAATCCAAAGAGGAAGCATATATAATATATAAGCCCGGAATAGGCGCCCACAGTTCGACTCTCTTGCAGTCAAAGCTTGGGTTTTATTCGCCCGTCATACACATTTGGTGAGTACGCCCTTGCACGCTTTTTTAGCTCTTGCGAGAACGGTATCTGAAACGCAAGGCACGCTCTTTTCCTCCTCCTCCCCCTGGCTTTGCTTGGCGGCCCCGCTGGTGCAGCCGGCTGAACAGTCCCTTTGTGTCTGTGCTCCTGCTGTGCTTGCATCGTGGCCTGCTCCAGAAAACTGCGAAAGTGAAAAAAGAAGAAAAAAACGTATGTAATCGTTCGCAATGTGATGTGATCGAGAAGAGCTCGGTCGCTTTGGGATATTCTTTTCTCTCGCTGATACCCTTTTCCTTTCCCCCTGTGCTCTTCTTATGCCACTCTCCCCCGTTCGTGGTTATCTCTTTTTTTTTTCATTTAGTATTTTGAAGGCTGTACTTGTTAAACTTGTGCCATCGGTACGTTTCGGTGATTTTCCCCCTATTCTCTATCATGAATCGCAATTACGGGAATGCCGGCGGCGGAAGAAATAATCAATGGTGACGCCACTGCTTTGGGGGGGAGAGAGAGTCGCACGGTTACGTTTTTTCGGGATGGACGGAAGGGTGCAACGCCGAGCGCTTGAACCCGAGCCCAATTTCGGACGGTCAGGGAGAGGGAACGTGCCCTCCTCCCATCGTATTCCCTTGCCCCCGGTCCTGTCCACTCGCTCGCTCTCTCTTTTTTTTTTACGGTCTCCCTCACTCTCTGACACGCTGCATTATCCCTTGTCTGCAACCTCGGGGTTACATAACAGACTTTGCAATCCCATATACCCCTCCCCATTTCTTCTCTCTCTCTTACTCCTCATCTTTTCTCTCTCTCCCTCACTCTCCCTCCCCTCTTCGGAATCGCCTTCGCCCAGCGTTCTCGAAGATCAATACTCTCTTGTCGTCGTCGTCGTCTGCTTGACCGCATCCCACGCACACGGCAAAAAATCCTCTCCGGGCCCCATCCAAATTACAACTCTCACCCTCCCCACTACTACTACCGCGTGCGGCCAATCGTTCACTCGACGTCGCTCGTCTCCAGTACTACTCTCTTTCCAAAAGTTCTCTCTTCCAAGCTCGTCCTTCCCGACGCACCCACACTCTCTATCCCAATTTTTTCTATCTCTCTCTATCTCGTCGTTGCAATTTCAACCGACGCCCACACACTCATTCCTTCGCCCCCCACCAGCCAGCTTCTTCCCTATACCAGCATACCGCTATTAAACAATCCCCTCGGTCTCGCCCTTTGCTGACTTATTCGGTTTAACACTATTTCTGGTGAGTCGCAGTTTCACGAGCGAGCGGCCCGCTGGCGTGTTCTTCCGATGATAGTGGCTGACGTTGTTCCTTGTGCTTTGCATAGCTCACATTCCCTCTCTTCTCCCCTCAAGTCTTTTCGTCTTTGAAGGTGAGGAGTCCGTTCGTTGCTGTCTACACTCTTCCTTTCCCCTCTCCACCTTTCCTCTTCACATTCGCAATACCCCCGCCCAGTCGACATTGGGATCACCGAACGGCACGAACGCCACTGCCCGCGCGCAAAGTGCCTCGTGCACAGGGGAACCGAAACAGTGGTTCCTCAGGGTCCCGCGAGTGTATTTCCCCGGGACTTGGGATTTTGGTCCCAAAGTTCAATTTCCGGGCATTTTTATTTTCCTTAATTCCTCTATTTCTTTTTTTTATTTGGGTGTGAGCTGGAGGGGAGGGACCCTTATTTTCTCTTCACATCTCGGCTTGAAGGATATTCAACTGAGAGTGAGTGAGAGAGTAGAACGCGATGACAACCGAAGAAAAAAAATGTGAAGGGGCATTTTTGAAGGGAGGGGCGTGGGACTGGATTTTGTCGTCCAGACTCTGATCTCAGCCTCCTTCATCACTCTCGCTCTCTCTCCCATCTTCGTCGTCGTCGTCGTCGCTTGCCCTTCCCTCTCCCTCTCTCCTCTATCTCTCTCCCTTCTCTTCTTATTTTCTTTCTTTCTGGGATCGGGGGTGTCGATTGGATTTGGCTGGTGGAAAGGGACGCGTCTTGTCGTTGACTGACTGACTGACTATCGGGTGGTCTGTCGTGTTATATAGTAAACTCAATCGCCGGCCTCAAATTCAAGTGAGTACAAACACAATAACATCCCTTCTCTCAGCCATTCTATTCGAGCCATGTCGTTTCGTATACCTTCCGTTACGCTTCAGACTGGGCTGCACACGCCTACTCTTATACAAGGGGCGAGAGACGCGTCGAGGAAAGGGTCTTTATCCCATATCACTTCCGCGTCCCAGCAAGCAGCTATCTCTCTCTCACTCTCTCTCCAGCGTTCACGCTCGTTTTTCATATTTATAACTTCTCCAGTCACTCTCTTCTTCTCTTCTTGATAACGTTACATCTGCGATGGCGTCTTCTCTTCCCGTTCCCCAACCTTCTGGTCTCGCGAGCCGTAGACTGACTGCTCGTGCTCTTCCCTCCCTTATAATCCCTACTCCCGCTGCCAACCTCAAACCCACCTCTACGAACACTAATCTCCTCAACCCCAATGGCAATCACAACAACGACTCTCCTCCCGCCCTCATCACTCCCGCCATGGCCCACTTCCCCCCCGTCTGCCCCCCAGCCCCGGCCCTTCAGCCTCAGACACACAGACACATTCACCACCACCACCCGCTCCCGACCATCGTCCTTCAAACCGACGATCATCAACCTTTACCCGACCCACCCGCATCCGCCAACCCTCTCGTCAACACTCACAACACGATGAAGGCTCAACCTACCACCACTTTGACTTCCGCTCGCGCTCGGGTCAACACCGTTTACCCGCCAAGCAAGCGCGCTTTGTCTTATAACCAGAACAACGCCATCGGTGGTGCTCAGCGACAGTCGGCTTTGTCTCCCAAGAGCATGGCTGTTGCGTCTATCCTCAAGAGGAAAGGGATGGCTTCGCCGAGACCTCAAGCCCAGAGGACGTCGTCTTCGTCTTCGTCTTCTTCTTCGTCCAGGCAGACTCCCTCACCTCAAATCGCGCGGTCCCGTATTTCCCAGCAGGCGCACGAAAGAGCCCTCGCTGCTCAGAGGAACGCCGCTCTCGCTCAGCGCCAAGCCACCCGGCTCAACCATCTTAGCTCTCTCGATCGAGGCATTCAGTTGCTTCTCGAGGAAGAGTATCGCGAAGATGTCAAGGCTTGGATGTTGGAGAAAGAGGTGGGTAGATTCCGGATCCACGCTTGGGTAGTCCCTGAGACCGAGTCCTAACGCGTTTCTGCCTATTTTTTTTTATCGTAGAAACAAACCCTCGCCAGTGCTTCCGCCATGGATCAGCAACCCGAACTCCAGTGGCACATGCGCAGCCATCTCCTCGACTTCCTCATCGAGATCCACCTTCACTTCCGTCTCCGCCCCGAAACCCTCTACCTCACCTTATCCATCCTCGATCGTTACGTCTCCCGTCGCATCGTCTACAAGAAGCACTACCAGCTCGTCGGCTGCGTCGCTCTCTGGCTCGCTGCCAAGTTCGAAGATGCCAAAGAGCGCGTTCCCTCCGTTCGCGATCTCAAGGAGCTCTGCCACGGCGCTTACCAGGAAGACGCGTTCGTCCAGATGGAGTTCCACGTTTTGACGACGATCGATTGGGATTTGGGTCACCCGACCGCCGAGTCTTGGTTGAGGGTTCTCTGCACCGAGACGCACTTGCCTTCGACTTTGGGCATGAGCTTTGGAATGTTTGGTGCTCAGGGCGCTTTGGGCCTTGTCGATGGCCAACCTTTTGAGGATACCCGCACTCAGCATGTTGCGCGGTTCTTGATGGAGATGACGCTTTATGGCAAGGATTACATCCAGTTCGTCCCGAGCGTTCTTGCGTTGGGTGCTCTTGTTCTTTCAAGGCACATTTGCGGCAAGCCCAGACGGGTATGTATCGAAGTTGTATTGGTGCCTGTCCGTCGCTAACAGTTCTTTCGATACAATAGCCACAAGACGAGTCTCCCGCTGTCCTCCAGATGATCTCCCTCCTCGATACCACCCTCTCCCAGAACCTCGACTCCGTGTCCCAGACGCTCGTCAAGAAGTACTCGTATGCCTACTACTCCAAGGCTTCCGGCGTCGTTGTTTCGTTCTACCTCCGCGGTGGTCGCTTCGCTTTCAACTCTACCCCTTCCACCACCGTCGAAGTCCCCGAGTCTCTCTCCACCAACGTCGTCTCCGTCGACGCTCTCCGCAACGCCGCCGCTCAGGCCCTCCGCGCCCAGCAGCAAGTTCCCGTCACTCCCACCCGCGAGCGCATGGACATGCAGTGGGGCAGCGGTCGCACCGACGTCGAGGAGACTCCCGGTCTTGTTCGCAGCGACTCGAGCTCGTCGGTCGTTGGTATGGAAGTCGAGGATGAGGCGGACGAGGTCATGAGCACGAGGAGTTTCAGCCAACCGAGGGAGTTTGAGATGGATGCCGATGATGATGATGATACCGAAGATGACGACCAAGTTGAAGTTGTTGACCAGGATGATGATGAGGATGAGTTGGACGCTGCTGGTGTACACTACGCTTCGTCTGCCACGGCTGCGAACCTGCTCCAGCTGCCGTCGTCGGATGATGTCGAGAGCCTCCCGATCACACCGACCACCCCCATGTTCCAACTCGACCCTTTTGGCAGCGCTCAGGCCCACGCTCAGGCTCAGGTCCTCCACGCCCAAGTCCAGCAGCCCGTCCAGGTCCAGCATCACACGACCAAGGACAAGGAGAACATGGCACCCTCGAACAACGGCGCTGGTCATCAGTACCTGCACCAGCACACGTCGAGCACGACCGGTCACCACCTCCCTTGCGCACCGATGATGCCGTCCAACGTGGGTGTGATGGTCGAGAGTGGCGAAGAGAACATGCCTGGTAGCGAGTATCGACAGGCTTTGTTGGCGATCGTGCCATGAGTTGATTTTTTTTCGAGTGTGCACGATTCGCTGATGATTTACCCCCCTTCTTTGCCTGTTCGTTACCTTCGTTCCCCCCGCCGTTCACGTTTTCTCTCGCCCTCGCCGTCCCTCCCTCTCCATCATCCTTCGTTTCGTCGTCATCATACCATTTTTTTCGCTTCGTCGCCTGTATCATACTCGTCTACGCCGCTCGCTATTCCCCCCGGGCTTGCAATACCAAAATACAAAAAGGCCAAAACCATCCCGATATACCGCCTTGAAGTGAAAAAAAGTTCACCAAAGAAAGAAGATAACCCAAAGGTTCAACACATACAAAACGCCAAAAAAAAAAAGCTCGTCGTCGTTCTCGGTTTCTCCCTCTCGCTTCCTCTCGTCCAATATGCAATCCTTTCAACTGTTCTTTATACTCAAACAACCTTCCAACCTTCCTCATCTTCTCTTCAACTTCCTCTTTCCCTCGCAAGTCCAAGAAACCACAAGCTCGCCTCGCTACTCGAACTCTCGCTGTCGGCTTTTTTTTCTTTGCAAGTCTTCTTTCCTCCCATCGGGCACTGGTTGGATCCACGGATCTTTCTTGACTCTCACTCGTCCGAGGTGAGCGGGACCTTACGAGGCTTTCCTCGTCTGGTTTACCTCCCCTTTCGCTCGACGATGCAAACAACCACCAGTCAACCCCTTCGGCTTTCTTGTTTCTTTCTTGCCTTTCCCTCTCTCTCAACCAACAGTAAAGCTCGCAATTCCCACATCGTTTCCACCAATCGTCCTTTTTTCCTTCTCTGCTACCTTTACTACATCCATCGTCCTTTTTCTTTTTTTCCCTTGTTCTTTATTCTTCACCTTACCCTTGTGTTCATTTTTCTTTTACTCTTCTCTGTGGTTATATAACTCGCATTTCCTTTCTTTTTCTTTCAGACACCCCTTTGAAATATTTTTGTTCTCGGACACTTTTTTAACTACAACACTTGTTCGATTGCCTTTCCCTTCTTTTTTTTTTTGGCCCCTCCCTCCAACCATTCGAAAGCATTAATCAGTCTATCCTGTTTTAGTCCTCCCTCGTCTACATCAGTTTGTGTTGCACCGTAAAATGGCCCGTCGTGCGTGACTTGAGTGTTGGTGTTTTGCGAATGAGCGAGGGACGTGAACTTGTTGCACAGTTGCCGCTTTTGCGATCGTTGCACCAGGGATATTCGTTCCAGGAAGTTGGGTGCCGGCATTGAGGCAAAAGACTAGAAGTTCGAGATCATATCCGCCGCGTCGAACACAGCCAAACACTTTTAGTCGGACTCCGCTGTTCGGAGTCGTGATACCCAGGTAACTTATATTCACTATTTTCTTCACCTCTTGATTGCGAGCACATTTCGGGTGTTATATGTTGCCTGCCACAACTTGGATTTGTGGGTGCTTTTGCCTCGGCTATTTGAGGACGAGGCGTAGGATCGATCCGGCTTCGCAAGTGTCTTTCGCGACCCTCCCGCCATTTCGACTTTCGGGGACTGCGGGATTCGCGTCCCAGGAAGCTTGTTGAATGGGCAATTCTACCAGGGGCGGTGGTTCTGGGTCGATGATCCAAGTTTCATTTCTCCGGCAAAATTCAGTAAACTTCTTAGTGCAAGGGGGGCGGGGGATCGATCGCTCACCCAAATGAGCCCACTCCATTCAGCCCTAGTGCAAGAGAAGTCAGAAGACTAAATGTTCCTCAATTGCGTTTACATGGCCGTGTGGAGATATGTGTGCGAAGGGGAAAAGGTTGAATTGAGTGTCCACGTTCTTGTGGCTTCTCGTTGCCGTTCAAGACTTTCTGTGATGTCGTCGCTGGGGAGAGAGGTCGATGCCCAGACCACCTCCACCTCTCCCCCTCTCTCGCTGAGTATCACGAATCGAGATGGGATACCCAGATGCGCTCTAGCACCGTCGCCTTTTTGCTCTTTTTCACTCGGGAGGCCGGAGGTTGGAATCTTCTGGCCGAGTGCACTGATCCCCGGGCGCTTGGGCACAGGCAGCATCGGAAATGGCATTGCTGCGAGACCGAGAACGTCTAAAGTAAAGTGTACATTTTGCGACGGGAAATTATATTCCCTCTTTATGACTCGAAAAGGTATTGAGACTCTTTCTTTCTGCGTAATAGGCGGGAAAGGATGGAATAGGCTGGCCCTACGCCCACTGACCAGTGCTTATGCCCATTGTGGTGCTAATAGGATGGCAAAAGGATCTTTCCGACCATTCATCACTGCCCGAGAACGCAACTGAGGACTTATTTCACCTTCTCTGGAGTCCTTGGAAACGAGTATTGCCTCCGCGTATTAAGAAAGCTTGATTCCTGGGTCGAGGACCTCGCTCCATTCCGGAGGAGATTGTCCCCTTTTCTTATCACCCATTCACCCAGAGAAAACAATGATCGAAGAGGTGGGCGTTCCTTTTACCCCAGTAGCGGATCACGTATACCTTGGACACCCTGGAATTCACTCGAAATCAGGTGGTCTTGAGCCCTCCCCACGAGACGGCTTCCAACTCCAGTGGTGCTCGGCGTACCCCATGCCTGATTATTGAGCCGCTTTTGCGACGGCTTTTTGAATTCACCGTGCGTAATTGCGCCTCGCTTTTGGTCGGTTCACGAGCTCAGATTGGATAGGAGGCTGGAAGTTAGTAGTCGCTGAAGATGAGCCCCTCGCGCTTCATCGAGTCCCTACAAAGGCATTCTGGAGTACGAGGGTTCAAATCCGATTCATCTCAGTTGCTCGTTGAAGTGTACGGTCGTCGTGTGCACCGATGGTAGTCCACGATCGAACAAGTCGTTCGAATCCAGGCAACCAGTCGGGACCATGAGCATACAGCTACGAACTCCACTGAAGGACTCCAATATCAGTCTGAAAGTCCTTTCATCCCTCCATTATTCTCGTGTTGCACTAGGAATACATGTAATTCTGGTGCCGCCACCTTCTGTCGTTTGCATGTGGACACCCCGGACTCCAGCTCCTCTTCCCCGGCTGCCTTGGATTCTGAAACCAACGTGAAGACTGAGCAACATCGAGAGCTATTTCTTGCTGCAACATATGGACTGTATTACCTCGACGGTCACGACTTTGTTCGAAGGTCGTTCGACGGTCGGCCGTCCTTCCTCATAGCACACCATCGCCATAAAGTCGGTTCATTCCAGACCACGTTGGGCAGCTGGACAACCCTCTTAATACACCTTCGCAAATTTACGTATTTCCCTTCTTATGGATCGGGATACGCGGATGCTGGAGGCCGTTCGACGCGGGAGGACGTGGCCCGACCTATTAAACGAGTCGTCCGAACCTAGGCAATTAGTTGGAACAGAGGGAAACTATGACCATACAGCTACGAACTTCACTGAACGGTTGCAACATTAGTCTGAAAGTCCTTTCGTCCCACCACTAGTAATTTTGGTGCATCTACCTTCTGTCGCCCGCAAGTGGACACCTAGACGCCAGCTCGTCTTACCTTCCCGCCTCGGACTCCGGGACCAACTTGAAAACTAAATAGCATTGAGAGCTATTTCTTGCTGGAGGACGTGGATTTCATTACTTCGACGGTCAAGACTTTGCTCGAAGGTCGTCCAATGGTTGGCCGTCCCTCCTCATAGCACACCATCGCCATAAAGTCAGTTCATTCCAGACCACGTCGGCCAGCTGAACGATCCTCTTAATACACTTTCGCAATTTTATGTATTTTCCTTCTTACAGATCGGGATTACGCGGATGCTGGAGGCCGTTCGACGCGGGAGGACGTGTCCCGACCTATTAAACGAGTCGTTCGAACTCAGGCAATTAGTTGGAACAGAGGGCGACCATGACCATACAGCTACGAACTTCACTGAACGGTTGCAATATTAGTCCGAAAGTCCTTTCGTCCCACCACTAGTCTCGTTGAATATATGTAATTTTGGTGCATCTACCTTCTGTCGCCCGCAAGTGGGCACCTGGACGCCAGCTCGTCTTACCTTCCCGCCTCGGACTCCGAAACCAACCTGAAAACTAAATAGCATTGAGAGCTATTTCTTGCTGGAGGACGTGGACTTTATTACCTCGACGGTCAAGACTTTGCTCGAAGGTCGTCCAATGGTTGGCCGTCCCTCCTCACAGAGCACCATCGCCATACAAGCAGTTCCTTCCATACCGTGTCGGGCAGCTGAACACTTCCCTTCAAACATCCTCGCAAAGCCACTTTTTTTTCCTCTTACAGATTGGGATGACGTAGATGCTGGAGGCCGTTCGACGCGGGAGGATGTGGCCCAACCTACTCGATGTCGCTCAAATTCTTGTCGTTGTGGAAGACGTCAAAGAATCCTGGGAGAAAGGGATGAGGCCTTTCTAGTCTGCTACCGTTTTGTTTAGCCTTATCTGATTCATCTCGCAAGAGAACGTTGCTATCATTACGCGGAGTAGCTGCCCTTTCCAGGTCGTCAATGGCGATACTGGATCAAAGGGGAGCCAGCATCGTTTCACTAAAGGGCCACGGCATTGTTACGCTCATGCAGTATGTCTTACTTCTACGATTCTATGTTTCGGACTGGCCGTTTGAATAATCCTAGCAAAAGCGAGACGCTATACTTCACCCCGCAGTCTCATCTAACGGCTGTTTGAGAGTACCTAAAGTCATAGTCGGTGCGTAAAAACAAATCGCAGAGGGATTCTCTAGCTTATGCACGACTAAACTGCGTGTTTCGATAGCCAGCAGATTGCCTATCAGCGAACGTCCGATTCTTGAATTCGCTACCAGCCGACCGTTTCTTTCAACCCAACTTTGAGGAGAATGGTTTCTTGTGTTGCTATCGACCTGCTATTCCCCTGTGAGATCTGGTTTTGATGATTCTTTGAGAGTAGCATGCTTTTTCCGGGGTATTCGGCAAGCATCCTTGGCGGTCGGCACTCTCTGGAAAAGCGCAGGTAAGGCTTATCACTGTTTCTATGCAGTGTCCGCCGATGGACAATGGGGTGGTCGTATACATTCAACCGGGACGTAAAAGCCGCATCAGGAGCGTTGCCGTCGTCGACACATGTAGCTCGGACATTGCCATTGTCCCATTCAATACAAAGACATTACATATCTGGCATTTTGGTGCAACTATTTTGGATCTTCTCTTGATCCTCCAACTTCTGTCAAAAAGGCGAATCGCCAAGTCTTGGTTGTTCCAGGTTGGGTGTTCGAACGACAATGCCCTCAGCCCACATTTCTTGGACCATTTGTAGTGTCCGCGTCGCATATACGTGCGGATAATGAGGCAATCTGGCCTTTCGGTCATCTGTAGTGTGAGAGGGCAGCGGGACTAAACCAACAGCGCTCCTGGTTAGCAACCGAGGAAGTAGCGGTGGGGATTGCATTGCAAGAACAAAGAACGCATTATGCCTCGTCTTCTGGAGAACGTTTTGATGGCTATAATCACCGCTTAGAGAGGCTCCATGATATCAAATTTGCAGTTTGATGACGTGGAGTTGGACAATGACATGAAAGTTTAGGAGTACTGTGTGGGGATGGTGAAGAGGTTTCGATCGGCCTCAACTAATTCACTCCATATGGAGGTAAACAGTATCATAAGCGGGAGGGTATACGCGCCGAGACCTCTAACGGCTAAGTCGCTCAAATTGCGCCGGAAACGGAAAGTGGTAAACCGTGTTTGTCATCGCCACGAGGCGCGCACATTGCCAACCTCGAGGAGCTGGAGGTCGCAACGCGATTGACGCCACGTCTTGAAGCTGTGCATGACTCAATGCTAATGCTGTGGAGAAACTTCGAGGTCTCGAGTCGACACCAACGAGCCTCCGTAATCTTATCTTATCCGGTGCCCGGCTCCGGCCAACATTTTCGGACATCGTTTCTGCCCATTCGAGTGCCCGGAAAACGAAGAAAGTTCACCGGAAAGTTTGAACTTGAGTAGCGGTCAACCAAAGAACGCAGAGCGATATTCCCTTTTTGGGGCAATGGGGCCCTTCTTAAGCCCGTCGGATACTGCCGGCTAGGCGCTTCTCGGAGCGAAAGCTCTGACTGCCAAATATGGCCATGAGCTAAATATCTCGCCGCTGTGAAAGTTATACAGAGCACGTTGTCCAACAATGTCATCAAAGCGCGAACGTGTAATCGAGAGGGCTGCTCAGAGACGGTACTGTGAGAATGAGGCTGAGGCGACCGCAACCGGCTTGTATCCGAAATCTTGAGTTAATATTTTAAAAGATGTAAGGAGATAAGTCCGCAGTGCTCAAAAGTATGTAAGAATATATGTCCGAGGGAATAATTATAGTGGCGTGTGCCAGATAGGACGAGACGAGACGGACATGGGCTATTCCGCCGCCAAAGCGATTAGAAAATGGTTGACGTTGTTCAACACGCTTACACCTTATCTCGGATAAGAAAATATTCCCTCGACAGCCCTCAATCGAATAGGATCGAGCAATGGTGAAGGGTCCTGGCACTATCCGTAATCCGATCGACATTACGCAGCGTATGCCTTGCGTCTGAAGCACTGCGAAAGGTTTTCACATGCTTCGGCGCATGCGGTGACGTAGACACTATCACAGCCGAGTGACGAATGATAATGGTTTTGCTCGTGTGATAAGATTTTTGCGCACACGGGTCGATAAAGTGTAGCTGGGCGAAGGGGTCAACTTGTTCTAACCAAATGACAGACAGAAGCAAAACGGAGCTATTTGCCGTTAGGTCCCACAGAAAGGAGTTATTACTTATGAGGCCGATCAACCTTGAGAATAGCTCTACCGAGAAAAGCAAAAGTCGACGTGACTCGACGTGGCGTTGGGCCGATCAAAGCGTGGAAACCCTCGTTCCACTACCTGCTACAGGTCGGAGAAAACTGAGCACCGTCAGGTTCAACATACGATTCGGCCAGGTAGACGTAAAAAGCGGCCGAACAAGCGAAAGAAAGAGCGGGAAAACTCCGTTCCAGTAGATCCGTACACGTAGCCATCTTCGTCCAGCAAACTTGCCCGAGAGCAACGTGCGTCATTCGACGCTCAAGAATAAGAGGCCTCCAATTAGAGACATCGAGAAAAGATGATCACAAAGGGGTTATGAAGTTTCCGTTGATTCGTGTTGATAGAAATATTCGAAACGTGGCTTGGTCTTGTCCCGATGGCAAGCTCCGGCTGAGCAATGAAGCTTCCCGAAAAAGCGATAGACAAAACCTACCGAGTTCATCTCAAAACTTCAAACCTTGGCTAGCCAATCCTTATGATGCGGAGGCGCTACGTATCCTGTCTGGCTTGGGCGGACACACGCAGGGGCGGGAATGATTAGATTTCATTTCGCAGTCCGCCACTCCACCGACCCGGCCGGCTTTAGATAACCATGCGGGGGTAAAATGAAGAGTAGAAAGAAACATAACGAAACCCATCCGCCCTCGTCATGTGGCCCTGCATTAAACTCAAAAGTATTCGCATGATGCCACCGAGCAGAATAGGAGAAATTTTGTGGATTTGGAATGGGCTTCCGAAGCCGAGCTACGTGGTCAAAGAAATTCCGATAATGACCGTGAGTGTCCAGACCACGCCAGAAATAGTGGTAGGTTGAATGTTGCCATAGGGACGAGGATCAAAAAAAAGATGAGCTCATGACTTTGAACTTTTGTGAGCCGAGGTGAAAGTACTAAAAGGTGTTAAGGAGGTTCGGGCCGGTCGGAACCGGGTACTAGGGTCGTGCGGTATCTTATCGACCATGCCTCAAGTCCATGTTCGAAGCTCGCCTCGTCATGAGCAATAAACGGTGACAATGGAATACTCTGGAAGTCGCAAGACCGGGCAAGCACTGCTTCCCCGCAACTGTAGGACGGGTTGTTCTTCTTCGAGGAATCGTTGGGGGAGGGACTTGGCTATGCGAGCATGACCGATCAGTGGGAACTGAGTGTCCACATCCGGCAGTTCAAAAAGCAATTGCCTATTTTGATACAACAACTTCAACTTACGCTATCGGGAAACAGAAGAGCCGAAAACCAATCAGTCTATGAGTCAAGGGCGCAAAAAAATTTGAACGACACGTTTCATGATGAACAAAAGATGTCCCCCTGGGATGAAATGACGGGGACTGATGGCAACGATAGCCTTGCTAATCACTCACTAAGCCGTTCTTCTAGATGCACCTTTATCAGCGCGTCCACATTTGGTACTCATATTTGGTCCCGCGTTCCTCCTGTACTCCTTCCGATACCTGTAAGCCAGCCCACTCTTCGAGCTCTTTATGCGACGAGCGCTTCCATCGGCTATCGAGGGCTTGGAAGTCCGGAAAGAACACGTCGCATTCCGAGTAAGACGGGGAGAGCACACGTGTAAGCAAGATTCGGTTGACGAATGGGAATGATTCTTGGTTGGAGAGGTTGAGGTTGAGGGCCTCGGCATATATGGACGCTCCACCGATGATGAATGTCCGATGGAGGGAAGTGGAATCCGATGGCAAAGCGTCTTGGAGAGAGCCAAGCGCTGAGGCCAGAGAAGGTCGGAGGATGGCGAGACTGGATGTGGGGGAGTTAAGACTTGATTGGGTAGGAGGTGGCATTCCACTATGTTGGGGATGAACGCGTCAGTTTTGTTTCCTCCCAGATGGGCGATTGCAAAACAAAGGACTGGAAGCGTGCGTCATGGCAAGCTGCGCAGGTCTCGTCACAAGGGCGAATCGCTCTTCCATTGTATTGAGCGGGGTAATTAGATAGCAAGATAGAAACGTCGATGGGTCTCGAAATGGAATCGATGGGCAGTGAAGAGTGCAAGGCAATCTCCAGGATATGAAAAGGAGCTCTAATTTTCTCCACTTACATGTCGTATTCGGGTTGGCGACTGACCACGACGTTGAGCCTGTTTTTAAGAGGACGGTACTTAGGAGGGATTGACTCCCAGCTCTTCCTGCCCATAACGACTGCGTTGATGGCGCGTTCGGGGGCCTTTGAGGTTATTTTGGCAAAGTAGGCCATTTCGTTTGGGAGCCGCCAGGGCAGGGCACCGCTGTGCCCAATACCATTGGAAATTGTAGCGGCAACGATGAGAGTGAGATCCATGGGGTGTGTGGTGGTCGGGAGTTGAGGTCAGAGAGGTGGATGATGGATGGGTTGTTTACAGCCAAAGCGAGGTCAGCGGCGAGCAGCGAGACCCGAGGCACCGCTGGTTCCGATTTCCAACCACCCAGGCCACGACTTCACCCTCGGATTCACCCGTCAAGGCCCAATCAGCTCCAACTGCCCATGGGAAGCACTTCGCAAAAGCATCGACAAAGGAGTCTTGCTATCTCCCGAGACAGGCAAGCCAGAAAAAATGGTGTCATCGTCGTCACAGCAAGCGCCCCTCTACGACGATCCCTGTCGTTGAAAACGTACAAAGCTTATACGATTCTGGCTGCGATTAGCTATAAAGCAAAGGCCTTGGATTGACTTCTAAACTTTAACCAGTCAGAGCGACAGTTTGAGGTTGTGCCCTGAGCGGCGGTCTTCCGGTAGCCGGGGGCTTCGCAGTGATGTGTCGGTACTCAACACGAGGCAAGAATCCGTGAGGCATGGCTTTTTGTTTTAACGTCGTACTAACCGCAATCGTCGCGTAATATTTGCCTTAGGACCCTATTCATGAGCTCCAGTTTACAGGAGAGCTATGAGATGAGGAGCGTGGCCGCGGATTTGACCTAATACTTTGTCTCCGACTCCTCCCTCCCTCCTTCGAACCGCTAACGCTGTGTTGGCTCCCAACCACCTACTTTTTCCTCCTCAGCTCGCCTGTTTGCTATCTCTCCCTTCCGTCTCTCTCTTTCTTTACGACCCCTCCCTCACAAATCGGTGAGTCTGATGATCTCCACGTACGATAGCTGTGAGTGCACTAGCCGAACTGACAGTGTTTTTTTTTTTCCGTTCCGTGCTTCGTTCTCACCACAGCCACCCTTTATATCCCGGGGGACGTTAATTCCATCCCCTCCTACCAGCGAAAGCAAAAGCTTATAATCCCCAGCACCACAGTTCACGAGTTTACGGCGTGCTCGTCTCTACGACCTTCGCACTCGAGACTCCATCTAGCCTCGCGTCTGATACCCGATCAAACAGCAACGCTACTCACAGAATGAATCCAGTCCCACGTCCTCCGGTAAACCTTCTTGGCCTGCACCAGAAAGGGTACACGACCACGTCAGGTGTCCCTACCCAGCAACAGTCTTATACGGGCACGAGCTCCCATGGTCACCAGCGATCCGCGAGTGCAGGTGGCATCCCTTACCAACAGAAACCTCATCAGGTGGTCTTTACAACTCAAGCTACGACCATGTCCCGACCCTCCCTCCAACACCAACCCGCGTCCTTCGTCGCTGCACCTCACGCCTCCAATCGTTATGCGTTTGTAACGACGGGCGGCCCTACCGCGACTGCCGGCTCCCAGATGGTCATGTTCCCCACTGGCGCTCCTCAGCAGCGCTACGTCACCACCGCCGCTCCTGGGGTCGCAGTCCGTTCATCTGCGCCTGTTCCTGCTGTCCACAGGCTCCGGACGAGCGCAGGTGGAAGTGGATCTCATGGTGGTGGCGGGCATCGCCAGAGTCGCTCTTCCGCCTCCGACTCTGCTGCTCGTCACAGGAGCATGCCCGCTCCAGCACCCGTCGTCCAAACCCCCTACATTTCTCACCGCGCAGTACCACCCGTCGAGTCCGACACCAGTGACGGCGAAGACGATGCCTACACTCAGGGTGGTTATGGAGGACCCATCCCAGGCGTTCCGCGCATTCTCAGCGCTACCAACACTGGTACCAGCAACACCGCGCCTCAACCTCGCCCCATCATGCGTAAGCGCACGCAGTCCTCAGCTTCCGCCGTTCATTTCACTCCCGACAACCTCTTCCTCACCTTCCCCACCGCTCACAGCTTGAAGCTCGCCAACATTCCCAAGTTTGGCTCACCATCACTCATGCGGGCTCTCAAGGAAAAGGTCATCACGATGTGGCTCCCTGGTGTCAAGCTCCAGAAGGAAGGAAGGGGCGAATACTTCGTTGGATTTGCAGGCCTTGAGGGAGCACCGCACCCCCAGGCACGCCCGTACGAAAATGGATTGTCAGAGGCCGATCGGAAGAATTGGGGCATTTGGACTGCGAGAGGGTCTGAAGGTGTCGCGTGAGTAATTTTTCTCTGGAAATTTTCCTCGTGTTTCTGGCGTGCCTTTTGACTGACTTGCGCATCATCACCTTCGTTAGTGCACTGCGCCTGCTCACCACCTTATTCTCCACGTTCGCGTCTCAGGGATTCTCGTACCTTGCCTCCCTTCACTCCCTACCGCCGCAGCTCATCTTTACGTCCACGCCACCTGATGTCTCTTCGCGGTTCCTTGCGATAGAAATATCCATCACTCCCCTGCCAAGCAAGAAGCAGAAGGTTCCCGTCACTGACCCCGACAGTGGCGAATTCATCCTGGAAAAGAAAGTCAAGATCGACATCTCCCATGTGCGGATCCGTTGTGTCGACTTCCCCGAGGACGTCTTACGGACCGTCGTGGGTGCGGTGCGGAATACTGGCAGGGAAGGCGCCGGAATTAATACCAGCGTCAAGAAGAAAGGTGACGAGACCAACAACGAGAAGGACGGCCGTTCCTCGAGCTATGGCAACGAGCTGCTGGAGTTTGGTGTACAGGGGGAGAGATGGGATATGAAGGGCGTGTACGTCCTCGACTCCGTTATCTCCCGAGGGACAGGCAAACGGGCTATAAGCAGCAAAGAGGTGGCTCGGAGTCGTACGTATCCTCACGCATTGGTTTAAGACTTTTTTGCTTACCATATCATCTCTAACAGGTGCTGAGAAGGCTGCCCATCCTAATATGCCTCAAGTCATCGAAGCCGACACCGATACACTCCCAGTTCTCCTCAGTCACGTTCTCAAATCCCTCAGCTCCAATGGTTTCCGTCTCGAAGCATCTATCCCACTACCCTTACCCGTCCCGCTTGTTGATCCATTCTCGCCGTTCGGCCACCAAGCAGCGCATGGCGGTATCTCTGGTTTCATCAACGGCGTATTGCATGGCGACTCCGACACCAACACTCGAAGGGACCACGGTAGAGAAGTATGGATGTTCCGCAACGTTGGGTGGTTCGAAGACCTCAGCGACTAAAAGGGCTGTGCTATTTATTACACTGTCCCACCGGTACGACATGGTATGATACAACACGAAGACGGACTAGAAATGTCAAAATGGACGCACTCGTTGCGTCGTCCTACTCCAATCAACTCCCCTCAAAATATTTCTTGGTTGCTGTTTGTTTATCATCGTTACATATCTGTTTCCCAACTTACTTCATTCCTTTCATGTCTCCTGTTCGCCTCACAACTACCTTTCCCCCATACCCCCAGTCCATACCCTACTACCCTAATTCTGTTCTTGAATCGAAGTGTCAAAAAAAATTCTGTGGTTTCATGTGGCTCGGTTTATGCTTGGATTCGTCATATGTTGGCTCGTATGTTTTGTCAATATATCCTTTGTATGCCGGACTTCATTGCGCGCGGAGGAAGAACTTGAAGGGGGTGGCGCGACGCGGGTGGCGTTCGTGGAAACGTAGAGTTCGAGTGAATACCCTCAGTCAAGTTCGCCATCCTACCTTTCGACATTTCACGAACGTTATGAGGTAGGTCGTGCAGACTCTTGGACTCGACTATCAAAGGACTCACCTGATGGCATTCTAATCTTCAGTCAGTACGCCAATCAACCGAAATCCGAACTTGACGAGGCACAAATTCGTGCTCTTGAGGAACATGAAATTAGTCAAGGACCATTATCCGTCCTCCAGCAGTCGGTTCGAAATCACACCCAGATTCTGATATCATTGCGGAACAACAAGAAGCTTTTGGCTCGGGTGAAAGCGTTTGATAGGCATTGCAACATGGTAAGTGCGCTCCCCTGCCATGCACCTGCGTGTGGTTCACTCAAGACACTGACGCCTCGCTACTTTCCCTGCTATTCAGGTGTTAGAAAATGTTAAGGAGGTATGGAACTAGTACATTTGATTGTCTATGGCGTTTGGCTGATACACGGACGCTACGCTTAGATGTGGACAGAGCAACCCAAGGGCAAGAACAAAAAACCCGTGAATAAGGACCGCTTCATAAGCAAAATGTTTCTGCGGTACGTGAAAGTTTACCTTTGAAACCTTCGTCTTGATTGCTTAGTTTTTCTTCCCTTTTATCAGGGGAGATTCTGTTGTGTTGAGTACGTTTCGCCTTCTAGCCTTCGCCACATAACCCTTGACTGATTATCCGTATCCCTTAGTTCTGAGAAACACTGCATAGACCTAATCACACCTCTTGTACCCTGTATACGCTATTACTTCAATCAAACTGGGTCCTGAACAGTCTCGTGTCGTGTCCGCATTCTATTTCCAGCGCGTGCAGCTTCAGAACATATCCTTCGGCTCGATCCTACATCATCTAAGCTCATGATCGAACTTCAGCATGAACAATTGCAGGTTCCGATACATCGGTCTCATTCTTGCTCGATGTTTCCTCCACCCAGAGCGCAAGGAAACCCGGTCGCTTGAAAAGATTAAAAACGGGTTAGGTCTACGGGCGCCTCGCCACTCCAGAGTTATCAAGACAAGGATATCTTTGGATTCAAGTTTGGATTGTATGCCAAGCTTGAGGTTCAGCTCATTTGGCGGCATCCTGCCATTAGGCGACCTGCGTATGTATCTGGGAGAGTGGAGGCTCACGGAACGGTTTCACGAGCTCTACGCGGCGCAGGACTAGGTGTATTGACGTGACAGCCTGCTTTACGCCTACAGTGCAAGCTTCAAGAACTGCATTTACGAACGCAGTATTCAACAGTACTGGATGCCGGTTGGTACGCCGCTTGGCCAGATGGTGGACGTCTTGGTGATTACGGTAGTAGTGTAAGGATAGCTTGTCGATTCGGAGGTGGTATATCCCGTCGAAGTCGTGACGAACGTCGTAGTGGGCGGCAAGCTAGGCGGCGAAGACATAAGACCTATGGATCATTGTCAACCTATGCCGAACTCACCATTGTGCATCTATTGATTCGTGCGGGGGTGCAAAGAGCTGAAATGAGCGTAGGTAGGTGAGAAACAGCCGCGGACAGTAACATACACCCTACGCATCCGTGGCAGATCAGTGTCTAGATTTCTATGACTTTGTCAGGTTACTCTGCTTACAAGGCGGGTAGACATAAGTGCAGACAAGCCCGGAGGGACAGATCGAAGGTCCCGTATAGCCCTGACCACCGCCTGCAAATAAGTAATGTTAACGGTGCATTCCGATGATCAGAAAGAATACTCACATTGTGCATAAAGACAGACCGCGTCGGTAAACGATCCCGAAAGCGTGAGGAAAGATGCCAGGAGCAGAATTCTGGATATCATGACTGTCAACTCGGATAGTATGTGATGGATGGATGACCCCCGGTGGCTTTCGCTTCCAATCTCTCTATATAGATTTTGTCGTGGAAGCGCGTCGTGAGATTAAGGAGTTCAACATTTCAATTTGGTCAAATGGGGGATGACTGGACGAACGGCGGTCATCGTAACCCGGCATAGAGAGGAGGTTGAACTCCGTGAATTTATCGGTACAAGCTGAGAGAGAGTATTGGGTACTGTTGATAGTACGTTGAAAACACAGCACCAGCGTCAATGAGATAGGGGTGTGCGACTGGGAGGTCGGGGACTCGGATCCTTCGCTCGCAAAAACTCGCTGCGATCTGAGATCCAATCGTCGACCTAGGTTGGAGAAGCGAAGGTAGAGCACCTATGTGTATCTCTTATAGGCATGTACCTGCGAACTTCGTCCGAGTATGGGTGAGAACAAAAGGCTACCGCCGTAGTTCCGTGTGGACTAGAGCGGCCCGAAGGAGAGCCGCACCTGATCCGGCCGTGGATAGTCTTGGAAATATATGCCACTGATCTACACATCCGCCCCACAGCTTGTCAGCGCGGGTTCAGAGATGCGTCTAGATTGAGGCTGTGGTCGCCCCTGAAATCTCCCATGGGAAGACAAAGATGGAAAGGTTGATAAGGAATGTTTCTCACATATTTCAGCAATTCCAGCCCCTCGTTTCAATGGAAATACGGAAGCACTCACAGTAACTACCATAGAATGGGAGGATTTCGTGCCCTTCTCGGCGTCCACTTCATCTGATTGCACTTTGTAAACGAGTAACAATACAGTTTCTAGAGTGCTCTGAAGCATAGGACTGTGCGTATTGCCCCAGCAGGCAGTTTCATAGAACCGAAGCCTCAAGAGGCGAACTTACAGGTCTGAAGTTCAGCGCAACTCAGCCAGCCCCCGGTTGGCATTCTACTTGGCCAGTAGCCCAGATGGTAGAGGTCTTAGCTACCACAATAGTGTAAGGACAAGTCGTTGACTTGCAACTTGTGTGTCCCATCATTGTCGTCGAGAACGTCGTCGTCGGCACCATGCTAAAAATTCCCTAGGTCAATAAATAATGGACAGCAGATATATATTTCTCTCACCATTGCCCATCTGTGGGTGCGTCGATGAGTGACGAAGAACCGATCCAGGATCGGAATGTCAGTCACGGGAAATAAGAAGTGAGGTACATCCTGCTCATCAGCAGATCGGCTGCTGTACTTGTCTTCAAGTTCGAACGGCTGTATACTTGCAAGGCTCGTAGATCAAAGTACAGACAAGCCCCAGTCGATTAAAAGGGGAACGCTCCCCAGGCGGACATAGACAAGACCGCCGACAAAAGAACATCGCAAAGGTCGCTGAACGGGGAGAACGACTTGACGATCTTCAAGATAAAACTGGTGAGGGGACTTGCGGCGGCTGCGCTGGCTAGTTGGGGGCGATGTCCGGTCTACTGCGCATTCCCTCCGATCGTTGGCCGCGCGTCCTACACCGATTCACAACGGGATGAACTGACGCCGTGGAGGTCCTTGTTTAACAGATAACCTGACTGTCTCTGCTCAAGGTTTCCGACGTGGTGCGAATAGGGTCCGAAAGGTGAGCATTGCCCTCCTGTCAGCAGCTCCAACACCAAAACCCCATGGATATACTTGGTGTCTGATCAAAATCTTTTATAGTCTGGTTCTTTTTCGTAGAATATGTGGTGGAAGGATATGAAGGTGAGTGATTCGCCCGTTGCCAAGGATCGCTGGTTCAGGGTCCTCTGATGAAACCTCCCCTCTCCTTCCTTTTTGGGACAATTCCTCAAACACCCCTTTCAACGACGTCCAACGTCATGAAATGATTCACCTCTGTGGGACGGACGTTTCGACCCCGTATTCAGATGAGGATCATCATTGCCGTTGGTGTTGCTATCCTCGTCTTCATCATCGGACGGACGAGCAGCGGCTATCGAATCGGTGGCATCTGACGAAGCATCAGTACGAGTACTTTTAAACTAAACGAGACATTGGCAGATGTCTGACCAGCAAGGTCTCAATGTGTAGCATGATCCAGGTCTCGAGGCGACCAGAAGGGAGACCTTCCAATGGTGTCGAATGCTTCGTTCTAAGGAACATAATTTTCATCTGCAGCTAAGATATAATCAAGCAATTTGTTCGGAAAAGATTAAGAGAATGCTATATGTGTATCGTTTGAGTGTCTTGGCGAACTTCGTCCGAGTGAGGAAGAGGGAAAAGGAGAACTTCTACCGTAGCTCGACGCAGCTTGAACGACGGGAAAAGCCACACGATAAGAAATAAATTGTACCACTAGGCTACTCTCTTGAATTACACATTCAATTCCCAGTCCATCTGAAGGCGACACCGACAGGGTCCGAGATCGTCGAGTTTGAGACTGAAGTCACCTGCTGAAAGGCAAGGAGGTCAAAACTTGAATAGGAATGCATATCGTATATGAAATCAAATGTAGCGCTTCATTTTAAGGGGGGGAGGAGCACAGAGTAAAATGATGATGGAATGGATGGATTTCAGGCCGATCTCAGGGCTTAGGCCGTCGGTACGTTCCGCGGCACGTCACAACAAGCAACCAACTGATAGGCGTGCGCGACAACTTTGGAGATATAGTAATATAAAAATTTTATGGGCGAAGGCTATAGTTAACTCGATACTAGGTGCATTGATCTTAAAACTACGTATACGTTCCCGACTACCGATGAAAGCGCCAAGTGCTTCATTTACTAGGTAGATTTCATCCCCAAACGGAGAGGGGGCACTCCAGTTGATACGCCGCTCGGCTAGATGATGGAAGTCTTTGTGACCAAGTCGTGTAAGGACAGGCAGTTGATTCGCAGCGGTGTATCCGGTCGCGGTTGTTGCGAACGTCGTCGTCGGTAAGGCTAGATTTCAATCAGGAAATACTACATAATGGCTGCTAGATAGTTATTTTGCTCACCATTGCGCGTCTGTTGTTGGGTCGATGAGTGAGAAAAGCCTCGATTGAGCACCCATGTCAGCAATCAAAATGAATAGCCACGTACAATCTGCTCGACATCAGCCAACCAGTGCATGATCTACCTTTAACTTCACTCGAATAGTCTTAACAGTCCCGATTCTGTACTGTAACGTTATGGAAGCTCTTTCTGTATATTTCATCCTACCCGGTCAGTACGATAATCCATCACCCGATAGCTCGCAGATGTGGTCATCGACCCTTGCTCCACTTTCTTTTGTTAACCGGTCAATGTACTACTGGCTGCGAGGCTCTTGGCTGACGGCGCAAGACTGACTCTGACGAGACGACTTGGACGCGACTACGAAGTAGGCGGAGGACGCTGGCGAAAGGGAGGTACAACACAATCGATTGGTAATAGACAAGACAAACAAACAAGAACGAGAAGGGAGAAGACGAGTACAACGAAGAAAAGCAGAACTCGAGCGAGGATAGATGAAGAGAAATGAGACAGGAAGAGGACAAGGGACAAGGGAGACGGGGGATACGTGGAGGCTCTGACAACAACGACAACAACAAACTGGATTGCTAAAAGGGAATCACCTCGCACTAATTGGTGTACAGCAATGGATAACCTGGAGGTGAGAGATGTTAGGATCGAGTGAAAGGCTAAGACAAGGCCGAAGGACTCACAAAGCAGTAGCCGCCCCGATCTTGCCCGCAGCGAGTAGCGCATGACGGGCAACTAAGATATCGAAACCAAGCCTAAAGGGTGAAAGAGAGAGAAAGATGGACCTGATTTCTGTTGTCGCTGTTGTCGTGCCTGTGACGAGAGACAAGGGAAACGCGTGTCAGAAATAAACAAAGAAAGTCGAAACAAAGCAAGCACGCGTCATTACTCACCCGCGAGCCTCTGCGTGCGATCTTGGAGCGGCTTGCACGCTCTCGAACAAGAAAAGGGCGGGGAAGGGGGAAAAGGGGGGAGAATAGAAGAAAGGAAAAGAGATGAGGGGAAAGGAAAACAACAAGAACGAGAGAGAGAGAAAGAAGAAAGAAACTTCGTCCATCGCCGCCTACTTCAGAACGCTCAAATAGCACCCCAAAGCACAGCTCGATTCAGTAGTTCAGCGCAACCACCTTCGAGTCCAGTCCACACTTTGTCCCCGACCATTTGCCTCCACCCCCTCACCCTCGCTTTCCTCGACGCCCTCCCTTCGAAACACAAGCCATCAACTTCAACTCGGCAAAGTTGAAGCCAGCACCGGCCCCTGGGAGGAATTTCAGGGACTTACCCGCCCCGGGTAAAGATCTTCGCGAACGTACGGCGAAGTGGATGAGGGGGCGGCGGCGGTGGAGGGGGGTGCGGCTGTTGCAGGGGCTGAGGCCTTAGCTCCGGCAACACGACCATGAAGTGGGGGATTTGCGGGTTGGGGGCCGCAGGAGGTCTTGCTTCTACCGCCACGGGACGTACGGCGACACCCACAACGGAGGGTTCAGCCTGGACTGACCAAGCCCGTTGTGGTGCAGCTGCGAGAAGGGTCGGCCCCAGGAATGGGGCCCGTGCCTCCTCGTCGTTCGCGACGCGCCCTCTTTTGCTGGGCCCTGTGCTCCTCTCATCTTCGTCATTGGAGGCCCTCTTCCTTTTCGGGGTGCTACGGAGTGGAGTTGGTGAGGTAGGTTCCTCCTTCGGAACGTCAAACCGAGCTGGAGTTGACCGATTTCGCAGGTTCCGGACCCGTCTAGCTTTCTTAGCGGCGGACGCCCCTTCGACGTCGGAGGAGGCCAGCTGGTCGACGTCTTCATCTTCGTCGTCAGTCTCCGGCTCGATGCGCCGGCGCTTTCCCTGAGCTTTCTAGATACCCAAGAAACAAACACTCACATTCGTAAGTCGCTTGACGACAGAATAAGACGATTTACTCACAGTACTCAAACCAGCTTTCGACTTTTTCTCCTTTTCGTTTGATTTATTGTGTTGATCCCGAGAAGTGGACGCCGCGCTTTGGACAGCGGGCGGCGTCGACGATGTTAAAACGGCGGTCGAAGAGGAAGGACCATTGCTGTTTGCAGCAGCGCTGGACCTTCTTTCTCGCCGAGGCCTTGGCACGAGGAGTTCGTGAAGGCGTTGGGCAGTTTTCAGGGCAGACTCCCTGATACTTCGACGAGGTGGACGGACGGGTGTTGCAGCACCCTTCCTCCCACGCCTCGACTTGGTAGATCCGCCTGTCGTAGTGGTAGATGATAATACTGCTGATGTGCCGGAAGTTGTCTCGTGAGCCGTGTCAGAGCCGTTGGTGGGGAAGGGGATACGGGCAGCTTGGCGAGTATGTTCGCGGAGTGAGGCGCCACCCGAAGGGCCAGCCTCAGGTCGAGACCCAGCGCGATCCACTTGAAGGAGATCCTATCGTAAGGTTGCGGGGGTGGATAAATGAATTAGAAAGTGCTAGCGAATACGACAAAAAGTTTACTTACGGTCTCATCATGAGCATTGACCTGAGGGACTGCCTCTTCGGTGGCGTCAGATGCGGTCGTCGTTGAGGAAGGC
Source organism: Tulasnella sp. 424 (assembly GCA_019633425.1). NCBI lineage: Eukaryota > Fungi > Basidiomycota > Agaricomycetes > Cantharellales > Tulasnellaceae > Tulasnella > Tulasnella sp. 424. The sequence goes on along the minus strand of WSUB01000059.1, from coordinate 83,894 downwards.
CCCGCCGAACCCGGGGCGCCAACAGCCAAAGCTTGGTCAGCGGCAGCAGAGGTATTGGCGGCGATGAGAGCGGGCTCGATGGGAGGAGTGTTTTGACTAGCGGCGACTCCTTCGGCCTACAAAGCAATGAATCAGCCGCGGTCGAAGGCCAAAAGCAGAGTGGCGCTCACCACTTCAGCGACGTTCGGGTTATGAGGACCTTGTTGGACTTGGTTCCCGCCAGCAGCAGGCTGAAGCGCTTGAGGGAGGACGTCGCCTTCGTGGCCGCCATCAGAACCGTAGACGGACATGACGGAGTTGAACCTGGGATCGTTGCGGTTGAAGGCGAGTGCCTTGGCGAGATAGGGGTTGTAGGGATAGTTGCGTTGAGGAGCGGCCATTGAAGATAGATGGAATGTAATGGAGTAGGTTAAAGCTTTCCAAGGTGGGGAGAGGTTGTCTGTGAGAGGGCGAGATGACTTTAGTTTCTGGTGAGAGACGGGAGGAGTGGATGTGTGGTGTATAAGTACCCTCGCAGGTGGGACAAAATGTGTAGAGCGGATTTGTTCTGTAGACTTTGGTCGCAACAGAGATTGGACCCCTTTGGCCACAAAAGGCATATGTGTCGTTAAGTGTGGCATGAAAGCCGGCGGCTTGACAACCGGTTGCTCCTGGGCTTTATTGTCTCCTTCATTCAGCAAGTCTTTGAGCACACGGGCTGACGCTTGCGTTGTGATTGTAAAGAGCTCACTCGCTCACTCGCTCCGCTAAACAGGTTCCCCATGAATGCTGGCATAACGTTTGAGCTTTTAGGAGGTTGTTTCTAGAAGCGAGATGATGTTGACCTTTCGTTGGTGGGTGGTGTCGATTTCCAGGAAAGGGAAGAAGGATAGCCAAAGTGTCGTGGTATGTGATTACTTCGAGGTATTCCAGAAAACTCAGCATCATCGTCATTTCTCCTAGGCCTACTTCGGACCCACAGGATGCTTCGAGAACAACACACCTGGGCAAGGAGCCGATCGAGTGCGAGAACAAAATTATCGAACAACCCCCGGCTCGCACATGACGACCGATCGCTATAGGTTGCCCCGAGTTTGGCCTCGACTGAAAACGCCCCGGATGATAGACACTCGAGTACGAACAATGAGCGTCACACAACGACCATTGCTGCGTTGGGCGCTACCCGTAGAGCTGTAACGATTTACGCACGACAGAGATGAAAGCATCCAGGAAGAGCATAAGTCCGTATTCGAGGGAGGTGATCGGAGTCTCGAGTGACGCACTATAGAGCCAAGTTGGAGCTATATACCGGAATGCCTGTATTTCAGCTAATCAAACATCATGTGACCTCTTCGGCGCGAAGATCAGCAGCTCTCTTCAAAGCGTCAGCTGCTTTCTCGGATAATCCAATCTCTCGCCAGGCTTCAGAGGCATCCGTGTAAAAAGATATTGCTTCACCACGGTGACCCTGCCTGCGATATGTTTCGCCAAGGCCGAGCAGAACATTGGCTCTCCAGCCTTTACTGCCCGTGTGGTTGGCAATCGGCAGGGCTTTCGAGTAGAATGAAGCGGCGTCTTCATACTCCTCTCGAGATAGATGCACCTCACCGAGGCCCCATAGAGCCTCAACTTGTCCTCCTTTGTCGCCCATATCGGTGTATACCTGGAGCGATTCGGAGTGGAACTTGATAGCCTCGATGTATTCCCCTCGCAATCGATGAACTTCACCCAGACTCCACAAACTGCTAGCTCTCCCGAGGCCCCATCCCTTGTCCGTACGTATTTGGAGGCTTTCAGAGAGCAGTTTGATAGCGTCGTCGTACTCCTCCCGTCGCCGATGGATATCAGCGAGACCCCAAAGAGCGTCGCTTCTCCCCATTTGATCATTGATATCGGTAGAAATCTGGAGGGCCTCGGAGAAGGACGTGGCGGCTTCAGTATACTCCTCGAGGGTTCGGTGCACCTCAGCGAGACCCCACAGAGCCCTGGCTCTACTTCCATGATCCCCGACGTGGGTATAAAGCTGTAGGGCTTCGGAGTAGCACTTTGCGGCTTTGCTGTACTCGGCTTGATACCGATGCCCTTCGGCAAGACTCCACAGAGTGGCAGCTTTTCCGTATGTGTCCTCGGTGGTTGCGCAGATATTCAACGCCCTGGTGTAGCAGTCCAATGCGTTGACATAGTCGCCTTGCGCTTTGTACATTTCTCCAAGTTGGCGGAGAAGTTCCGCAGAGCGAGTCGGAGAGGCCTCCGAGTCCTCGGCTTGGGTAGGTGCTGGGACGATCATCGGCTGTATCAAGTGCACGCCGGGTCAACCACACAGAAACATAAATGGCATCAACCCATTACAAGCGCCACTCACTCACCATCCAAGAGATTAATTTGACACAATCGGCTGCCGTCGGTCGTTTTTCAGGGATAATGCTCCAACACTGGGCCATGAGTGAGCAAAGCGCCTGAATTAATGACATGCGGGCATGGTCGGTGATGGACGGAAGGTCTCCTTGAATGACCCGGTTGACTACGGCGACGTCCCTTTTAACATCGTGGAATGGAATGGTGTTGGTCATCACCTATATCAGCAGAAGTTATGAGCATCGACGGTGAACGATCCTTATGGTCCATCGTACCTCATAGGCTATCCAGCCCAGCGCCCAGATATCGCATGCAAGGCTCGGTGCCTCGTCCCTCAGCAGCTCAGGAGCGGCCCAGCGAAGGGTGTACTTGTCGCCGGTGAGAGTTATGGTGTTGGTGGAGGCAGAGTACACTGCTTGAAGCGTCATACTCTCCTCGCCCGTGGGTTGCTCAGGTCTTGGCTGCGCCGGTTCACGTTTCTTCGCTTCCTGGTCAGAGACCTTGGTCCCTAGGCGACGAGCAGAGCCGAAGTCCGTAATCACAGCATGGAAGTTGGAATGAACCAATACGTTGAGCTGCAGAGACCCGGGATTAGCCAGAGCTCCAAGCTACTTTGAGGGAAACACGCACCGACTTAAGGTCGCCATGATATATGGGCGGGTTTCGGCTATGAAGGTATTCAACACCTTTCGCCACGTCATTGATCTGGGATATGACTTCTCAGCTGAGGGTTACAGGAATAGGGGCCGATCGTACCAGCGAGATTCGCTCAGGTATTTCCCATTCTCCAGAGGCAAGAAAGTCCCTCAAATTCCCGTTTTCCTCCCATGGAAAAACCAACCATATCATACGCTTGGACGCATTTTCGACAAATCCTTCAAATTCAACGATGTTGGGATGTGAAAGCTCGACCACGAATTCCGATTCCCTAAGTGCCAACTAAGAGAAGTTAGTATTTCGGTCAAGCTCGACAATGGGAGGAAGGATTCTTACTCCCAATACGTGTTCTAGATCGGCATCGTTTTCTACCTTCAGCTTCTTGACTGCCACAATCTGTTGGAGTAGAGAATCCGGTCAACCGATGGGTGTGCTGAAAAGGAGAACGCTGACACGACCACCTTCGAGTTTGAACTTTGATCAGCAGATTTTCGTTCTTCGCCTTCATCGCCAGGTTCTTTCTTCTTTTCTTTTGTTACATGGTCGTTTTCTATGCTGCCTGGGTGCTTGCTTTGGCACTCCTCTTGACCTCGTTCCTCAGGTTCAGACTTCCGGGCGTCGCCGATAGAGTTGAAGTTTTGAATATCTGAATCCGAACGCTCGTCTGTCATATGTTCGGGCTCGTTTGGACTGCCTTGGATGTTGGGAGGAGAAGATAATAACGCTCGTGAAACCGTCGCGAATCCTCCACGAAACTCGTAGAGGTCGCCAGGGAATTCGATCCTGGAGGGATCAATTCGCCACTGCGCAAGCTTCTCCAGCCTTCCACGCTACGAAGGCGATATTGTGTCAGCAAGTCGTTCCAATTGCTCCTTCAGATTCAGACGGGACCCACTAGTTTGGCGCTAAGCTGGGAGTCACAAAGGGGGTCTCGGCCAGACCCAGACCCATGAGGGAGATCGATATGGGAGATCTCGCTTTCTTGCATTAAACTGTAGTGTAATGGAGTCGATCAAGTATACGAGGCAACGGTCAGGCAGGGGCTCCGCGGAGAGGAAAATCGAGTGACAGTGGGGAATAGAGTGTGTCGCGCAAATCAGCGACTCGCACCAAGTTGAGGCGATGCAAGATAAGCCGAGTAACACTAGTTGCCGAGCCACCCCAGCAATCCTATCCAAATCAAGTCAAGTGTACGCACTACACTACCGAAGGAATGGCAAACGACTGAAAGATTGATTTTAACAGTAGGGGAGCTGCACCACAAATCGAGCCCGGTCTGTCTCAGACCAACTGCCTGTAGAGACCTTTGGAATCGTCACTATACTCAGGGACTTCATATTCAAGACAGTTTCCATATACCGTGCAAGTGCAAACTAACTCAACGACAGGCACTTATCGTTCACTCTGAGTGATCTGCCGTTCCGACTGCGTCGACAGTTTCAGCATCTCTACCAAGCCCTTGCACTACCTCCGGGCTAGCCAAAGAGCTAATATCAATTACTTGTTACCAGCGGCGTGTCTATCATTTGTGGTATCGGCGCGTCGTACGTCGTTGGGAGAGCTTCTCGACAGACGACGGACAAGACGGTCTGCCAAGTCGTCTGGGTTTCGCAAAACATACTACCGTCCTCTAAGATTCAACTCTGCTCTTCGTCGGAGAGGCTCAATGTGTATCTCGAATGGGAGCGTCTTGGCGAACCTCTTCCGAGAACGGCTGAGAGGGGGAAGATGAGCTTCTGCCGTAGTTCTGCGTGGTAAAAAAAGTGTTGGGAAATTGAGCTTTTGGATTTACACATTCGAACCGGAGCTCGTCAGAAGCAGCCTTGGGAGGGTCCGAGATGCATCACACTAGGGGGCGTGGGCTTGTCTCCCGCCGAAATCTCTCATCGCGGGGAGGGGGTGTCATAAACAAACGTGCAAGGGTGGATCTCTGTAATGTACTATCTAAGCTGGTCTGTTTGATCCGGACCACGACTGCTTCCCCGCTGAACACTGTTTAAAGACGTAAAGGGGGATAGGTTGCGGGTGCTGCCGTATCCAGTGACTCTGAGTCAAAATATACAGAAATCCTAGACGCTGAGAGACTCGCTGGAAGCCTGACGGGTTCAATGAGATCTGGCCAGTTAGAAGAGTATAGGGGCAGCCAGAAGCACGTATTTCCCCGATCGTCCGAGGAGAAACCCCACAAATGATCAAGTGGGCGATTTCGAAGCAAGTGACAGGAATTAATGGCAAATGTGTTAGTTTCATGTCAGAGTGGACGGCGGTGGAGGGAAGTTTTGAACGATGGCACGGGACGGGAGAGAGGAATTATGCCTGATTCATCAAGCCAGTACACAGCGTTATATCCGAGCTAGTAAAGCAGCCTGTATTAATGTAACCCCCAATCGAGAGAAAACAGAGAGTGCGGTGGTGGTTATGGTTGGAACCCGAGCAAGGTCTTGATTTGGTGGGTGCCGTGGCGCAGGCCGTGCGAAATCAACCAAATTCCTTACCTCCGCTCATTGCCGCCCCCCATCCAGTCCAGGTCGAAACCGAAAGACGAGTCTCGTTACTGTCGTTAACGCCCGCCAGTTTACCCTAAAATCATCTCGTTAACGGAAGAGAACACGCAAAATGGATACCGCTGAGAGGTCATATCACAAGCAGCCGATTTTCCAGCGCTCGAAGCCAAAGAGTATGTTGACTTGGGTTGGAGGTTCCATCGCTAGCTACGAACGTTCTTATGACGATATTCGCAATTGGTAGCTGGTGCTGATGGCCAGAAGGTTACGTCGTTCAAGACGAAGCGGTGGTACAAGAATGTTGGCTTGGGCTTCAAGACCCCGCCGCTTGCCATCCAGGGTGACTACATTGGTTAGTACTCATGGCCGCCTTTGGCCACTGAAAGTGACCTTTACTTGGGGCTATGCTAACTTGCTCATTACGCGTGAATGTGTTGCTAGACCACAAGTGCCCCTTCACCTCGAACGTCAGCATCCGCGGGCGGATTCTCACTGGTAGGGTCATCTCGACCAAGATGACCAGAACCATCATTGTCCGTAGAGACTACCTGCACTATATTCCGAAATACCGTAAGTGAAGGTGCCTTCCACGTGGGGTGGTCGAGCATGGACTGATTCGTCTTGCGACCCCAAAGACCGATACGAGAAGCGACACAAGAACTTGGCTGCCCACTGCTCACCAGCTTTCCGTGTGGAGGTCGGAGATATCGTCACCGTTGGTAAGCAAGCCCTGAGGTTCTGCAGAGAATCCAGAACGGATCCTGATCTTCGCTCCAGGTCAATGCCGCCCGCTATCCAAAACCGTAAGCTTCAACGTGGTGCGGGTGATGTCGAACAACACTGCTGCAAAGACCTTCGGCAAGTTCTGAAGGATCTGCAACCCTCGCGTGACGCTGTCTGGTGGAAGTTCGCTGTATTTTCAGTCTTTTTGCAATGTTATTTTTTTACGTTTCCACATATGGATCTTCCATGAAGCATGGTCATTCGTGTGATATCTATGTATAGCCTGGCTGAGTTCATTATGCGGCGCGAACGTCAAACTGGCATTGTGCGTGCAGTCTGTGGCAGGAAAAGAAGCACGCTAAAGCCGAAACCTCTTCCGGGGAGCGTAGAGTTTGGTTTTTACGGCCACCCCTCACGGATTCGACTACCCCCTCCGCTCCGTCTAGCCTGCTCCTACTATCTAAGCGACAACTAAAGTCGCTCAGCTAGGTAACTACCGATGATCCGGAGGAGGAAAATATGTATGAGATTGCTGAGCCTTTGTTATCTTACTCGAACAGTCCAGTCTGCAATCCACCGCTCCAGCAGACACCCTCATTCTTTTGCGATGGCTCCAAAGTCCTTCCTGTCAAGTCTCTTCAGCTCTCGCAAAGAAAACGCTGCTAGTCAAACAGCCGACCCGAAAAAGATCAAGAAGGAGAAGGGAGCAGGGAAAGATGACGATGGAGAGAACACTGAAAGTCGAGGTGCCGATGGTTCAAAGGCCAGCCCGACTTCACCACAGGCCGGTAGTAACGGTAAATCCAAGGGGAGCCGTTTGTTCCGACGAGAACCTTCACCGCATCCTCCACCCTCCAATGGCGCCGGAATCCCAGCCTCAGACTCGGTACTAAACGCCCCCTCCGAACCTTCATCCTCCACCGCAACCTTACCGACTCAACTACCTCCGCTGGATATTCCCTCAACTCAGACAATCCTATCCAATCCCAACCCTGGAACCAATGGCACACCAGCCACTGGCGCCACGACCGGCCCAGGCTCAGCCACTCCACAACGCACGCTGGACATCGACGACATGATCAACCGACTCCTCGATGTTGGTTATACTGGCAAAGTGTCCAAATCGCTTTGCTTGAAGCAGTCGGAGATTACCCTGCTGTGTTTGGCGGCTCGGGAGGTATTTCTCTCACAGCCGACACTCATAGAACTGAGCCCTCCGGTGAAGATTGTCGGGGACGTACACGGGCAGTACTCGGACTTGATCCGATTGTTTGAAATGTGCGGTTTCCCCCCTCAAAGCAATTATCTCTTCCTTGGAGACTACGTAGATCGGGGCAAGCAGAGTCTGGAGACAATCCTGCTACTCTTGTGCTACAAAGTCAAGTATCCAGAGAACTTCTTCCTTTTACGAGGCAATCACGAGTGTGCCAACGTCACTCGAGGTGGGTTGATTTCATTAGCCGATACCAATTGGCTTAGTTTGATCTTGGCGCGCTGACACGTGGTCGGTTAGTGTATGGTTTCTATGACGAGTGCAAACGCAGAACCTCGCTCAAGATATGGAAGACATTCGTCGACGTATTCAATACCCTCCCTATCGCTGCGATCGTTGCATCCAAGATTTTCTGCGTTCATGGAGGCTTGTCGCCGTCACTTTCATCGATGGACGATATCAAACGAATACAAAGACCGACGGACGTCCCCGACTACGGGCTCTTAAATGATTTGCTATGGAGTGACCCGAGTGATACGGCTGCGGACTGGGAAGACAACGAACGAGGGGTGAGCTATTGCTTCGGGAAGGCCGTTATCAATGAGTTCCTGGGGAAGTGAGTGTGAGCTGCTTTTACCGGATGGGGTAACGCGCTGAAACTTCCGTTCTTGGCAGGTACGACATGGATCTCATCTGCCGAGCACATATGGTCGTGGAGGATGGTTACGAGTTTTGGAATGATCGGACGCTTGTAACAGTGTTCAGCGCACCGAACTATTGTGGAGGTAGGTTCTTGGGTGTCCTCGTGCAAGTGACGCCGTCATTTCTGACGTCGGACTTTTTTTGTGGCAGAGTTCGACAACTACGGAGCGTGCATGAGCGTATCAGAGGATCTTCTGTGCGCGTTTGAGCTGCTCAAACCTTTAGATGGTCCAGCGTTGCGAAAGGAAATGACCAAGGCGAAGCGAAAGAGTTTGGCTCCCACGTCTCCGGGGACGACGTGAGGATAGGACGGGACTCCGAGCGGTGCGCCAAGATACCGTGGGGGGACCGCGCACCTTGTCAGAGTCCGACGCTGAGGTGTGGCGGGCCGGATTCAATATTTGGCGGGATGTTGTTCCTTTTCTACAGAATCACAGACAACGGGTATGGAAGCGGAATACCTCTTCCATTTACGACCATAACGGAACCGAGCGCGTGCATTATTTCATTTCAGGTCTTACATTCGACAATCAACTTGTGGAGTTCAACCTTCGCTTTTCTCGCCTGGTCCCCGTTCCTTCACGCGCCCGCCTTTTTGCTCGCCACCCGCCTGTCGCAATACCACATTACACGTTCCCCTTTCCTTTTCCTTTTCCTTTCGCCTCGCCTCGCCTCACCTTTACCTTAACTCCTCCTTGTCCGCGCAGCATTTACGGCCTCCGCTATGCGCATTCGTAATCGTCCCGGCTTCCGACTCTCCTCTACCTCTCCTGCTTCCTAACACGCGACTTTCTCGGCAGCTCCGTTTTGTTTTCCTTCTTCCCAATCTGTCTCAGTGTGTCATGATTTCTTGCTCGTCGGTTGTATCTTTGTATACAGGTTTATTCATCGCCGTGTGTTTGCTGGGCTCCGAAGCTCCGAGGCGTGGTCGTCCGCAGTTTATGCCTCACCTAATCTGGCCGCTTGGCCTCATTGCCTTCGGGCAGCCCAGTTCTTCAGCCGGTTGGTATCTAAGGCTTTTATAAAGAACATCGTCGCTCCCCCCCTGACGCCGAGTTTCCAACGGCGTTTCGAGGACCGTGAGATTCAGATGTGGCGCCGCCTTTTCCAGCAACATTCCCTTGCTCGACTCCTGTCACGACTTTTTCAACCCGCGGTACGACTTGCGACTCTTAGCATCTGTGCTCAGGAGCAACAGCATGCAATGAGTGCAGATCCATGTCAAATCTCTGCTCTCTATGCCTTCCAAAATACACCAGCCAGAATATCGCACGATTACGACCCCAGCATCGCCACCAGTCTCAGTCCTGATTCTGCGTCGTCTTCCAAGGGACCTAGAAGGTCCGTAGCGTCATCAAATAGTGCAGCTCAGTCAAGGTCACCGTTGGGTGGCTCGCGGTTTTGGAGGCGACGTAGTTCAGTCGTGCTGTTGGATGCTGCGCCTGACGAAGAAGCTGCACAACCAACGACGCAAAGCGGTTCTGCGAACGATACCAAAGATGAAGCTCCGCAAGATCGAGCCGAAAGTCCCTCGAGCTCGATGTTGCTCGCGACACCGAGGCCTCAGTCCAGAACGCAACGACCCGCCTCATCGTACCTCAACATCGACAAGGACCTTCCTCAACTCCCTGAACCTCCGTTACCACCTCTTGGCGCATATAATTCGGCCGCCGGTTCAGAAGCTAGCGGCAGCGGCAGTGCGAGTGCGGGTCCTTCTGGCCCCTCTCGAAGAATGCCGTCGCGACCAATGCGAGTGACGTCTTCCAATACCCAGCCTCGAAGAGCGTCGATTGCGTTTGTCGACCCGGAGTCCCCGAAACAAGCGAAAGACAGTTCCATCTCGTTTGCACTCCCTTCCGACTCTATTCCAACAACGAAGTCTCCACCTTCAGTGCGTCGGAGCCGCAGTGTCTTCGCGGACGGCAAGGCTTACTCAGATACCGAGGAGGTGGAGTCTAGGGTGAAAAGAAGGTTGTCTGTTGGGGCCGCATTGTTTGGAGATGGAAAGGGAAAAGGAAAGGAGAAGGAAGTTGAAGAAATGCAGACGGATGGCGAAGAAAAGAACCTGTCGAGAAAGTGCGTCTAAGTTAGCGTCGACACGTTTGTTAGAGACTAAATTGTGCTCCCAGGTCATCCTTTTGGAGTCGTCGACGTCGAAAGGACTCAACACCAGCGTCGGCCCGTTCAGAGACACCCAAAGCTCCTGAACCACCATTGCCCGTCCAAACAGCGACCATGGAAAGGTGCCCATCATCTCCCCCCTCAAGATCAAGAAGAAGATCCAACTCGCACTCCGTGTTTTCCTCGTCTAGTCCGCCAGCTTCCACTGCGCCGTCACTTCCCCCTCTCAGCTTCGCAACCGAGTCTCCGGATTTTTTATCTCCCCAAACCGGCACCAATCCACCAAGTAGCAGCGACTTGGCTACGAGGAACTTTGGGACCAAGATATTCAGCGGCGGTCTTTTCTCCCGACCGTCTTCGTCCCGGTCTGCGCCTGATGGTCCTCGGCCTTCTTCCGCATCGGCCTTTGTCACTGCATCGCCACGCCAAAGCTTGGAGTCACCACGTGCAACACGGAAATCGTATACCACATCGAGATCATCTTCTATCTTCCGACAGTCCGATGACGTGCCTGCAATCAAATCAAGAGAACCCGATAACTCTTCTCATGACCTGTCGAGTGCGCCGCCATCAGCGACTCCTTGGAACAACTACGAGCATGGCGTGGTTCGACAGGGTCACCCAAGTCGTTTCGGCTCGAAGACTTCGCATGAACGGCGCTCTGAATCAGCACATACCGGTGCTCGACGTCGAACGATGTCCCTCCGACATCCCGATGGCAGCCTTACCCATCTGTCCATTCCTGCCCCACCCCTTCCAAACGGCGCAAATACCGACATGGGCCTCCTAACTCCTTCCACTTCTGACCTCGGCACCCCTTTAACCCTTTCGGGCTTCGTGACCGTTACACGAACGCCGTCTATGGCCTCAATATCGGACGCGAGCCACTCGTCTTCCCGCCAGTCCCACCCTAAACCACGCACCGCCCGCAATGGTCGAGCTAGGGCCAGCACCAGCGCAGGACCATTGAGCGCGTCAAGCCCTACCTTGCTTCGTCGATTATCCCAACACTTCTTCCCTTCCTCAAACTCGTCAATGACCTCGGCCTCGAATTTCTCTTCCAACAATGCAAGCAGCACCATGTTATCACTGCCCGCTTCGAATGGAATACCTGGAAATGCGAGTGCGGAAGGTTCCGCTACGGCATCCGCATCAACCTTTGGTCACGTCGCTCCAGTTAAGCCAGCTCCGTCGTCCGTCTCGGTACCAAAGCCAAGGGTGGAGGAGGAAACCCCGGAAAGGTACCTCGCTCGCTTGGTTCAGTCAGTCAGCAAAGCAGAGATCGCCTCTGTTCTGGCTTCGAGGTGAGCGTGTGTCTATGCTTCTTAAACGGACTGCATTAACTCAGCTGCGTGTTTCAATTGTCAGCGCGGATGAATTCCACGCACGCGCTCTGAGGGCCTACTTGGCTCGATTCGACTTCACGGTCGATCCTCTAGACGTCGCTCTTCGTAAACTGTTAATGGACCTCAGCCTCCCGAAAGAGACCCAGCAGATTGATCGTGTAATGGAGGCCTTTGCGAAGCGATACGAAGATTGCAACCCCGGACTATTTATCGCTGACGGTACGGAGCAGGAGCTCAGCTTGCTGTTATATCATGGACTAATGTGCTTGCATTAGATCACCCCTACATCCTGGCTTTCAGTTTGATGATGCTACATACAGATGCATTCAACAAGTCCAACAAGAGGAAAATGACCAAAGCTGACTATGTTCGGAATACTCGGCTTCCCGGAGTGCCATCAGAGGTTCTTGACGTAAGTGGAGTAAATGAGCCATTGTTTTGGAGCAATCCGCTGACGACGAAACTTCAAAGTGTTTCTTTGATAACATCACCTTCGCACCATTCATATTCATTGAAGACCCGGTTGACGTGAACGGTCAACGCGGGTTCGTGCCTGAGGGCACTCCGGTGCTGAGCGGAATGTCAACCTTTGGAGGATCAGGCGGGGCGTCTCCGGCTGTAGGAGTTGGTGGGACCAATATGTTCGGTCAAGTCAAGATAGACCCTTACGATTTGATCACTCGGGTAGGGCGTTTCCCTGGCCTATTGCTGAGATGGAGACTAACATTTTTTTTTTGCTCAGCGCCTTCTCATACCCCTCCGGAAAGAAGTCGAAGCCGAGATTCCAGAACAAAATCCCTTTCTCTACACGGGGACGGCGGCGCGGTGGGACGAAGCAAAACTTCAAAGCGCGTTTGCCGCGGCCGAATCCGTGGAGATTGCCAACCCAACGGGAGGGCGGCGTCGTGGCAGCGTGCTTACGCTCAGCATTGGTGGTGACTCGGGGAACGCGGAAGACGACATGGATCGGGAACAGGGTGTTGTGCTCAAGGTCACAAAATTTGGCGTCCTGAACCGAAAGGAAGATCTTTTGGAAGGCGGGAGGCGATCGTCGAATCGCAAGTGGAGGGAGTGGAGCGTTCTACTTACGGGCTCGCAGCTCTTGTTCTTCAAGGACCCGACCCTCGCCCAGTCTATTGTGGAATTGCGAACGACAGTAGATCCAACTTCAGCAAACCCGACTCCACGCTTCCGTCTTTCCGCTTCACCAGACGAGGCGATGTCAGTCAAGGACTCCGTGGCCCTTTTCGATACTGCTTACCGGAAGGTAAGACTAGTAATTCTTTTGGTGAATCTATACTGACCATAAAATACATCAGTACCCTCATGCTTTCCGAATGCTTATGCCTGGTGGCAAACAGTATCTCCTTCATGCACCAGACGAGCACTCGATGAACGAATGGATGGCCCTCATCAACTATGCAAGCGCCTTCAAGACCGCAGGACTACGGATGCGACCCTCGCCAATGACAAATGGACAGCTTCAACAAGTCGGGATAGCAGCTGCCACCTCTTGGGTCAACGAGGTCCGACGGAAGCGACTAGTCTCCCTTCCAGGCCGACAAGCAAAGCCACCGACAGCGCGTTCCTCCACTGGCAATCTTCCTATGAGAGGGGACATCAGCGACGATCCGGACAGAACTATCTACAGTTCTTCAGGCACCCTCAATGCGAGCACGGTATCGCTAGGCGGATCACTCATCAAACGGAAGGTGGTTACCTCCGTTGAGTTGGAAACACCTCCCCTTGAGACGGCAGACGGGCGACTTGAAGACACCTTCTTTGAAGTCAAAGCCCAGCTTGCCGTGATGCCACCGGAGAATCGCAAAACCGTCTTCCTCAGGACCCCAGACCACCTCAACCACCGTCCAATAACTCGGGTAGTCAGTCTTGGCAATTTCCCTCCCGACGATGAACAACGACAGAGGGTTTCCTCGGACGAACCAATGTCTCCTCATTCGCGAGGTTTGCATCGTGGTTCAAGGAACCTCGTGATTGGGGCGAAAATCAAGGATTTGGAGTCGAAACTCAACTCGGCGCAGTACAGTCTGGATTCTGATGTTCGGATTGCCCGCAACCTGGCTGTCCTAACTCCGTTCCAACGTTCCACGCGGGAGCGGTTGGTGCAGGCTATTCCAGCCCTCGCCAAGAGAATCCGCTCGATGCGTATGCAGGTAGCCATGCTCACCTGCCATCGGGACGTCCTGTACGCCGATATGGCAGCGGAAGATCGGGAGTGGCAGGGGACGATGGATGTTGCCCTGAGTGCCGGAGCCGAGTTCCTCAAGCAGAAGGACGAAGTCCAAGATGGTATTTCTGGACTCCCTTCGCCACTACCATCGCCTCTCCCAAGGATGACCCTATCCGACTTTTCTATTCGGGGAACACCGGAAGGTGGCACAACGAGTAATCCCATGTCTCCAACGTTCCAGACTTATGGGGATTCCGGCCGAACTAGCAACGACGACAATCGCACGTCTACCTCCTCCGAGAAGCCAAGTCCAGACCCAGGACAACCAACAGTTGGGTCGTCAAATAATACTCAGCATTGGCCTCGTGTCTCCGACGAGATCGATAGGGCGAAGGAAGATACACCCCAGCAGATCGATCAGGAAAGTCTGGATAATCCAGGTACCGAGAAATGTGAAGATTGGGACAAGACCAAAGCGGCGAAGAGAGTATCCCTCGCGCAGTTACCGTCGGATCGTAAGCTCTCTGCTTTATCCTTATTGAGCAAGCACGCAGGCGCTACTGGTGCTAATCCGACCACGGTCCATGAGGACGATGGGCCAAATTAAGCTATGTATCTTACTTTTCCGCTTTTACATATTTCTTCTTTCTGTGCTGTTTCATAGACTCTTTCTCTTCTTTTTACCCTATGACTTGTTCTTGTCACGTTGTTACTTACGATACTTTATATGGTATTTTGTTGGCATGGGTCTATGAGGGCGACCTGTTGGTCTTCGCCACTCCCCTTGGAACGCAAGTTTTTCCCTTTCATCCATTCTAGGACTGCGATTATGTCTGTGGCGTCCCACGGCTGTTAGTGGGAAGGTGGAACATTCTCTCGTCGTTTCTATGCTTTGCCACACAGGAACTGCGGAGAACCGTCGCAGGCTCCTTTGTGCTCGTCGTTCATCATGTGTGGGCCCAGGACGTAAAATGATAACCCTCCCTTTTGACGTGCTCCGTTTATGGAAGGCACGGATAGCCACCCTGGTCCTACCCCAGCCCAATAGGCTGGCACTTGAAGCGCTTGATTGTCTATTTAAGCCCCCCTTGCAATCGCGATTTCCATCCACTCACCAGCCTCTCACCCCTCGCTTCTTCTGCAATCTCGATTCGCTTACCCTCCACTCCCCTCCATTAAAATTTTAAAATATGCAGATTCCCAGTAACATCACCGGTTCGTTTCGTTATAAACCTCTCTGCCTCACTCTGCTGACAGCTTCCCCGCTGGATAGGCCCTTTCATGATTGTCGCCAGAGTACGTCGCTGACAATGACTACACCGGACAGCCCTCTAAAAAGGCTATTTAGATCACTCCGAAACCTGGCAAGACGACCGAAGTCATTGACCGGATGACCAAGATCAAAGCTAATGCTGATTCCCAAACCGAGCCCGAATGCTTAGAGTGAGTCGTTGAAGCAATTTCTCTTCTCTCTTGCATTCATGTTAACGAACATTCGTGTTTCGCAGATGGCGGGTGGGAAAGGAACTTGGCGGTAAGCGACACCCGTTTCACATGCTGTGCCTTGAAACAGGTATTAACGGTTCATATCGCTTCTCCTTTTCTTCACCATAGGCGAGACGATCACGTATGTGTAGCACGACTCTATTTCTTGTCGGACGCGTGCCCACCCTTTGGCACGCGCCTTTCTGTGCCCTCTCACCTGACTTCGGACCCTTTGCCTTTGTGTGCTGCAGAACGATCGAGAAATACTCAAGCGTGGAAGCCTTCATGCACCACACAAAGCAACCGGCGTTCCAACAATTCGTGGCAGCCAATCTCGTGGACACCAAAAGCGTCGAGTTCTTTCAAGAAATGAATGCCTAGGTTTCTCTGCTTTTGGACAATGAATTTGGACATTGCAACCCCTTTGTTTTCCTTCTATCTTAAGTATCGGCTTGTAGAGCACATATTCTTACATTCATGTCGTCTGTAATCATTGGGTTATCGCGTAGATATCATACAAATGTCCGGTCATAGAGCATATTCAAGTGACGAATGGCATGTCTTATCCAGCTACCTACTATCGGTCACCCAAGTAACGCGGCGGACTGGGACCCAGCTCCTCGAGCTCGACGACCCAGAAGTTCCACATCTCTTCCCCAAAGGGCTTGAGACCAGGGACAAACTTCCTCCACATTGGCAATCCGCATTTGCCGTAATCCCTACTCAAACCAACAAACACGTTCCTTCCTTCGAGGAAATCGAGTCGTCGCAGGTTCCCACCGACTTGTGCCCCCGCCAACGCGCGATTCTTGTGAAGAGTCCTGGCAATTGCAGTCTGCTGCTTCCCGCTAAGCGAGAGCCACTGTGGCTCGTGATCGTATACTGGAATGTGGAGATTCTTTGAGAGGGCGGAGAGAACATCGCCTATGCTGACGATATGGCCTGGTTTGGCACTAGTAACTTTGATCGTCCATGCCCCAGAAATACGGTCCGGGATGATCAAGTTCACTACTTTCAGCCACGGGACGGTTGCTGGCTCATTGAGATACTCTTCTTTTAAGGGATTCATACCGTCCCCAACCGTCATGTCGACTGCAGTCGAGGGTGGAAAAAGAATGTTCCATTGAATGCGCGGACATGAGTCGGAGAACATCAACGTTCCGCAGGGAAATGTGTTCTGGACTATCAGGGGAGAGCCATCAGCAAGGTTCGAAGTGAGACGCTTCAGTTGGCCCACTTACGCCTCGGTCGCTCAGCCGTGTCTTCGTAGAGATGCTGTCCTCGGGCCTCCCAATACGATTCTCCCTTCTTTCGTGATGCAGGCAAGTCGGGGAGCGCATTCGGCGCATCGTACTTGCGTTTCTCTTCCTGTGTTTGCGCCACGACTGTCCGGTCGCTCTCCGTGCTTGGCCGACGGACGTCCGTTCCCTCTCGGTTCGTTACTGGGGTGGGAACCCGACTGACGGGTCGAGTGGTGCTCGGCGCAGGGGTTTTACCAGGAATAACTTGGGGAACAGTTTGAACCATAGTGAAAGTAGGAATCGGCGCCGGCACAGCAGTTGTGACCAATCTCCGGCTGCTTGGGGCTGGAGGTACCGATACAGGCGGCCCTGAGGGTTCGGGGACAGGCATAGTAATTGGCACTGGCATACAGACACGGGTCGCACTGCTCTGTGTTGATGAAATGGGGTGGTAGCGAGGAGCGTGAAGAGGAGCTTGCTGCTGAGCTGGGAGGGGGGTCGGTACGGGATTTGGGGACACAGTGAAGGTGGTGGAGATGCGCTCCTTGGACACTTTCCGAACCATTACGGGCGAGGATTCAACCAATGTGGTAGTAGAGATGTTCTGCGACATCATACCAGAAAGCTGTAGTCCAATATGCGAGGGCGAGGTCGAAGACGTGGCTGACGTGCAGCACGATGTGCAGCTCGACGTGCAGCTCGACATGCAGCTCGTGCAGCTCGACGTTGAGGTCGACGTTGAGGTCGACGTTGGAGAGCCTAGGACCCCACCTCTCATGGGAGGAGATACGACTGGTAAGTTTTTAGAGGAGCGAAGAGGTGGTGTTGGAGGCATAGGGAAACTTGGGGATCGCAGCGGAACTGCACGACGAGAGGATTGCCCTGGGGGATTTGGAATCGTGGATGTTGACGCCGTGTTCCCCAAGCTTGGAGAGAAGTGAACATGCTTTGGCGGAACATAGCGTTGAGGAGTTTGGATCGGGCTGCTCGTCGTTGTGGCTCTGGCAGTCTGGTTCTGAACCACGACGACTCTGGGTTGTTTTGGTACTCGATGACCCGGGGCTCCTCCTTCTGGAATGTGCGTGCGTCGGTCTGATCCCCTGGAACGGCTAGAATCCGAAGATGAACTTGTTCGAGAAGAGACTTCCGATGGAGATAAGTTCGCTCCCGAGACTGAAGATACAGATCCGCCTGAAAGCGAGGATGGTGCCTTGGATCCATCCTTTGCTAGCCGCACATGTTCTGGAGGGGGCCGCGGCTGAGAGAGTGGTTTCCGCGCTGGAGTATTCGGAGGCACGAGTGTTCCCA
The DNA here is from genome assembly GCA_019633425.1 of Tulasnella sp. 424. Lineage (NCBI taxonomy): Eukaryota > Fungi > Basidiomycota > Agaricomycetes > Cantharellales > Tulasnellaceae > Tulasnella > Tulasnella sp. 424. The sequence continues at coordinate 66,069 of WSUB01000059.1, read as the reverse complement.
ACGACGTGCCGGTTGTCGTGGGTGAAGTGACAGCTATGGTTGGCAAGTTGCTAGCAGTCTGCGGTACACTAGTCGAATGGACGTGGACGACGCATCCTTTGGGGACGTGTACCGAGTTCGCGTTCAAAGCCAATGTGCGACTGGGGGACATGAAGAAGGGTAGAGGTATGAAGCTTGTCCTCCAGAGCGAGAGCGAAAGCGGTTGGCAATAAAAGCCCAAGGGTTCCGAAGCCTCGAGGTGGTTGGCGGGGAGTGAAGGTGTACAGGAGCCTGGTCGTATAAACGACACATAGCGTCCTGATACACCGTACCTTAACATTACCGATGTCGAACTACCTGGCACCTTGCGCCACCCAGCTCGCGTCTCAGCGCATTGCCTTGGGCGCGCCCCTAGGTGGCAAAACGAGGACGCTCGAACTGAAGGCGAAAGGCGGCCAGGTGTACGTGGATATAGACCGCTCCAGAGCCGAGAAATATTGGTGTACTGGCACCGTTGGGATAACTTTCGTGTTACTTTGCCTAGAAAAGCCGAGCATCACTCAGGGTGACATATTTGCCGGTGGTTGACCGTTGTGAGATGCCCGTCGCTCCCACGGTTCGTTCTCCAACGCTGTTTTAGTTTGGACGAAAGACGACGACCGACGGCCGAAACTATGGCGTCATCAACAGCCGGGCCATCTCGCCAACGAGCCTACTCAAGCGCAGCATCAATATCGATATCTTCTGGCTCGTCGGACGGCTATTATGATTCGGATGATGAACTCGACTTTGTCCGGAAGCAACAGCAAAAGGAGTGGGAAGAGGGAATCGAGCAGCTGCAAGTTCTGGTCTCTGCAGTATTAATACCTGTCATCGGAAAATGGTTAGGGAGGCGATGGAGCGGGTGGTGTGAGTTCTTTCTCTTGTTCGGCTTCTGGGGAAGGCGTGCTAAATCGGGTGCATTGCCAGTATTTGATCGGTACCTCCGTCTCGGTCTTGGGAAAACTTTCTTCCTCGGACAGCATCTAGCAGCTTTTATCAAGCTACCAAGCTCGAAGCTATCATAGAGTCCTCGCCAACGGCTACCCATCGGTATGTTCCAGTCCTTCCGGAAGTTCACGCTCGCGTGCTAATCTCCTGGGCTTCGCTTTCCATCCCAGCCATCTAACTAGGGGTTTGCTGCATTCATTGGCTACTTTATTCAGGATATTACCCTAAAGTGGACGCTCACACCAAGGCATTGCTGAATATATCACTCCATCGTCGTTCTATTGGGAGCCAGGTCCGACTCGTGCGCATTGTGAACCCAAGCTGACCCAGAGCGCCAGATAATAATCAAGCTATCGCAGCTTTCCGCTTATCGTCTCCTTTTAACTTGGTGTTCAATGCCTCGTTCAAACGTCGTGCATATCCTTCACCTGCCTTTCGGAGTGGGGATCGTTATTAGCCCGGACCTTCATTCAGCCCCTGAGAACTTGCCTACCTCTATAAGCGGTGCTATCGACGCGTACGGAATTTCGGACGGTCCTGTTGAGCGGGTATTATGTAAGATGGAGTTGGCTGGGTCCGCTGCTGGGAAAGAGAACGTCATGTGCATGCGGGTGGGCACCGCTCGTTCCTCTTGCAAAGAGGCATCTAGAAAGTGTACGGGAGGAAGCTAGGTAATCCTTAGAGACAATCGAAACCCTAAAAAGCTGGTTGTTGGACTTACGAGATTCAATGTAACGCAAACGGGCAACGAGTTTCGTCCCTTCAAGGGGAGACCGTCCTCCCAGTAATCCTCCAGCTCAAAATCTCCTGTCGGCTTCTTGGCCACACGTGATCCTTTGACGGCGGACCCAAATGCATCGCGCTTACTCTCGTCCACCTCCATGGCGTCGTCTGTCGCGGGGTGTTCGGTTTGCCGTTGGTACTCAAGGTTCCGAGTTCGAGGTACGCGAAGGTCCCACAACGCAACACGGGCTGCAATAACTAGAGTGTCGAAGATATTTCCTGAGTCACTGATGACAACTGCTTCGAGATTCAGGTGCCATCGTTTCTTCTTAGGAATGATGACAAGTTGGGGTGACCAGATGTTGGAAGAGGATTCAAGAGCTTGTTGGAGCAGAGCCGATAGGTCCGATGATAGATCATCCAGTTGAGGCATGGTGTGATGGGGGTATGCAGATGGTGTACTGTCAAAGTGTTCTGAGTTACGGTAGCTGAGACGGTGATTTAGTCACAGCACCCACCATGTCACAGTGCAAGTCAGGCCAGCACCTGATCCTGATTCAATGCCTTCGACTTCTAGTCGGGCAGCGACAATAGCTTCACTTGCTGGGTCCCCTACGCCGATGTTATTGTTGCTAGTCCCTCCGATGCTGGCTCTTCCACTGCCGTTGGCAAGAGCCGCCACGCTTGCCTCGAGTGCGATGGATCGAAAGTCAAGCAGACCTCTACCATCGGATCGTACCGGTTCCTCTGAGGCAAGTAAAGCCGATGCAATATAGCTGGCTTCGGACTTGGAGAGCAAGGTCGACATTCTCTGAATCGGGTAGAGTCAGTTCGCTTCTCACGGGCGAAGTTCTACTGTTCGAATTCGAGAGCACTCCGAGTCGGGACGCAGCCCATATGCAGCTTCCCAGACCGGGAGAACCGTAAAAACACGATAGCTCACCTATGACGGCTGTCTTGCGTGACATTGAATCCGAAGGTGGGAAGCGTTTGACTTAGCCGTGCATGTTGAGACAGAACCTGAGTCTCAGCACTGCCAGTGCAGGGGTCGCTTCAAACACAAAGCCATTGAAATGTGGCTTCCCTGCATCTAAGGTCATGATGGGAAATAACTAGATGATTTCAATCCACCACCAATCGGAAACCTCTATCTAGATCTCCATGTCGAACAACTCTAACCGATACTGCATATCAACACCAGCATAATACATCAGATATTGACACATTACGGGAGGGAGTGTTTGGAAGAAAGGCTCTCAAGAAGAACATGAACGCCATAATCAGATCTACATTATTGTGTTCTACCATCATTATAAGTCCGGAGAAATGCGGCGTACTCCGTCGTACAAAGCGAGATCTGGCCTTTTCTCCATCAACGCGTTCACTGCATGACGCCACATTTCAGTTCGGGTTAATGATGAAGCCAACATGTGAACATCGGTTAAGTTCGGGCAGCAATGGTTACTTGAACTTTCAGAACATAGGAATAGCAAGAATGCTTCAACGTTTGGAACCTGTAACATGCGAAGGACAGATAAGGACGGAAGTTGACCGAGAATAGCCGGGTCGGGATCAGGATCAGGATTTGCCAGATAATGCTGTGGAAGTTTGTCGATTTCCAGGTCGAGCGGAAGGTCTCCCAAAACGCACGACACAAGGTCAATAACTCTCTGCCAAGCATCCGCGTATGTTGTGCTTGGAAGCGAAACCTCGACACCCCTGTGAGCACCTCGTCTGACTAAGTGCCCACATTCGATACGACATTCTCGCTGCGTAATCCGCACGTGTACTGGACGCGACCCAAGATTAGCCATGACGACTGGAAAGGGCGAATCGGTTCGCTGTCGGGTCAGCACACTCGCGATCGGGCGTCCCACTTTTCGGTTCGTCCAAGTCCCTGTCACTGACAGACCAATAAGATTGGGAGCAGTTATGGACTCTAGGACCCAGAGGGCTGCTTCCCTTGTGTTGAGAATGTCGTTGAGCGCGACCGACCTCAAGGCTGGCACGTAGAACTTGGCAAGCGGCACTGGATCGTGAACCTCAACATCCGCCGGGTGATTTTCGAGATTAGACAGGGTGAGCTCCTCGAGGCGATAGCAGCCCAGTAAGATGCTCCCAATTTGGGCCCTCGAGGGCCATGCACTTCGGTAGCTGAGGTCCGCGATTGTCAAACTCCGCAAGCCAGCGAACCCAGCTATAGTATCCCAAGATGTGCTGATCCCCCTGAGCACCAAGCGTCGGAGCGGGTAACGCTCAAGACAATCCACATTTGGGGGATCGTACCAATCTCTTGCGTGTAAAAGGAGGCCCAGGTCTTCAAGATTTGGCAGAGACAGTGATCCAAAGACGGGGACGAAGTGGGCTGCGGCGACGGGCGTCATGCAAATCTGCAAGGACACCCATCGTTTGCTGTGTGGAAGAAGGGTGGCGAGTCCATGTTGCAGTTCGGTACTCCCGAAGTTTCCTTCGTTCACGAAGTTAATGGAGAGCGAAGCCTCCCGGGACTTTTGCACGGCAAAGGATGCATCTTGCGTGAAATCGATCCAGCCCCAAACCGAAGGACTTTGGTCTAATGCGTATCTCCACTGGCGACATACAAGTGCGAGCGCGCGTAGTCGTCGTGTCGTTCTCGGTTCGGGGGTGGCGTCGAAGTGGCCCAAAGACTCCTCCAAAATGTAGGAGAGGATTTCCGGAGGAAGTCGGTGGATGAGAAGAAGGGAATTTCTAAGGGTGGAGGCATAAATGACCCTCGCCGAAATTTCAGCAATGATCGTCTTTTTGATATTTTGAAGGCAGGCGAGTTCTTCGTCGAGGCGAGAGATCTCTATGTCCGCCTCGTGGACGAGGATATTTCCGCTGGGAGGACGTGGCTGTTAGATAGCAGAGATAGGTTTCTGGGACTGCACACACCTCTGCTTGCTTTCGCTCTGGAAATCGGTTATGCAGTCTCTCATGAGCTGTTGGACCCTGTTCCGGAGTCGGTCGGAAGCCATAAAGTCTAAAAACACTGCTTTGGTTCACACTAGAATGAGACGGATGGGTGCGTATCGGTATAAGCAAGGTGGAGCGAAGGGTGTAAGTCCGGGAGAGTCGATGGTTACGGTAGTGTTCGCTCGAACAGGACGTTCCTACTTTTGGTCACAGCCGTCACGGGGTCACAGGAACAAAGCCCTGACGAAACAACTCACGCAACTTGGTCCTTTAAATCACCATTGGCATTTTCCATATGCTCTTAATGCTCTTTGTGCATGTGGCTCCCGTACATAGACAGTCACAAAGGGAAATGATCTCAATTCGCCACCACCATTGTGCCCATCTTCGGAACGCTCAAATGCTCCTTGCGCCACTTTGGCTGCGGTCCACAAAACCAACCGGCCTCACCACCTTCGTTTAACGAACCTATACAAGCGGCCCTCGTTTTCATTTATCCCCGGACGCAATAGCAGCTAACTCATAAATACCGTACCACGGTGAGGAATATTTTCCTCTATGACGGTCCGACTGCAGGTATTCATGTGGAGACTGCCATCTGGATCTCAATGTCCACCGACTCCAATGGATATCAGCAGGGCGCTCCCCGCTGGGAGCAGGGGAGGCTATCTAAGCTTCTTGAACTTGGTGTTGCGGTCACAGACGGCGAGTTCTACCACCTGTGGAACTACCTCCTGCGAGATTGGTTCCCAATTCCCAATGGATGGGCCGTCTACCAGGAAAGGCTCGTCGAGAGTTCTCCAGCCTTCAGGGTTGCCGTTACCATCGATGCAAACGGTGTATCGATTCAAGATGGGGGTTTTAATCGGGCCGTGGGCATGAAACTTGCCCTCGTGGGCGTAGTCAAAAGCTCAGTGCGATGGAATGAAGAAGGCAAAGAAGCCGTCCTGAAGGAGCTCGAGGCTGCTATGAGCGATTGTCGATTGGAGAGTGGTGTGTCGGTTGTCTGGGGTATTGCTGGAATAGGGTTCCACTGGGTGGCGTTAAGGCAGGAGGATGCCACGAGACCGCAGATAGTGGCTGACTGGAGAAGCGATGTGCTGAGCCTTGACTCGTGGCAGGCCATGAAACACCTGACTGAAACTATTAAACAATCCATCTGAGCTCGTCATTTGTAGTTTATAGATCACTTTTGTATTTTCTGCTCGTGACCCCGGGGGCCTTTCACCCTCGCAAGACTAGCAAGTTAACATCATCAAACTAGTTATATTATTGGAAGCCGGGGTGCGATATAAACTGGCCTAGAGAGTTATGGCGTTCTGTAATATTACAGATGGCTTAAAACGACCCTCCAAAGGCTCAGTAAGGGGCCTCTGTAGCGAAGAAACTCATGTAATACATACAAACAGCAGTTACATCCATAGTGGCATCCGTACGAGCGAGAAAACAATTGAAAGTGTAGGGTGCTTCGCAGGACGACAGGGATGCATTTGTTTCGTCCCTCCCGCCATCAATCGGAAGCCCGAGAGAGGCGGCGCGTGTCTTCGTACAGAGCGAGATCCGGCCTTTTATTCATTACTGAGTTTATTGCGTGACGCTGCATTTCGGCTTCTGGGCGTGATACAATACGAAGATGGACTTCTTTTAAATTTGGGCAAGGATATGTAGTCGGATTGCCAGGAATATGTAAGGACAGGTAATGTAAGAATGCTTCAACATCGGAAACGAAGTCCCCGAGGCGGAGGACGGATAGGGATGGCAGTTGGCCGAGAGAAGCAGAGTCAGGATCGGGGCTACCCACCCTGAACGCTCCACGTTTGTCGATTTCCACATTAAGCGGAAGGTCTCTCAGAGCGTACAACATGAGCTGTCGGCGAGTGCCCGCCACCCCTCCGCATACGGTGTTTCTGGAAGGAAATCTTGACTCCTTTGTGGGCTCCCCGCCGAACCTCGTGCGCACACTCGATCTGACATCCATACTACGTAATACTCACGCATACTTGACGGAGCTCAAGGGAGGCCATAACAACCGGGAGGAGAGAATCGGTCCGCTGGCGCTTCAGCATATTTACGATCGGGCGTGTCTCGGCTCGTCCAATTTCCCATTACCGACAAACCAATGAGATTGGCCACCCCTCTTGCGCTGGTAACTTGGAGGAGCGCAACCGACCTTAGGGCTGGCGGGGACAAAATAGATGGAAATAGAGGGGGAGGCTGAAGTCAGATGGGTGATTTTCGAGATTGGACAGGGCAAGCTCCTCGAGACGGGGACAAACCAAAAGAATGCCACCGATTTGCTTCCTTGAAGGCGCTGCATTTCCAAGGCAGACAATCGTTAAACTACGTAGCCCTCTGATCGGACCAGCTAAGGTCTCCCAAGGTGCGCTGATCCCATCGAGTGCTAAGCTTTGAAGTTGATAACAATCAAGATAGGGCACTTTCAGGGCTCCCGAGTGATCATGATCGCTTGACTCCACGAAGAAACCTAGGTCTTCAAGATTTGACGTCGATAACGCTCCAACGACCTCCACAACGTGTCTCGCGCCGGAGAACGGCATGCGAATATGCAAGAACTGTCATCGTTTGCTGTACGAGCCCTTGGCTGCAAGTCCATGTTCCACTTCGATGCACTCCAAAAAGTCTGCCTTCCCGAAATTGATCGAAAGTGGAATGTTCCCGGATCTATGCGCGGCAAAGGATGCGTCTTCCAGGTGATTGATCCAGTCACAAGCCGAGGGACTTTGATCTAATGCGTATTTCCACTGGCGGGATACAGATGGGAGTTTGCCTAGTCGTTGCGTTGTTCTCGGTTCGGGGTCGGCATCGAAGTGGTCCAAAGACTCACCGAAGCGGACGGGTTGACGACGTACATCCAAGTCGAGTCCTTAAGTTGCCGTCGTCTCCTTTCCTGCGAGAGTTGAGGCTGATTGTCGAATGTGGGTCGGAAGATGAAAACGAGCATTGCTTTTTCGGGCTTATCACTCACGTCTATTCTTTAGAATGCTGTGGCGTTCTATGGAATCTCAAATGAGAAGTGCGATACTCCTGGTTCAGCACAGGAAGAAGTTCTTCTTGTCTGGCAGTGGCTCGTCGAGGTCGTCTCAAGGAGCAAGCCTTACAACTACGACGTGAATTTACGCGGTGGACCTTGACCTTTCAGCTGAAGGTGAGCACCGGAACTGACGCTATCGCATCTTCCTATGTATTATTGGATAGTTTGCAATGACATTGAGGTTCCGCGACCTGGTCCCCGAGGTCTCATATTTGTCCGACGGTGGAGGAACAGGACAACGATCAAGGGTCGTGGATCCACATCGTATCGCCAAGCAGTATGTAGATTTCGACTCATTTTTTTTTTTTTTTGGAATTTTCCGTTCAGAGAGATAAACTCCCGTGCTCCGCTCTGGAGCCGTTCCGCTTCTGATGGGGAGCCGTTGCGTTCAGTGTTTGGTGCGGCGTGTGGAGTTGGGAGAGATAGCGACACCAGTGTCCTGGGCTTACCGTCCGCTTCCTCGACACACTGAGCTTCGTGAAACATCATTTTTTTTTTCCTCACAAGGGTAGTAGAACCTTACGTATAATTAGAGATGGTAATTATAAGAAAGTCAAAGAGGCCTCGGACAAGTCTTCCTCTGCGGAATGTGGCCATGACGTCATGGACCCTGTGACTGGAGATGGAGAGATCCACCTAGAAGAGAACACAATTGGGGGCGTTGAGTAAAAGGAGGTAGAGCATGGAATGCGAGTGTGGTTGACCTTGAGGTGACGATGGACGCGTTCAGCTCGAGAGAATCGGGAGACTCCCGGCGCTTAGCATATCTCGGCAAGTAATGGACCAGACTAAAGGGGAAGCATTAATAACCGGTGTTTCCTCTATCTCCTTGCTCTGACGACCTTCCCATATCCAGCCAAAATGCCTCTCAGCCTAAGGCACTGCGATGGGAGCGCGTGATCATGGGAGATGTTAATCTTGCGTGCGGCGACTAGCGATATCAGCTCAGATTCCTCGCAACCACCAAAGTTGCTGGGACATTGCGGTGTGCCCGTTCAACACGCGAAGGAAGGCAGGGTGAGGTGTAGCGCCGGGTGGTGTGTTATTTTATACCCTCGGCCACGACTCACCCAAGTCCTCCATCGACACGCATCCTTCCCCCCTCTCTGAGAAACCCGTCGGAGAACGCCGACTCTTACCATCACCCGACCCCTTCTATATACGAACCTTGAATGCAAAAGGACGGAAGCCACGAAGCAGCTCCTAGTGCCAGTGGGCTGCCCTGGCCACCGTCAAACCCCGACGCTTCCTCAAGTAGATTCCAACCGAGCGCTAATATGGTACGTCGCTCTGAGGTCTCAAATGGCAACTCTAGCATCTCACTGAGGCAACGTCTCTTTCGTAGAGGGATAGGCTCGAGAAGCTTGCGGAATGGCGCATCGACCCGTCCTTCATCGAATTCCCTAAGGAGGCTCGCGAGGTCGTGGGGGGCCACGCGACGGTTTCAAGAGCCTTTTTGGCTTCTCCCTCAGGTGGCGAAGATGGAACGAACCAATCTGACCCCGCCAACAACAAAGGTCTCGACTCAGGTGGCAGTGCTGGAGAAACCTCTGGCCGAAAGGTCTGTACTGATCAGCGTCTCTAGCTATTGACCGGGACGTCGAGCCGCTGATCAACTCTACTCTCACAGACCGTAGCGGTAAAAAAGATGAAGACGTCAGGCGATATAGCGCGGGAAGTGGGGGTCAGAATACTTTGATCCAATCGGGCGGGGTTTCCGTCGCTGAGGTTGCTTTTTCGGGCTTAGTTGACGGTCAGAGAAGCGGAATTCTTGGTCAAGCTTTCCCATCACAACATCATCAAGCTCGAGGGACTTGTTGAAGAATTATCCAAGGATATCGTGTGGCTAGTCTTTCCATGGGAAGAAAACGGTACCTTAAGGGACTTCATTGCCTTGGCACAGTGGGAAATCCCCGAACGAATCTCGCTGGTACGATTGAACTCCCTTTTCGTCAAACCCGCTCTGAATGGTCGACCTCTAGATTTTTGACGTGGCGAACGGAGTGGAGTACCTCCATAGCCGACAGCCGCCCATATGCCACGGGGACCTGAAATCTGTAGGTTTCGGCAGCGTCATGATGAGACACTGGGCAAACTTTCTTGTATACCTCTCAGCTAAACGTCCTGGTAAACTCCGAATGCTTCGCTGTAATCACCGACTTTGGATCAGCCCGTCGTCTTAAACCCGAGGATCTCAACAAGGGGACGAAGCCAACTCAAAACAAGCCTCCGGCGGCGCCTTCGCCGAAAGCAACGTTAACGTTCTGTGCCTCCACCAATACCATAACACTGACGGGAGATCATTATACCCTTCGTTGGGCTGCTCCAGAATTGTTGTACGAGGAGGAGCCTGGCCTCTATAGCGACATTTGGGCGTTGGGCTGGGTAGCATACGAGGTAATGTCAGAGTCGTACTAGTATCTATTCGCGATTGAGGCTCAAAATAGCTCTCACGCAGGTCATGACCGGCTTCATTCCGTTTCAAGGCGTCAAGGACACGGTTGTTATCAAGCGCGTCGTTCAGGGAGATCTCCCGTCCATCACCAACGACGCCCGCATGTCGTTGATCCAGGCGCTTTGCTCCCTGATGCTTGTGTGTTGGAACATCGACCCCAGCAAACGGCCGACGGCTGTGGAATGTCGAAATTCAATCAGCTGGATGGTGAGTACCGCTCACCAGGATCGATTACGTGCGATTGATCGATTTCGATGCAGCCCATGGTTATGCCAAACCCGATACGGACCTCGGATACAGTGACTTCCAGGGCTCACTCTCCCCCGCTTCTTTTGGAACTGGGACATATGCACCGGCAACAGGGTGACTACCCTAATGCATTCGATTTCTATACCAAGGCTGTGGATGGCTACGCGCACAACGGTGACAGAAAAGGAAAAGCCACTGCGCTGGTACAGCTGGGGCATGTGTATCGATTCCGAAGCAAGTTCACCCAAGCCATTCCATTCTACTCGGAGGCCCTAGAAATCTGCACCGACCTCGATGACAAACCGGGGAGAGCTGATGCTCTTTGGGGTCTCGCTGAGATGCATCGGGCTCGCGACGAGTACAGCCAGGCCATTGCATTCTACTCGGAGGCCCTACAAATCTAAACCAACATCGGCGACAGACCAGGGAGAGCCTATGCTCTGATGGGTCTTGCTACAGTGAATCGGTTTCAAAACGAGTTCAGCCAGGCCATTACATTCTACTCAGAGGTCCTAGAAATCTGCACCGACATCAGCGACAGGCGAGGGAGAGCTGATGCTCTTTGGGGTCTCGCTGATGTGCATCGGTTTCGGAAAGATTACGACCAGGCCTTTACATTCTACTCCGAGGTCCTACAAATCCGCACCGAAATCGGAGACAGACAAGGGAGAGCCAATGCTTTGAAGGGTCTCGCTGACGTGCATCGGGCTCGGGACGAGTACAGCCAGGCTACTACATTCTACTCCGAGGACCTACAAATCCGCATCGAAATCGACGACAAACGCGGGAAAGCTCAAGCTTTTCGGAGTCTCGCTGAGGTGTATCGGCTTCAAAAAAAGTTCAACGAGGCTATCACGCTCCTTTCGGAAGCCTTGCAAATCGCTACCGACATCGGGGACCGATTCGGGAGAGCTACCGCTCTGTCTGGCCTTGCGGACGTGCATCGCGATCAGGAGGACCACAGCGACGCGATTCGCTTTTATGTCGAAGCTGCTGAAGTCTTTGAAGAAATCGGACGTACTCAAAATGCGACTTACGCCTCGAACCAAGCTGCTAGGCTCCGTCAATCATCTAACCAAGAAGACGCCGCATGAGGTTTCGCCAGGGTATTCTAGATTGAGCGGTATATTCTGTTGATTCTACGCCCTGATTCATGTATCTACGTACTCGATGTATATGTACGAAGGTTAACGATTTAGTTTTTGTTGGTCACGGCGCTGATCCTCCGCTTCAGACTCTCGACCATTCCTTTGCTTTCTCGCTCGCTAATCAGCCGACTACCTTTCTACCGATTGGGTCTCCCTTTAATGATAGTCACTGTCCATCATTTTCACATGCAGTTTTTATGTCACGACGCCGTTGGAGTGTAGTCCGTTTATCCAACTCGTTTTGGCGTGGTGGGTCAACCGATTCCGAATACGAAAGTCGCAGTTGTACCGGTGTGGTGGCCCTGCCGTCGTCAATCCTACCCGGGTGGAGGGTTACACTTATCGAGGGATGCCAACTCTTCGGTCTCGAGTATCGAGTGCTGCAGGCGGACTTGATAAGACTGAAGTAAAACTGTGCTTTGGGTTACCTAGTAGAGGTTTAGCATCGCACCTATAGTAGACATAATATCTGAGATTTTGTGACCAAGCTCGCAAAATTATCTCAGATATAGACGTCTCCGGGAAAGTAGCAGGTGCAATCTCCCGGAAGCGATTTATGACACTCTTCCGGGAAACTTGTGACAAATGCGGAATGCACTGCACCTGCTTGTAATTGCCTTAGGTTCTAGTTGTCACTGTTGGTAGTCCTAGAAAGGGGATTTCGATTAGCGAACAACGTAGTTAGGTAGGGCGAATGAATAGCTTTATGTCCATAGATTTAGCGTATTGTATCTTGAGGATTTGGGCGAGCTATGGACGAAATACCGCTCAGGTGCAATTGAGTGCTACCCCCGGGGTCGGACTTGCTTCCGGAGACGCGCAGAGCGTTCAGAACAGTTTAGTTGTGTTCACATAGTATTCGAGTACAATGAAAATTTTCCAGAGGCGTTCTGAACCCTGTACCCATAGCTAGTAACGGTGAGGCTGGCTTGCTTAGCCTAAAACGGATTAAGCGCCGGCTCGGACTTCTCGGTCCCGCTCGTTGACACCGAAGGCAGCCGATTTACAAGGAGATAATGATGCCGTTGAGATCGCCTCAATGAGATATTGCTATATCTATGTTTAGCGTAAAGGAAATCCGAGGTTCGGCTAGAGATATCTGGGATAGGGCGAAGGTGAGGCGCTTTAGCGAATACACACAAGGTAATCAGTGGTTACTCGTGGCGTGACTAGCACGAAATGTAGGTATTTACCGTATAGGCTGCTCAGTCTATGTAGCGCGAGATTTGATTGAGATCTGGGCTCGCTAGAGATCAAGTTGTGTCGATGCTGTCTGGGGTGGCGATGACACAGTTTTCAACAGTTTCTTTGTGCTGGAGATGCTGCAGTCTCCTTTATTCCTCAGGATATAACGGTATATATTTTCTCGCAAGACTAACGGTAGGGCTTCCTAGTATCACGATGGAAGGGTGGGCTTGATGCAAACAGGCAAATATGGTAATTTCACGCAAGGTAAGGCTTGTTAGGGAGGATATTGCGGCAGCCCTATTTATTCACTATCAACGAGCATTCTACCATGCTCTATGTAGTCTGACAGCCTCTTAGGGACTCGGGGTGGCTCCGGGGAGTCGGCCGGCAGCCTGCGCTCGGTCCGAGCGCTCAACAATTGCCGAATCCGGTATCGTACCCGCTCCGAGAGCTTTGCAACGCGTTCCGACACGTGGAAAAGTTCGCAAATCCAAATCTAGAGTGTATTCACCAAAAGAGGACGCTCTATTTTTTGGCGAAGGGCTCTGAATTCTAGAGTGTCGGTTCGGTTTCCCAAATACAAGGCTAAAACGGGTAATTCCCTTATTTCTGATTATTTAGTCTCCGGGAAACGTGCTACGTTATCGTACAAAGAAAAGCGAAACGAAAACCTCTCTATTTGTGCTAGCTAATTGAGTGTGGAGTAATCTATCTACAAGTTGGCGTTGGGGGAGTTCGCTGACGGCGAATCGCACGGTTCCTAACAACTTGAATCTGAGGGTGGCGTTGCCAGCATGTCTTCACTTCCCTTGATGTTAAAAGCGAAGCCAAGGTACGGTATCTACGAAAAACCCCCTTGAAAGCAAATTCCACCTTTGTCACAAGTTTCCCGGAGGTGTGTCACGAGCAGCTTCCGGGAGATCGCACCTGCTACTTTCCCGGAGACGTCTCATGCAAGGTCTCCGGGAAACCTGTACTCGATTTTCCCGGAGCCGCCAGATGAGACATCTCCGGGAAATGTCGTCTGATTGCTCCCGGTTCAGCCTCCCGGAAATGTTGGTTCTTGAAGGAAACTCATTACACAACCAAGGACATGCAATCGCTACCTAAAACAGAAAGCGATAGCGTGTAGCTGGCCTAAATCTCAAATTTAGGCTTCCGGGAAAATCGAGCCCATTTTTTATACTGCAGAAAGCGGCATCTTTGGTGGAAGCCGCATCCCTCGGGTAAAGCGGTCTGATACCATTATAAACCACTTAGAAACTCAATATTTATGCCCCAAATGAGACCAGACTAATGTAGTAATATATTCGAGTGTGGAAATTACGGGGAAAATGTACAAAAATTTTCCTATAACAAGGTGCAGGAGAAGGGGAGAGCTAAAAAATAGCTAGTACTTGGCCGAGAATATCTGAGATAATTTTGCGAGCTTGGTCGCAAAACCTCAGATATCCTATCTACTAAGGCTCAGCATCGGGCCTACTGCTGTAAGTCATTGGAGTGGTAATTGCCCCAAGCCTGCAACACCTGTGCTAATGCCATGTCTTCCCGGGAGTAGAAGAATCTGACGAGAAACTTTGATACTTCGTTTCGAGCAGCGAATAATAATCCATACGATTGAAATCCCCGGTAGAATGACTAGAAACCACGGAAGGACTGGGCAGTACGTACCTCTTTGCCAGACGCCGAAGTCGGCGGATCTCGTGGGGGGAGTCTGGTGATCTCATAGCTATATTAGTCACCGATCGCGATCTGAGCAGTTTCTTGACGTTATCGGGCTTGGTGTGATGGTGATACTGCAACGAGATGGCTCCCCAGGAACAGTTGAACGACGGTGTTTGCGCGGACTTTGTGGTGCCGCGCCGAAAGGGGTACCTCAACGAACATTCGACTTGTCCTCCCCAGCCTGAACTGAAAGACTCTCGATCCATCCACTAGCGACGCGTCGTATCTTTGGGCTACAATCCCTCCGCGTACCTTGACGTCTCACGGCGTCTGCTCGCGCAAATTGAGATCACCACCTCCTCGCCAGTCCGAACTGAAAGTCCATCCGCCAAGGACGCGTCGTATTTTGATGAACAGGAACTAAACGACATGGTGAGCTGCGGTTGATCTCTGCTAAGACACACATAGTTCACCGGCACACTCAAATTAATACTCGACACGATCGCAACGCCCTTGATCCGCTGTTGCAGTCGCCGCTCGCCAACGAGTCTATGGTATTATCGTGCCCCGTGCAATCAGCTGAGCGACGACGCCGGGTTCAAAGAAGCGTTTGCCCTTCTCGACAAGAAAGGAACTGGCAAAGCTCAGCGGGAGGTGTTCGGGTGACCTGCTGAGGACATTGAGGCAGAAACTGATGCAAGCTGAAGTGGCGGATATGGTCGAACCAGCACCGAGAGAAGGTGAGCTGCTGCTCTTGTGACGTGCTTTTACACTGCGAGATACCCTGATGCTTTGCGCGTTGGGTGGTTGACCTGACCTGTGACCTTGAATCGCACATCCAGATGGGTTGAAGCTTCCGGGAACAGCTGGTGAGTTATATCCGTCCTTCGGAAGGCGCATCTTTCCGTGAGCGTTCGCAATGATACTGGACTCAGGCTACTTGCGGTATTCTTTGGCGATCTGATGCACGTGGAAAGGCAGTTTGATGATACGACCTTGGAAATGTTTGAACGGCTCAAATGGGTTTACGGCTCCGCTGAACGCTGGTGAGTTTCAACTTACATCCTCCCTTCGGACTGCATGCATTTGCTGCTTCGCCCGCATCGACGTGTGCTAACCGCCGCATCTTGTTCTTCCAGAGGAGTTTACGTGTGGATTTCAAGTCTTCGGTGAGGAGGAAAACGGCTCGTTTGTCCAGATGGTCTCTATCGGGCCTTCATTTCACTCGGAGGGTAGTCGCCGAAGCGGAAGAGTTGACGACGTGCGTCCAACCCGAGTCGTAAGCTTCCTTTGTCTCCTTTCCTGCGAGAGTTGAGGCTGATTGTCGAAGGTGGGTCGGAAGATGAAAACGAGCATTGCTTTTTCGGGCTTATCACTCGACGTCTGTTTTTTAGAATGGTGTGGCACTTCTACGGAATCTCAAATGAGATGTGCGATACTCCTGGCTCATCACGGGAAGAGGTTCTTCTTGTTTGGCAGTGGCTCGTCGAGGTCGTCTCAAGGAGCAAGCCCTGCAGCCACGATGTGAATTTACGCGGTGAACCTTGACCTTTCAGCTTAAGATGAGCACCGGAACTGAACGCTATCATATCTTCCTATGTATTCTCGAGAAATTTGCAATGGCATTGATGATCCCTTACCCGGTCCCCTAAGGTATCATCTCTTGTCCGACGGTGGAAGAATGTCTCAGGTCAACCATCAACGGCGAGTTGATCCACGCCGTATTGCCAAGCAGCACTTAGATGTCGAAATATTTTTCGGAATTTTGCGTTCAGGGAGCTAAGCTACCGTGCTTCGCTCTGGAGCGGTTCCGCTGTTGATGGGGAGCCGTTGCGTTCAGTGTTCGGCGCGGCGTGTGGAGTCTGGAGAGATGGCGACACTAGTGTCCTGGGCTTACCTTCCGTTTCCTCGACACACTGAGCTTCTTGATTCCCCGTAAAAAATCTGATTTATTTATTTTCCTCACAAGAGTAGTAGAACCTTAGGGACGGTAAGAAAGGGAAGAGGTCTCGGACAAGTCTTGCTCGGCGGAATGTGGCCATGACGTCATGGACCCCGGACGAGCGGTGACTGGATATCGACATATTCATCCTGGAAGAGCACACAATTGGGGGTGTTGGGGAAAGGTAGGTAGAGCATGGAATGCGAGCGTGGTTGACCCTGAGGTGACGATGGGCGCATTCAGCTCGAGAAAGTCCGAGACTCCCGGCGCTTGGCAGCTCTCGGCAAACATGAACCAGACTAGAGGGATGCATGAACAGCCTTTGCTTCCTCCACTTCCTTGCTCTTACGGCCTCCCGTAGCCAAAAGTCCCTCTCAGCCTTGTGTGATGAGGTAGTGCGATGGGGGCGCGTGATCATGGGAGATGCTGATGTTGCGTGCAGCGATTAGCGATAGAAGCCCAGCTTCCTTGCGGGGGCTGTAAAGGAGCGTTCTACACAGTCCAGAACCACCCAAATTGCGGGGACATTGCGGCGTGCCCGCTCAACACGCAAAGGAAGGCAGGTTGAGGTGTAGCGCCGGGTGATGTGTTATTTTATACCCTTAGCCACGTTCAACCAAGTCCTCCAGTGGCACTCCGTCCGCTTTCCCCCTCTCTGAGAGACCCGTTGTAGAACGCCAACTCTTATCATCACCCGATCCCTTCTCGATAAGAACCTTGAATGCAAAAGGACGGAAGCCTCGATGCCGGTCCCACTGCCAATGGTCTGCCTGGGTCATCGTCGGACCCTGGACCCGACACTTCCTCGAGTAGATTCCAACCGAGCGCCAATATGGTACGTCGCTGTCAGTTCTCAGATGTTAATTCCAACATCTCACCGAAAAAATGTTTTTCTTGCAGAGGGATAGGCTCGAAAAGCTTGCGAAATGGCGGATTGAGCACTCCACGATCGAATTCCCCAAAGACACCTGCGAGTTCAAGGGGGGCCACGCGACGGTTTCACGGGCCTTCTTAGTCTCTCCCTTAGGTGGTGCGGACAGCACAAACCAATCCGACCACAACGAAAACAGGAGTCTCGACGCAGGTCCTTCTGCCAGTGAAACCTCTCAGGGGCTGAAGGTCGGTACTGCTCAGTGTCTTCAGCCATTGACCGGGACGTCGAGTCGCCCATCAACCCTACTCCCACAGACTGTAGCGGTAAAAAAGGTGAAGGTGTCAGATGATATAGCGCGGGTATTAGGTGTCAGAATACTTTATCCAATTACGTATGCGTTTCAGCACTGAGTATCTTTCGGTTCAGTTGACGGTTAGAGAAGCGGAATTTTTGGTGGAGTTATCGCATGAAAACATCATCAAACTCGAAGGGTTCGTCGAAGACTTGTCTATGGACATAGTCTGGCTGGTCTTTCCCTGGGAAGAAAACGGTACCTTGCGGGACTTCATCGCCTCGACAGAGTGGGAAATCCCAGAACGGATCTGGCTGGTACGACCCGAACGGCCTTTCTTCTACCAACCTCTTACATTCTATACTCTAGATTGACGACGTGGCTAGAGGAGTGGAGTACCTCCATAGTCGACGGCCCCCCATATGCCACGGTGACCTGAAATCTGTAGGTTTCAACACCGCCATGATGATACACTTGGCCAACTTTGTTCTGTACTCTGCAGCTAAACGTCTTGGTCAACTCAAAATTCCGCGCTGTAATTACCGACTTTGGATCAGCCCGTCATCTTAAAACCGAGCAACGAAACAAGGAGACGAAGCCAGCTCAAAACAAACCCCCAGCAGCGCTTGCGCTGGAAGCAACTTTCTGTGCCGCCACCAATACCATAACGCTGACGGGAGATCATTACACCCTTCGTTGGGCTGCTCCAGAGCTGTTGTACGAGGAGGAGCCAGGCCTTTATAGCGACATCTGGGCATTGGGGTGGGTAGCATACGAGGTAACGTCAGAGTCGGACCAGTATCTATTGCAATCAAGGCTCAAAAAGACTCCGACGTAGGTCATGACCGGCTTCATTCCGTTTCAAGACATCAAGGACACGATCGTTATCAAGCGCGTCGTTCAGGGAGATCTCCCCTCCATCACCAGCGACGCTCGCATGTCGTTGATCCAGGCGCTTTGCTCCCTGATGCTTGTGTGTTGGAGCATCGACCCTAGCAAACGGCCAACTGCTGAGGAGTGTCGGAAGTCAATTAGGTGGATGGTAAATAATGCTCATTAGGATCGATTATACGCGATTGATCGAGTTCGATACAGCCCATGGTTATTCCAAACCCTCGACAGACCTCGAAAACAGCGGCTTCCGGAGCTCGCTCTCCTGGGCTTCTAGTGAAACTGGGAGATATGCACTGGCAGCAGGGTGACTACCCCAAAGCGTTGGACTTCTATACCAAGGCTGTGGATTGCTACACAGACACTGGGGACAGGAAAGGAAAGGCCAATGCACTGGCGCAGTTGGGGCAAGCGCATCGGTTTCGGAGTGAGTACGACCAGGCCATTCCATTCTACTCGGAGGCCCTGCAAATCTCCACCGACATCGGCGACAGACAAGGGAGAGCCGATGCTCTCTGGGGACTGGCTGAGGTGCATCGGGGTCGCCACCAGTACAGCCAGGCCATCACCTTTTACTCTGAGGACCTACAAATCCGCACCGAAATAGGCGACAGGGAAGGGAAAGCCGATACTCTCTTTGGTCTTGCCGATGTGCATCGGCTTCAAAACGAGGACAGTCAAGCCATTACGTTCTACTCTGAGGCGCTAGAAATCCGCACCGACGTCGGCGACAGGCGAGGGAAAGCTCAAGCTCTCCGAGGTCTCGCTGAGGTGCATCGGCGTCGAAACGAGTTCAGCCAGGCCATCACGCTCCTTTCAGAAGCCTTGCAAATCTGTACCGACATCGGCGACCGATACGGGAGAGCTGTCGCATTGGCGCGCCTTGCTGACGTCCATCGAGATCAGGAGGATCGCACTAGCGACGCGATTCGTCTTTATACTGAAGCTGCTGAAGTATTTGAAGAAATCGGAGAGACTCAGTGGATGGCTTATGCCTCGAACCAAGCTGCTAAAGTCCGTCGAGATGAGGTCACATGATACTTTGCGAAGACATTCCAGATTGGACGGGATCTTTTGTCGATTCTTCACCACAACCCACGTATCTACGTATGCAATGTAAACGCCTCATGAGTTACTTTCTGCTGGTTGCATCTCCGGTTCTCCGTCTCAGACTCTTGACCATTCTTGTTACTTCTTGCCCGATTGTCAATCGACCACCTTTCTCCGGATCCCGTCGCCCTTAACGATAGCAGCTGTACATCCTTCTCACGTGTTAATATCGTGACGTCGTTGTGGTATGGTCTGCGCCTTCAACTTGTTTTGATCCAGGTGAAAACCGATTCCGAACAACAAGAGTAGGCCGGGGGTGCACCTGTGCAGTGGCCGCGCCGTCGTCAATCCGACCCGGGTGGGGGGGTTACACTTATCGACGGATGGTAACTCTTCCGTCCGGAGTATGGATTTCGCCGGCGGATTTGATCAGCCCGCGGTAAGTTCGTGCTCTGGGTTGCATGATACTCAACATCGGGCCTACCGCTGCAAATCATCGGAGTAATGATTGCCCCAAGCCCGCAATACCTGTGCTCGTGCCATGACATCCGGGGAATAAAGAAATCTGAAATAAACTCTGGGTATTAGCTAATAATCATTCTTACGATTGAAACCCCTGAAAGAACGACCAGAAACCACGGAATGACTAGGCGGTACTTACCTCTCTGCCAGACGTGGAGCTTCTCTGGCGTTCTCAAAGCTCAATTAATCACCGGCCACAGTCTGAGCGGTTCCTTGAGGTTTCGGTCCTTGGTGTAATGGCTGTACTGCAGCGATATGGAGAGTCCCCGAGGCAGGACGTCCTGACAGATTGAGTGACGGTGTGCAGCTGCGCCGAAAGGGGTCAACAACCATCCAACTCCTCCCCAGTCTAACTGAAAGACTCTCATTCCGCTCATGAACGACGTGTCGTATTCTGAAGATCACGAACTACGCGACATGGTGAGCTGCGGTCGATTTCGACTGAGACGCACCGACTCACCAACGCACTTTTCGTTAGGACTGGACGCGAACGCAACGCCCGTTGCGACTCCGTCGTCGCTCGCCAACGGACCTACGATATGCCCGCGCAATCTTCAGAGCGACAACACCGAGTAAAAGAATCGTTTTGTACTTTCCGGCAAGAAGGGAGCTGGCAAAGTTCAGTGGGAGGTCTCGCGTGATCACTTGCTGGCATTGGGGTAGACCCGACCGAAGGTGAAGTGGCGGATATCGTCGAACAAGCACCGAGAGAAGGTGAACTGCTCCTCTTGTGACGTGTTTTTACGCTGCGACCTAGCCTGATGCTTTGCGCGTTGGGCAGTAGATTGTCCGACCTTCTTTGCGATCTTCAAGCTTACGCCCAGATAGGTTTTACGCCTCCGGATAGCGCTGGTGGGTTGTATCCGTCCTTTGAACCGCGCATCTTTCCGTTAGCGGTCGCATCAATACGGTCTCGGGTTACGTGCCGTAACCTTTGCGTGACCTGAAGCGTGTGGGCTGGCAGTTCGACGATCCAACTTCCTCGAAAACGTTTGACCCGTTCGGATGGGTTTACGGTGACGCCGAACGCCGAACGCTGGTGAGTTACATCTGACCTTCGGGCTGAATATTTTTGCTGCTTCACTCGCATCGACGTATCTAACCGCTGTATTTTGCTCTTCCAAAAGGGTTGATACATGGATTCCAAGTCTTTCGCAGGGACGATGGCAGCTTCATTTGCGCACCAAATGCAGTGGTCATGATCGCCAGAGGAAGTCGGTGGATGGGAATTCAGAAGGGGGGCCTTAGCAGAGTATGAGATTTTGTGGCCAACCTCACAAAAACTCATATTTCCTATCTGCTACAGGCGTGAAGGCACGCGCGTTCTCCGTCAAGGCGACAGATCTCCGTGTCCGCCCCGTGCAAGGGCCTTTCTGCTTCGAAAGTTTGACCGTTAGATCACAGAGTAGGTCTTTTTGAGACTGCACAAGCCTCTGTTTGCTTTCGGCTAGGAAGTCCGTTAAGTGGTCTCGTATGAGCTCTTGGACGCTATTTCGGAGGCGATCGGAAGCCATAAAGGCTAGAGTCACTACGTTGGTCCACACTGCGATAGGATGGACGAATGTCTGTCGTTATAATTAGGTCCAAGCGAAGGAGGTGAGTCTGAGAGAGTCGGTAGTGCTGTTCGAGTTTGCGACTGAATTGAACGTCATTCTGACTGGTCACGGCTGTCACGTGGTCACCGGAAGCAAACCAACAACCACTGTCGAAACAACTGACGCAACAACCTGGTGGGCCCATCGTCCGCGTTTTCCGGTGGTCTTCGAATGCCCTTTGGTCGGATGACACTTGTGTAATAAATATCAACAATAGTTACACACATGCTACGCACATGGGTCAGAGAGCGTTTAGAAGTACATATTGCTTCGCAGAAAGACAAGGTTGCATTACTTCGCCCGCATCTGCCATCACATAGAATCCCAGGAGAAGCGGTTCCCTTCTTCGTACAGGGCAAGATCCGGCCTTTTGTCCATCAACAAGTTCATTGCTTGACGCCGCGTTTCGGTTCCCGTGAATGATCTCCTAACGTAAACTTCCGCTAAATTTGGGCAGGGATACCTAGCCTCATTGCCTGAACTTTCTGTGGCCAGGTATCGCAAGAACGCATCAGCATTGACATCGTCCCCGAGGCGAAGGACGGATAGGGAGGACAGTTGACCGAGAGAAGCCGGGTCGGGGTCGGGATTTGAAGAATATTGTTCTGAGTGTTTTTCGATTTTCAAGTCAAGCAGAACGTCTCCCATAAAGCTCGAGGCGACATCGATGAGTCCCTGCCAAGCCTCCGTGTATGTTCGTTGCGGAAGGTAAATCTCCACTCCCCAGTGTGCGCCTCGTCGAACCTCGTGCCCACATGCAGTATGACATCCGCGGTTCGTGGTCCGCGCGCATACTTGTTGATATAAGCCAAGGGAGGCCATTACAACTGGGAGGGGCGAGTCGGTCCGCTGGCGCTTCAGCCCATCTACGATCACGTCGCCCGCGAATTGGCTAGTCCGAATCCCCGTTATGGACAAACCGATGAGATTGGGGGCGGTGATGTACTCAAAGAGCCACATGGCTGCCTCTCTTGTGTTGCAAACGTCACCCAACTCCAACGACCTGAGAGCTGGCAAGTAGAAAGTTGGCGGTGCTGGAGGGGGGCCGCTGACGTCCGGCAGGTGGGCTTCGAGATTGGAAAGGGCCAGCTCCTCGAGTTGGGAAAGGCCCGAAAGGATTCCAGCGATTTGGTCTGCTGAAGGACACCCAAATCCATCGGCGAGGTCGCTGATCGTCAAACTCCTCAGCCCCGTCATACCAGCTACGGTATCCTAGGAGGTGCTGATCGAACTGAGCACTAGGCGTCGGAGTGGATGACGATCAAGATTGGGCACCTTTCCGGTGCGAAGGGTTGGCTCCACAACGAAGCCCAAGTCTTCAAGATTTGGCGTCGACAGCGATCCAAGGCCCGTGTCAAATTTCAAGGGGACGAAGGACGCTATGCGAAGTTGCAAGGACTGCCATCGCTGGCTGTGCGGGCGAAGGGGGGCAAGTCCACGTTCCAGTTCGACGATTTGCAAGAATCCTTCGTTGACGAAATTGATTGAAAGCGGAGCGTTCCCGGACTTATGCGCGGCAAAGGATGCGTCTCGTGTGTGATCGATCCGGCTCCATAGCGAAGGACTTTGATCTAAGGCGTAATTCCACTGACGACATACAGATGCGAGCTCGCGTAGTCGCCGTGTTGTTCTCCGCTTGGGGGTGGCGTCGAAGTAGCCTAAAGACTTCTCCACGATGCAGGTGAGGATTTCCGGAGGAAGTCGCTGGATGGGGAGAAGGGAGTTTCTCTGGGTGGCGACGCGTGCAATCCTCGCCAAAGTTTCAGCTTTGATCGCCTTTTGGATATTTTGAAGGCACGCGCGTTCTTCGTCAAAGCGAGAGATCTCCATATCCGTCTCGTGCATGAATGTCTTCCCGCTTTAAAAATTACTGTTAGATTATAGAGATAGGTGGTTGAGGTTGTACAAACCTCTGTTTGCTTTCGTTCAGGAAGTCGGCTAAGTGGTCTCGGATGAGCTCGTGGACGCTGTTTCGGAGGCGGTCAGAAGCCATGAGGTCTGGAGTTACTGCGTTGGCTCGCGCTGCAATAAGACGAACGAATGCGTGTCGATATAAAGAGGTCAGATAGAAGGAGGTAAGTCTGGGAGAGTGGATGGTGACAGTCGAGTTCGCGATCAAACTGGACGTCCCGACTGGTCACAGTCACTGGTCACGAGGTCACTTGAAGTGAAACGACTCCCCCCCCCCTTGAAAAACCCATGTCGGTGGCTCGCTTTCACCCCTTTAAACTCATCATTCGCGTTCTACATAGATATGATCATTCCGATAATGAAGTGCTGACGTGGTCTACCTCACGAAAGTGGGCCTCCACCACTGTGCTTCCACCAAACAACTTGGATCTACGGGCCGAAGTACTAGCCTGCGATTCATGGAGCCACTCGCTCACTCACTTAATAGTTACCGAAACATCCGCTGGTTCTCGCTTACCCGCTGCTGTCCATCGGTCGCCCAGACAGAGGCTGTTCGGGACTTACGCTCGACTTGCTGGTGTTTGTTTTCCTTCTTCCTCTTCTCCTTTTTTCCCCTTTTTCCCGTGCCCGTGGCCACGAACCTCTAACGGGACTTGTAGCTCCAGAATTTTTGAGAGTCCTCTGCCCACCGTTCCTGTGGATCTCGGCCAACGGGATCGGCGTACGTAGGGTTTGAACATGGTTGCTGCTGGGATAAAGATGAATAGGTAGTTAGTAGGCCCGTATGCCGTTTAGTAAAGTTGCCGGGGCGTTGGTGCTTTCGCTGGTGCCTAATATATATACATATGCAAGGCTGAAATCGGGTGCTGCACCCGTGAGTGTCTGTCTATACCGAAGGTCGAAACTTGGGGCATGTGCTCTGAAGGTCTAGCCCTTTCTCCGAAACCGCGCTCGGTCCGATTCCGACTGCGCAAATCGTCCCTGGTCCAGAGAAATGTATGGTTGGTCGTTCGGACAATTGGTCCTCCGCTATGTGACTGGTGCTCATACCGGCCTCAACAGTCTCCTTGGGCAACAGCGTCCTGCACTCTTATCCTCATTCCGCCAAGCATTCTATCTAGCTGTCCTCCAGGCAAGATCCAGATACCGCCGCTTCAGTTCTCACCTTCCGGTCCGGTCGCTGCCTTTACGTCGCGCCTTTCATTCTCTGGGTCTGTAACTGTACGGGTCGCTGTGCATCTGGGCTCTCGCTTTGCAAAATCACACCAGCCGTGGGACGTGGAAGCACGGCGTTTTGAATTAGGTGGCGAGCAAGCCATGCATGTGCCTAGCCCGCCATAAAAAGCCATCGGATTTTTGACTGACGCCACTAAGTATTCCACACCCCCTCCCTCTTCCCTCCTCCCCCCGAAACTGCATACGTCAGCTCGCGTTTCTGATCCCCATTGCTTTCCTTCATGGCATCGGACCGTCTCCGACAACGTATTCAAGATGCTCTAAGCGAGTACTTGTCAGAGTCTTACAGCGAGAGTACACAAAGGTTCGGGCAGTTACCTGCGTTTATTCCTATATCTCACATCTGCGCTTTACAAAGCCAGGAGACTTCAGTTTCCTTACCGGTCGACAAGATCTTCTTCCTCGATGAAGAACTCGCCTGCTTACAGAATGTTCACGAGACGATCACGGGTGAAATTTCAGCAAGGGTTGTTCGCATCTCCGCCTATAGAAACTCCCTCCTGCCCATTCACCAACTTCCTCCAGAGATACTCTCCTATATTTTGGAGGTGTCTCTGGGCCACTTCGATACCGCACCCGAACGGAGCACGACGCAGAGACTCCTTGCACTCGCGTCCGTCTCTCGTCATTGGAGAGCCCTATTGGACCAAATTCATTCGATCTGGGGATGGATTGATAGGCTTCAGGACGCGTCCTTTGCCGTGCACAAGTCCGGACAAGCTCCGCTCTCAATCAACCTGGTGAACGAAGGACAGTTGGAAACCCCCGAGCTGCAACCTGGACTCGCAACCCTTCTCCCTCACTCCAACCGGTGGCAATCCTTACAACTTCGTTTGAAAACCCCCTGTGCAAGAGAATTTGCGTCGACCTTCGAGTCATTGTCGGCCCCGGGTCTGCGGGACTTGGGATTCCTCGTGAACGCAAGAGGCGTCTCCAATCACCCAACAATAAACCATCTTGAGCGGTACCCGCTTCGACGCTTGGTGCTTCGTGGGATCGGCACGTCCTGGGACACCGTAGCTGGTCTCACTGAGCTCCGAAGTTTAACAATCGCGGATCTCACCTATGGGGATGGATGGCCTTCAAGAGAGCAAATCGTCAACATCCTCCTGGGTTGCCCGCGTCTCGAGGAGCTTACCCTTTCCAATCTGGAAAATCATCCCCCAGATCTTAGCCTACCCCCTCCTCCTCAGTGGACCCTCAGCCTTCCGGCCCTGAGGTCGGTTGCATTCAACGACATTCTCAACACAAGAGAAGCAGCTCTCTGGCTATTAGACTGCATTGCCACCCCCAACCTCAGTGGGCTGTCAGTCATGGGAATGCGGGGGGGCCGAGGCATTGACCGCCCAATGGCTAGTGTGTTGAAGCGCCAGCGCACCGGTTCGCCCCTGCCAGTTGTCATGGCTGGCCTTGGACTGCGTCCAGTACATGTGCAAATGACGCAATACTGGTGTCGCATCGACTGTGAGCATGTGGTTCGACGAGGGGGGCACAAGGGACTCGAGATTTACATTCCGGGAGCAAGATATGTTGATATATATCAGGCAGTCGTCGATGTCGTGTCCGATATTATGGGAGACCCTCCTCTCCACTTGCACATCGAAAAACTCCAACAACGCTATGAGCCAAATCCTGACCCGGACCCCAACTTTCTCGGCCATCTTCCCTCTTTGTCCGTCCTCAGCATTGAGCAGGTTCCTAATGTCGCAGCGTTCTTGCAATACCTCTGCTCCGTTGGCTCTGGCCACTCGGTTGAGTATTGCTGCCCAAACTTGACAGAGGTTCGCCTCCTGGATACATCATTAACTCGAACGGAAATGCAAAGTGGTGCGGCCGAAACTTTGATGGAGAAACGGCCTGATATTGCATTGTACGACGAGACAGGACGACGCTGTTCTCGAATTTCTCAGTGATGGTAGAAATAACGAGTACACTCGATCCGAGATTCATGTTATTTTGATTGTAACAAGGTTGAGCATTGCTCTGGTTTTACTTTGATCCAGCCTTCGGTTTGGAAAAGTTAAGCCGTCGACGTACTTTATTCTGAAGCCAGTGTCCGAAAAGACGGCGCCGTGTGATGATTACAAATAGGTTTTGAACACGCTGTTTTCTAGACCTCGCATCAATTTGGATTAGTCTTGTGTGTTTCGCTCCGGAACTTCGCTTGCTTACTTTTGGCTAGGACCTTGGTCGCTCAACTCGCGGCCTCAGGTGACTCCTCACGAAAACCTGCCTGCAGTGCTAGTTATGAAGGCGACCAAAGGGCTCTCAGCCGGCAGAATCAGTTTTGATATTAGCTATGACGAGTCTACAATTTTGACCGGTCACAGCTGTCGCGCGGTCACTGGAACCAAACCAACAACCACTGCCGAAACAACTGACGCAACAAACTGGTGGGCCTATCGTCCGCGTTTCCCAGTGGTCCTCAAATGTCCTTTGCTGCGGCCCAGGTCGGATGACACGTATGTATTAAATATCAACAATAGTTACACACATGCTATGCACATGGTTCAAAGAGCGTTTGGAAGTACATATCGCTTCGCAGAAAGACAAGGTTGTATTACTTCGCCCGCATCCGCCATCACGTAGAATCCCCAGAGAAGCGTCTGTCTTCTTCGTACAGGGCAAGATCCGGCCTTTTGTCCATCAACAAGTTCATTGCTTGACGCCGCGTTTCGGTTCCCGTGAATGATCTCCTAACGTAAACTTCCGTTAAATTTGGGCAGGGATACTTAGCTTGATTGCCTGGAATTTCTGTGAACAGGTATCGCAAGAATGCATCAGCCTTGACATCGTACCCTAGGCGAAGGACGGATAGGGAGGACACTTGATTGAGACAAGCCGGGTCGGGGTCGGGACTTGGAGGCCATTGCCCTGAGTGTTTATCGATTTCCACGTCAAGCGGAAGGTCTCCCATAAAGCCCGAGGCGACGTCGATGAGTCCCTGCCAAGCTTCCGCGTATGTTCCTTGCGGAAGGTAAATCTCCACTCCCCAGTGTGCGCCTCGTCGAACCTCGTGCCCACACGTGATATGACATCCCCCGTGCGTGATCCGCGCACATACTTTTTGATGTAATGCAAGGGAGGCCATTACGACTAGGAGGAGCGAGTCGGTCCTATGGCGCTTCAGCGCATCCACGATTACGTCGCCCGCGATTGGGCTCATCCGATTCCCTGTTAGGGACAAACCAATGAGATTGGGGGCGGTGATGCACTCGAAGAGCCACATGGCTGCCTCTCTTGTGTTGCAAACGTCGCCCAACGCCAACGACCTGAGGGCTGGCAAGTAGAAAGTCGGCGGTGCAGGAGGAGGGCCGCTGACGTCCGGCAGGTGGGCTTCGAGATTGGACAGGGTCAGCTCCTCGAGTTGGGAAAGGCCCGAAAGGATTCCAGCGATTTGGTCTGCTGAAGGACACCCAAGTCCATCGGCGAGGTCGCTGATGGTCAAACTCCGCAGCCCCGTCATACAAGCCACGGTATCCCAGGAGGTACTAATCGAACTGAGTACTAGGCGTCGGAGTGGATGTCGATCAAGATTGGGCACCATTCTAGTGCGACCGGTTGAGTGCACAAGGAAGCCCAAGTCTTCAAGATTTGACGTCGACACCGATTCAAGGCCCATGTCGAATTGCAAGGGGACGGAGGACTCCATGCAAAGTTGTAAGGACCGCCATCGTTGGCTATGCGGGCGAAGGGGGGCAAGTCCGCGTTTTAGTTCGTCGATGGTCAAATATCCTTCGTTGACGAAATTGATTGAAAGCGGAGCGTTCCCGGACTTATGCGCGGCAAATGATGCGTCTCGCGTGTGATCGATCCGGCTCCATAGCGAAGGATTTTGATCTAAGGCGTAGTTCCACTGACGACATACAGATGCGAGTTCGCGTAGTCGCCGTGTTGTTCTCCGCTCGGGGTGGGCGTCGAGGTAACCTAAAGACTCCTCCACAATGTAGGTGAGGATCTCCGGAGGAAGTCGTTGGATGGGAAGAAGGGAGTTTCTCTGGGTGGAGACGCGTGCAACCCTTGCCCAAGTTTCAGCCGTGATCGCCTTTTGGATATTTTGAAGGCACGCGCGTTCTTCGTCAAAGCGAGAGATCTCCATATCCGCCTCGCGCACGAATGTCTTCCCGCTTCGAAAAAATTACTGTTAGATTATAGAGATAGGTGGTTGAGGTTGTACAAACCTCTGTTTGCTTTCGTTCAGGAAGTCGGCTAAGTGGTCTCGGATGAGCTCGTGGACGCTGTTTCGGAGGCGGTCGGAAGCCATGAGGTCTGGAGTTACTGCGTTGGCTCGCGCTGCAATAAGACGAACGAATGCGTGTCGATATAAAGAGGTCAGATAGAAGGAGGTAAGTCTGGGAGAGTGGATGGTGGTGACAGTCGAGTTCGCGATCAAACTGAACGTTTGGTCACGAGGTCACCTGAAGCGAACCCACCCCCCTGTGAAACAACTCATGCCGGTGCCTCGCTTTCACCTCTTTAAATTCATCTGCATAGATATACTCATTCCGACGATCAAGTGCTGGCGTGGTCCCACTGTGCTTCTATCAAGCAACTTGGATCCGGGCCGAAGTAGCCTGCGATTCATGAAGTCACTCATTCACTTGATAGTTAGCGAGATATCCGCTGTTTTTCGCTTACCCGCTGCTGCCATCGGTCGCCCAGACAGAAGCTGTTTGGGACTTACTACGGTCGACTTGTTGGTGTTTGTTTTCCTTCTTCGTCTTCTCTTCCCCCCCCCCCCGTGCCCGTGACCGCAAACTTCTAACGGGACTTACAGTTCCAGTAAGCAGATTACCATACGTTGCCGGTCCACTGAATCCATTCGATCCTCCGACAATCCCGTACACTGAACTTTGGGATGCCCGTACCTGCCCCGCCCATTGTAATATACTCGGCAATTGACTTTAGCCCATTTTTGCAGTGGACTTATCCGCAATCCAGGCTTTCCAATTTTTAAGAGTCCTATGCCCGCCGCTGTTGTGGATTTCGGCCAACGGGATCGGCGTATGCCGTGCTCAGAAGCCTCCGTGCTGTCTCGCCCTGCACCGCATGATGCTTGGTTCACCTAAGTGAACCACTTCTGTCAAACGCCTCACCCCTTTGCTCTATTCGTTGTCTCATACGCGATTCAATAGAGATCGGGGTTCTTTGCTTACGACGCGTCCGCGACGGACCACGAGGTGGTTCTCGTCACCGCGTTTACGTTGGCCCTGTCTTCACCTCTTCCCTCAACGCCGTGTGCTCCAGCTAAGGGACTTCTCGTCTCCCCCGTGTCTTAGATTTTTTTTTTTCGTCTATTTGAGAGAAAGATGCTGGCGAAGAATTCTCAGAATCTTCTACCCCGAAAGTTGCTACTACCGCTCCTACCATGTCTGGATTGTCGAGTCGTGGTGGGATCCCGGAATTCGATAGGACCCATGATGGGGAGTGTATGTCTATCCTGAGCCACAAACAGGGCGTTGGTTTGATGGTGAGTATTCGATTTATGCATTGAAAGGCTTCATCCGAGCTGTATTCATCTCGTTCCATTAGTTCATTGCGCTGGCGGGGTTGATTTCGACCGTCGCTGTGGCCATATTCCTTCTCCTAGTTTTGGTGGGTCCTGTCTCCCCATTCGTCGTTTTCTATGCCTCATTTGGTCTCTTATTCTCCATTCCTACCCTGACAGAAAAACTACATTCGGAACGTTGTGAACCCGCCACCGGGGAAATGGAAACTGATCCGGACGCACGTCGACGCATACCTCTTGTCCTTACTCGTCGCAGACCTGCTTCAAGGGATAGGAGCCGTGCTCTCACTGAAATGGTCTCTAGAGCAAAAGACGTACTGTAGCGCGTATTGCACTGCGCAGGGTGTGATTCAGCATCTTGGGGAGACGGGTGTGGCGCTTGGGTAAGTGGATTCGAGTGGCGGTCCGTTTTGGTCCTGTTGCCAGGGTTCCGCTGATATCTACTTTGCGACGCTAGGACTCTGATCATCGGATTACACACCTTCCTCACCGTCTTCTTTCATATCAAGCCTCCACAGTGGGCCTGGATAGTGGTTATTGTCGGCCAATGGTCGTTCTTGGGCTTGTATATCGTCGTCGCGTACTTCAAGACTAAAGGGCCCATCCCTTACTATGCTCCGACACCGTAAGTGATCATAATGATTCGAGATATTTGGAAAACTAATATCATCTCTCTACAGGTTCTGTGGGTTTAGCTATTTTGACGGTGGAGGCGTCTCGCTAACATTCCATTTCCTAGGGTGTTGGATCAGCTCGCAGCACGACCCCGACCGCGTCTTTGCCGAGGTAGGGGAACATCACGCATAATAACCACGATCTTGCATGGACTTACATTTACCGTCTTATCAAAGTATTTCTGGATGTGGCTTGCAGCCTTTTCCAACATCGCACTGTACATCCCCCTCTTTTTCTTGCTTCGTGGCAACATTCACGTCAACCCAGTCACGCGCAAAATCACGTTCAACTTCAACTTGAAAAACTCGTTCGGCGGTTGCTTTGGCCGACGAAAAGGTGGGGGTCAAGAGTGGGATATCATGGGTGGTGGGGCCGCTCGTGGTGGACACGGAACAGCTTCGGCTTCCTCGACGGCGTCTAATGGGAACCAGAAAGAAGCTCTGAAGTTGATTTGGTGCGTCGTGTCAGTAGCCCCTGTTTTTGTTTACGAGGTGTTGATAGGAATTTTATCTGGCATAGGTACCCGCTCTCATACACAGCGGTAATTTTGCCAATTAGTATTGCTCGATGGTCGACGTCGTTCATGGAGCCGGACACGAATACGCCTGTGAATCAACTCCCCATCACAAAGACTGCAGTTACCACGTTCATCTTTGGCCTTTCCGGTGGGTGCATCAAACTCTAAGGGTAGCAGGTAGCTTATGCCGCTGTGGCTAGGTCTTGTAAACGTGCTGGTGTTCATGCTCACTCGGCCGCATCTCCTGTTGTTCGGCCCTCGCCGCGGCATGGTTGGAGAACCTCCGCGACGACTTCCCAGCGACAACGGACCATCCCCCCACCTGTCACACGCCGGCACTACTCTAGGAACAAACCGACGTTCGGAATGGACTGCAAAGAGCCCGAGCTTGACGCAGTTTGAGCCGCCAAAGTACATAGCGTCGTTGCCCGCATCACCGAATCCGGCGGCTAAGTGGGGAACCTCTATTCGGGAGGCTCGATCCACGGAGATGGGGTTCTCAGGGAAAGGTTCAAGCGGTGGCTATGAGTATCCTCCTCCTGGGTTTGGGACAAGGAGAGCGAGTCGGGAGTCAGACGATGTGTACGATGATACGTCGACGGACAAGGGAGGTTCGTTCCTCAACTTGCAAGTTCAATCTATAGGAGAGCGTGGCGACCGCAAGTTAACAAGTGCTCAAGAGACGTTCAAACCCGAGTCCGACGCTAATGCCGAAGGCCTTGGTTCGTCTTTGGTCACTGCACGGCACCGGTCGTCTGAGCGGTTTGGTGTTGGAGAGAAGCTGGTCGTTGGGAGGGATGTGGTGTTGGAGGAGTCGAGCGACAGGGACCACCACCCTGGCACTCCTGTTTGGCATGGGTCGGCTCATCCAGTTTAGGGTTCTTCGATGTTGTTCGCAAATTTCTCTGGCCTTTGCTTGGGTATTTCACGAGGTGTATATGGTGTTTTTGCCGAGTTTTCTGGTTATACGACGTCCCCTATAATACTTGATCACAAAATACGTATCGCCACTGCAACTTTATAGGGAGTTTGGGGGCTGGGAGTGTGGTAGTCGAAAATGAGGGTGGAGGAGGTTTGTTGTTGTTTGTCTAGGTGTCTGATGCGAGGTTTGGATGTGAGAGGGGGATGCGCTGGAAAAGAGTATGAGAAGGGGCACAACTCGCAAAACGATGGAACTGCAACAGGACATTCGATCTCTTCCCCCTTCTCCCACCCACCGACTCCCCCTCCTTCCTATACGCCTCACCCACCATCGACAGGCTTTCCACCAAGCCATCTCGATCCTGACCGCGACCTCAACCTCGCATCCACCCACCCACCCCGGCGTCACCCAATGGTCCTAGTCCGACGCAAGCGCGTTCTCTTCCATGACGTCCCCGACTCCATCCGCCACCTCAGTCCAGGCAACAAGCTTCCAGACCCAGGTCTCTACCCATCACCAGAGGCAAAGGCACTCGCAGCAGACCCAGAGGTCTTCTACATCCAAGAGACGGGCGAAGTCTTCCTCGACTATGAGTGCGTGGAGGATCGGGTATTAGCTTTCAGACCGCTCAACCTTTCCCTTCGCCTTGCCAATTCCCCAGATCTTATGCCGCACGTATGACATTCTACAAGTCGAACATATTCATGTGCGAGGTCACTGGCAAGACCGGCCTCGACTATTTCCAAGCGGCCGAAAGCG
The DNA here is from genome assembly GCA_019633425.1 of Tulasnella sp. 424. Classification (NCBI taxonomy): domain Eukaryota; kingdom Fungi; phylum Basidiomycota; class Agaricomycetes; order Cantharellales; family Tulasnellaceae; genus Tulasnella; species Tulasnella sp. 424. Next base: position 32,991 of record WSUB01000059.1, on the reverse strand, counting down.
AACGAAGCGAATCCAACAACTTGCATGCTCGTTTCCCTGAACAACTCAAGGCCGCCGTACTACGCGCAGTTCAATGGCGTACGTTTGTCCTTTGGTTTTAACCCCTCATACTCTTGCACTAACATTTTGTCTCGCGCACCAGAAATTGTTGGTCGTTTGGACCACCTTGTCGAAGCTGTGTACGACCGTTACAAAGACAGATATTTCAAAGGAGAGAGTAAGCAACATCGTCCTCTACCCTGCCCAGTCATGTATTCACCACCGTTATACCTACTACAGAGGTCTACGTCGACGTGCAGGGCGACAAGTACCTCGCGCGCATACTCAAGGTCTTTCCTCCTCGAAATCTCAAATCGTCATCGTCACCACTAAAACTCAAACTCAAGCTAACCAACGGCACCCCCAGTGGATCAACCTCTCCACCACCCTCCACTAACTCCTCCGAACCTTCAAAAGCACCAAGCAAATATAGGCCTTCCCCAAATCAACGCGTCGCCCGTTCCTATCCTGCTGCTCCACACATCCCGCCCGCTAGTTCCCCTCTCGCCGTTTGCAACGAAGATGTCAAGCCGATTATTGATGCTTCATCACCAACCCAAGCAGCGGCCAATGACACACCTATACACAGCATCGGCGCCGACTTGAAGCTGTCGCTCGAGGAAGCCAACAGGCTGGACGATCCACATGCGTATTACTACTCTGTTCAAATGATCGGGGCTGGCGAAGCCGATGCTGCTGATGGACCCGGGGCAGCTGATGTGGACACCAACAAGTACGCTGGCAGCGAGATGGAGGTCACTTGTGCCGCTCTGTCGCGAGACCGCTTGGGGTTCAACAAGGCGCTACTCAAGCGCTTTATGAAGGACGCACTTGAACGGGACAACGCTGCCGCCAGTCCATGGGTCGTCAAAAAGGACCTTGCGGAGAAGTACGGGATCGAGACCGAAATGCCGCCAGATGTGAGGGAGGGCGTTGAGGGGGTAAAGAAGGCGGACCACGAGAAGCGAAAGCGGATTTGGGAAGAGAGGGGTGGAGGGGCGAATGGAGATGGGAGTGACAGCGTTGCCAATGGCCCAGCTGGTAAGAAGCGAAAGCTCAACGAGGATGAGAAAGGTAACATGGTTTGTACCAGGGGTAGAAGTTGAAGAAAAGCTGACGGGATTTTTTTTCTTTTGTTGAGCAGCCGCTCGGGACGCCCAAAGTCAACAGCGTCAACAGGAGCTTGACCGGTTGGAGCAGGCCGCTGAGGATGCCATGCGCAAAGCGGCTCAGGCCAAGAAACGCGGCGTTCGCTACCCCACTGAAGACTTGGACGTCAAGCTTTCGGATAAAGACCGCAAAGCGGGCAAGATCGTCACCCGACCAGCGATGGATCGCGACGTACCATTTGGTTCCTCGTTCGAAGCCTTTGCCATGTCTTGGAGTTTCCTGCAAACCTTTGGGTAAGGGTTGGTCCTGTGAATGGCTCATCACGATTTGCTGACGACCCGGGTACCAATTCCTTTACTGAAATAGCAAACCGCTGGGTATCTCGCCTTTCACGATGGACGAATACGAAAAAGCCCTTCGACACTCACTCATCGACCCGCCGTGTCGACTCGTTTCCGACATCCACCTGTGCTTGATCAACATGATTCGAGAACGGCCGTTCGACAGGCACTCGGCGGTCGTCTCTTTGCTGGAGCTCAAGGATGGAGACAGCCCGCAGGCGATCAAAGCTGGGCAGGCCGAGAAGGACGATGATTGGCAGGTGGAGATTGATGAACTCCTTGGAGCGATAGCGGATATTGGACTCGTGTGGGATACCACCATCCCGAGCGTGCTTTCCAACGACGTCAGGGATGGATGGGAGTGTGTACTGATTGGGTTCTTGAAGGATGTAAGTCGGTGGTCGTAGAGGAGTTCCGACAGCGTACACCTTACAATTTCGGTCTGACTTACGTTCATTTGCAGTACGCTACTACGGCAACGTTCCCGAGGTTACGACCTATCTTGACGAGTCTCGTGTACGGTCCGAGTCCTCCAGAAAACGACGACGAGAGCTCAACTGGGTCGGTAGTGGAGCCTTGTCATCCCGCTGACAGGTACCCGTCGTTGCCGCCCGAGGACAAGATCAACATCATCCAGTTCCTTTGCGAACTCGCCATCCCGTGCAAGCCCATCCGGTCAACGCTGGAAGCTGCAGAGGCGGATTTGACCGAGCTGCGAAAGGAGAAGATTGAACTTAACAGGGAGAAGAAAAAGCTGTAAGATATCCCTTTTTCCTCTCCATCGTAGAGGTTTCAAGTATCCTGATAAAATGGCTCCTAGGGTGGACGAGATCGGTCAACAAAATGGTTCCGAAGGTGCCCCGCTGACCAAAGGGAATCTGGAAACCAACGCCAAGGCTCAAGGAGGCGACGCTACTCCTCAGAACGGCATGAGCGATATGGACGTCGATTCCGAACGAATGGTCGACGCTTCGTCGGACGTGGCCTCCGAGTACGGTGAAGGATCGTCGAGGGCTGCGTCTGTGGTGAACGGGCGCAACGGGAAAGTGGACACTTCGAACCCGACTCCCAAGACGATTGCGCTGGCGCGTGAACGTGCGCTAGCGAGGGAGAAAGCTGCAGAGGCGAAAGCCGCTCAGGCGAATAGCCGACGCCGGGAGGACGACGTAGCCAAGCTCGACCGCCGCCTCGAAGCCATCGAGCGCGAGTTCAGGCAGATGCTGGGTCTCGGGAGGAGTAAACCCCTGGGTCGCGATCGTTTTTACAACCGGATATGGTGGTTCGATGGTCTCGGCTCATCGGGTTTGCTTAACCGGTCGGGTGACGTCTCGTATGGCAGTGGGAGGCTCTTCATTCAGGGTCCCAGCGAAATCGACTTGGAGGTTATGCTTGGCCGGCCGGACTTCGCTTCGGTCATCGCTGCGAGGAGAGTGGAGGAGGAAGGAGATGGCATGAGTTTAAAGCCTGGGGAGTGGGCGTGTTACCAGGAGGCTGAACAGGTACGCAGATGGATCGCTCGGCGGGCACAGCATCGGTGGCTGACGAATCTGTCGTATTCAAAGGTTGAAACGTTCATGACTTGGCTCAACGTTAAAGGTCACAGGGAGTTCCAGCTGGATCGGACTATGAAGCTTTGGTGGGACTATATTGTACCGGGAATGAAGAAGCGACAAACGGTTAGTGGATATTTTCCCAGCCCTGTTATTCGCTCCCCGTTCGCTCGAACTGAACAACTCGCTCATCTTTTTTAGGATCTCGCTGCTGGCCCTCGACCTCCCGAGACGAGCTCTGGTCGTCGGACATCCAAGGGCAAGGGCAAAGACTCTGAGCTGCTCAGGGAATCGTACATGGCTTGGAGGAATAAGCGAAAACCTGGCAAATAAATTGTTGTTCTTTTGAGGAAGAGAGGGCGGGGTGTATTTTTTTCAATGCTTCGATACTTGCAATCTTTCTTCGTAACCCTATGTTTTTTGTTTTATTTCCGCTCTTTTTGTTTTCTCTTTGTCATCACAAGTACTCCTACACGCGAATTTTTGTTCTTTCTAATCGTAGATGCAGGTATCTTTATTGTCCTCGTTTTGAGTACGATTTTGATGGAGTGTTGGACTTGAGTGGTTGAATACGAATTGGGGATCATCCGCGCTGCGTTAAAGAATGGTGTGCGTGAGTTGACGCCATAAAGATGTCGTATGGCCCGCATGACGGTATCTGACGTGCTTCACCTGCAATCGTTGTACGAACCAGCCACGCAGCTACCTGGACCTCCGAGGCACTGATATATATATATAGGAGGATATTGGAGCGTTTTCTTTGGAGGGCGCGCTCCCTCCATCTCCAAAATGAGCCCACGTGGCCACTTGCTCAAGGGAGCACGGATTCCACCTAGAAGCGTTACGGGAGCTGGCACTTCGCCCCCAAGAAAGAACCTGGAATAAGCTTGCGGTCTCGGCGCGATCCATCCACTTTGCTCAGGGTCCGTACAGGCTTAACGGGGGAGCTTTAGAAACGGAGGGGCTCGGAATAGCCTGGGCCGACATGACGGTCCCCCACCAAAGCGAGCAAGAAAGGAGATACCAATGAGTATGTTTCCTGAGTGCAGTTCCGCAACGGAAGTCGGTGTTCCTGTTTTGGGAGGGAGTCGCCAAGCGGTTTTGAGCGGTTGAAGCCGTGGATAGTCTATCCGAGGACCATTAAAGCATTCATGAGCCAAGTTCTTAGAGGAAGCAGTGGGATTGTCTTTCGACAAGAAATACACTCGCAACCTCTCCGAGCATCAAATAACATATACTTGCCCGTTCAACGAAGGGAAAAGGAAGGAAAGGAGATCCCGTGACCGGTCCGCGCACCGGGGAGGACAACGCAAGGGCTCAGCGTGTACATAGCTTAAAAAAAAAAACGAGGGTAAAGCTAGACTTTTTCAGAAGTTCAGAAGCTTTTAATCTTTTGTTTAAAATCACAAAATTCGTCTAGTATTGCTCATAATGATGAGACCGTCCGGCGTTATAAAGGACTTGAGACGGAGTTGGGGTGGAAGGTCAGGTGCGAAGGAGAGGGGAATGGCTAAAAGTTAGGAGGGAGTTAGAGAAATGAACGCCTATAGAAGGTTCAACCAATCATACATATATGAACGAGGTGGTGATCAAGAGAAAGGCACCGCCCTCGTCGATCTCTCTGAATCTTTCATTGCTGACCAAAGGTTCCCACGCCACAGAGTAGGCGCCAAAATTAAATCAAAGTAATGATCTCAATCCAAATCGCTTAATCGCCAACCTGGTTCCGTTATATTATATTATATAGGAGCAACCACCTGATCTAACAAGATTAAAATCTACTCATCTAGTCATTGATCAAGACATGGAGCTTTGGAACAACAACATGTGAAAGGATTTCATTAGAACCCAAGCCGCACCGCAGCAATGCGCGCCTCCTCACCTCCTTTTCATCTCCAAGGTTGCTTAAGCTTGAGGTGGAAGTATAATTTGAGGTTTTCCGGGGATTGCATTACGAGGCAGAAAGGGCTCGACAAGTGTGTGGCAATACCCTCACAAAAGAAGAGGGTTGGGGGGAAAATCCCGGCCTAGTTGCCAGCGAGGAAGGCTAATAGCATTGATGAGCGGCTAGCCATGGCCGGGCCTGAGGGCAGAGGGACCACCCCTCGAATAAAAACTTCCTTTTACGACCTTGCCAGCCGGCTTCCATGCCTTTTCTCTCTTTGAGCAGCATGTGGGTTTCCATTGAAATGAGAAGAACTCCTCAACTCGCAGGGAGTCGCTCTTCGCCTGCCCTTGCTGCCTGCTGGATCCTACTCTCATGCCCCAGGCCTCGCTTGCACGATCGGCTATTTCAAATTCAAGAAAAGCGAAGAGGGAACGGGTTGTCTTCGTCAATTGAGGGGTGGAGCCCAGCGAACTGGTATGCATGGGTTGGGAATATCTGACTCGAAAAAGTTACCTTTATAGGCAAGTCGGCGACGTGCGTCATGAATTCGTGCGAATGGCGGGGAGTTTGCGAAGCTGGAGCGGGAAGCGCTTAGATGCTTAGTCATTGTGTGAATGCCAGAAGATGACCTATGAACTTCCTAGTATGGTATAAGCATGGGAAAGGCCTTTGCCACAGCCACCAAATATTGTCCCTCCCAACGGGTATGGGATGCGATAAGTGACCGGGGCAGGTTCTTTTTGCCCACAGGAAGGAGTTTCCGATGGGGCCCTTGACCGAATATGACCATCATTCTGTGTTATCCCCGCCTGTGTTCCTATGGGCTTCTTTGTGAAACTACCCCCATCTTTCACATTTCCCATCAAGGCAAATCGGCCGAATCATGCCTCTCCTCCTATCCCTATTCCTACTCTGCTTACCCAAAATGGTAGCGCCGCACTTGCAATTCGGACGATTGACTTTTGTTTGGTTGTTTTTGAGCGATCCTCATTCAAACCACGAAGGGGTGGCATGGATTGAAAAGGCTTCTTTCCCGTTGCTGCTGATCACTTTGAGATAGCGGCTTGGAGGGGGGGACAGCTCGCGCCGTTTGCAAGACCGAGCGTTGGTCGGTGTCGGCCGTCGTGTGTGACGTCGCCCGGAGCATTCGTCGTCCGTCGACGGCCGTTGGAGGGAGATGTCCAATGGAGGGGAGGGAAAAGGTCACGCTTTTAATCGGATCATGCATCCGGGCGGTCCCTGAAAGCACGCAGATCCAGATCGGGTAGTCCGGTTGACAATGAAACTTGAGGAACCGGTGCACCCCCCACTTCCCTTCAAAAGTTTTCTCTTCACCCCTCGCACCCAATGCACTTTCTTCTAGATTCCCCTCTCATCAGTCTCACCTCTCTGTAACGACTCTTTGCCACGTACCCACGTCTCGACAACGTCGCTCTGTAAGTTTTACACTCGTCCGTGCGGTCGAGATCTCAACTCACATCCAGGCCGCCCCCAGTTGCACCGTCGTCTTGGTCGTCTTCCTCATCCTTTGACTAACGACCCCACCGTCCAAAGGATCCTCAAAAGGACTATAAGTCCAACCCTCTCATTTTCATTCTTTTACTCTCCCCCTCTACACAATCATGAATTCATTCACTAGCTCTCTAAACCAGAGGCTGCACCTCGACATCGACCGGGCGAGCGGCGTCGTCGGGTCCATCGTCAGCTTCGGTCGTTCGCAGACCTTCCTCTCAGGCTCTAACTTAGCGTCGACGCCTGGCACGGAGAACGTCTTTTTCGGCCGCGACGATGAAGAGTACGCGGGCGAAGACGAGGCCGACGGGGTCCCTGACGAGATGGAAGAAATCGAGGAAGAGGAACAACAACACCCCGCGGACCGTGATCCCGAATGGGAGGCCGACCGCGACCGCCTCATCCACGCCCACGCACACGAGGACGAAGAGTTCGTCGTCGGCTCGACCAATTGGGACGACGATGAGCTCGATACCCCCACCACCACGCTGGGCCCCACTACCATGCCCTTTGCGAGTCGTCCTAGGACCCACAGCCGGCCCATGGCGTCGAGCTACCGCCAATCCCGTACGCGACACATCTCGACCCCTACCATCCCCTCATCCTCCGTCCGCGCCGGCCGAGGAGGGAGAGAAGGGCGCGTATCCCCGCCAACCTCTGCCGCCTCCGGCTCGTCGCGCAACGAGCTCAGGCGCGGCGGTGGCAGCAGCGGCGGTTCCTCTCGCATGTCCCCACCCATGGCAGCCGTTATCGAAGGACGCCCTTCATCCGCTCCCGTCGCTATTCCCCGGTTCATGCCTTCTTCTCCACCTCAAGTGCGTCAGATCGACGAGCGGACGCCTCTTATCAGAATCTCCGGCGCGTCTTCCCCTATGAGCTACTCAACCCCGGTCACACCGTCCACCGAAGCAACCCTCGCTCCCTCGACCACCCACTTGCAGCCCAAGGTCGTCGTCCCGCATCATCCGGTAGCCGCTCATGGACGCCCCGAGCGGAGGCGAAGCAGTGTGAGGCGGCCGCACCTCCCGCCAGGAAGGTCAACATACGGACAAACGGTGCGGTACCTTTTTTTATCTTATCTTCCGTGCGGGGCGGGACCCTTAGAAATTGACCTTGAAACGATTGTTAAACACAGCTCTTCAACTCGATTGCGATATTGCTGGGCATCGGAATGCTCTCCTGTCCACTGGCATTTGCATGTGCTGGGTGGATAGGAGGTACTGTTTTGGTCATATTTTACGGGTTCATCAATTGCTATACGTGCGTTCTTCCCACTTTTCATTTCATTCATTCCGGTCCCACCGGGAGCAGTTTGCTCTTTCCGTGTTGTTGGGAGCTTCTTGGACTGACATACCTTTGTGTACCTTTCCTTTAGCGCAAGGATTCTAGCAAAGGTGATCACTTCAGATGGCCGTCTACGGACGTACGCCGACATCGGTCAAGCCGCGTTCGGACCCCGATCCAACATGATCACCAGCTTCCTCTTCTGTTTAGAGCTTTTCGCCGTCGGGTACGTCCCCTCCCAATAGTTCATCTTACTCCCCATAAACGCTCACAAACACACCTTTTCCTACCCCAGCGTCATCCTCGTCGTCCTCTTCTCCGACTCGCTACACGAAGTCCTCCCCGCCTACTCGTCCAACACGTACAAGTACTTTGGTTTGCTCGTCATCATACCCACGTCGTTTATGCCGCTCCGCGTCCTCTCCTTCGCGTCCCTCTTGGGCGTCCTTTCGACTTTTATGCTTATCTTTGTGCTGCTGGAGGACGGGACGACCAAGATGACTGCTCCTGGAAGTATGTGGGAGTCCGCACCCACTGAGTGGTGGCCGGCAGGTGCGATGACCAGCGTCCCGATTTCATTTGGACTGTTCATGGCTGGGGTGAGTTGTGTCTCTCATTCACGCTGTTCTTTTCCGCCCGTGTTGGAAAGCCGGTTTTTTTCTGATATTGGGTTTCCCCTGTTGGTTAGTTCTCCGGACACGCTGTCATTCCTTCGATCGTTCGAGACATGCAAGACCCCACCCACTACGAATCCATGATCAATTGGGCATTCGTAAGTGTTACCTCTCAACCAAAAAGTCTTCTAGACCCACTTAAAAAAACCCGCACGTCTTCTTTTTTTTTTCCTACTTGCTTTTATCGCGCAGTTTGTTGCTACCTGCATCTACGGTCTTATCGGTGCTGCTGGCTATCGCATGTTTGGACACGCTGTTAGCCCCGAGGTGCGTTAGTACAACATATTCCCCCCTCTTGCTCTACTAAGCAAGAGAGGGGAAAAGAGAGTAGTATTGAAACATATTGCTCACACGACTACAACGTGCCCTTGTACTAATTCTAGGTCAGTCAAGATCTACTCCGTACCCCCGGGTTCAACAAATTCCTCAACAAGGTCGCGTTGTGGATGCTTGTCATGAGTCCTTTGTGAGTCTGGTCCCGGCGTCATCGATCCGTTTTCCCGTTTCTTCCGATCCCTCGGGTCTGGGTTCCGTTTAACTAATTTACCCTATCAAACACAATACCATACCCTGAACTAGGTCTAAATTCTCCCTTTCCGCACGCCCCATGAACGTCACAATCGAAATCCTGCTGGGCATCGAAGAATCCTCACCCGTACCCTCGCACAACAAACCTCGTCAACTGCACGCACCCGATCAGCACGGCCACGGTCACCCTCATCCTGGTGCCGGCGGAGGTGCGACGGACACGGAAACGGACGCCAAGGACGCTTATTATTCGCATGGAGGGATCACGACGGACGACGAGAACCCGCATCGCGCTTACATCTCCCCTAACCGCGCGTTGAAAGCCAAGATCGAGCGCAGAAAGGGCTTGTTCCGCGTTTTCGAACGCAGTGGGTTGGCTGTCCTCATCGTTTTGACTGCTATCTTTATTCCCGATTTTAGTACGAGCATGGCTTTCCTTGGTGAGTTTTTTTTTAATTCTTTTCGTGGTTACGTTGGGCCCTCCCTACAGATTAAACTGACCTTTTGTCCGCCTCAAAGGTGCTTTCTCCGCCTTCACGCTCAGCGTCATCGGTCCACTCGCAGCCAAGATGTCGATCGAGCGAAGGGTTACCTGGTATGACTCGCTTTTGATCGTCATCGCCGTCATCATGGCCGTCTGGGCGACGTATATCGCTATCACCATGGCATAACTCCCCCCAACCCACTTCCCCACCCCACCACCGTTCATGTGTAATTATTTCAACCAAACCGCTGGTTCCAACACCACCCGGTCGATCTACCCCTTCACCCATCCACAATTTTTACTGGATTGGGACTAAGAGCAAAATGCAACAAATCTACTACGTACGTCGTTACCACTGTTCCCCACCCCTTGTATTTTAGTACCGCACATATGGCCACACCCCAGTGCAAATAACAATTTTATCTGCGTTTTTCTGGAGATTTTCTCCATCCGAATACGTACGTTTGGTATAGTTCACAAGTAGAGAGAAAGAGAAAGCCTACAGGATGCAGAGAGTAGCAGGACAATTGAGAGCAAGAAGAAAAGGAGGAACCTCGTCCAAGGGGGATCGACCCCAAAACACGAAAGCCCAAAGTAGAAGAAGATAACGAGACACAACCCCTCCCTAAATTTGAAAGAAAAAAATGCTCTAGGTGTGAAAGTTCTAGTATACACAGTGAACGGGAATTTTTTTGAGGTTTTTGCAGAAGAGGGGGAATTGATAGATATTGTCGTGGATGTTCATGAAAGGATGTGAAGCTGTCAAATACACTGATATGTTCGGCACTGATGACCATTTCGCTCGCCAGGTTGGGAGCGCAGAATTATGCCGTAGTGATAGGACGAAGCGAAGCTTGAGACTTGTAATTCCTCTAGCGAGATGGAGCTCCATGACCGAGTCATCTGGGGTTTCCCTCTCCTCCGAGTCAAGTCCGGCTTGGCTCTTCGATGATTGGAACGGGCATTCTCTGGTTTAGACTCACAGGCGTCCTCTCTTCCCAGCGACGCATGTATCCTTTAATCAACCTCGTGAACAACCGTTTCCTCTCTCCGGGAATCAGAGTTGCCGCCGGCTTCGACCGAGACTTTGAGGGTCGCTGACGAGGATCGCTCCCGTTGTCGTTATTGCCGCTAAAGTAGCCCTCGTCGGAAATGGAAGTTTCGAGGGAGAAGAGCTTCTTCTTGTTCGGTGCTTGAAGCGGGGAAGATGACGGGTCGTTGGACGCGGGTGTGGATGAGCCGGCATCTTCAACTGAGCTCTCGTCGTCGGCATCGGCTCCGTCGTCATCCTCGTCTTTCGCGTCGAATAGAACCGTCTCTTCCTTCGTCTGCACCGACTGGTCGATTTCCACTAGCCTCTCCTCCTCGAGGCACCACAAGAGGACTCCGAGCGAGTACGCGTCGGAGAGCCGTCCATCGACGGGCAAGCGCTTGGAAGTCCGGCTGTCGATGTACTTGCCACCTCGAAGGATTTCCGGTGCGGCGAAAGGATGGGCAGGTGGATGAGGGACTTCCGATGGGGGGAGGTGCGATGGCGCGCCGGGCGGGCAGTAAAAAGTGGACCGACCAAAGTCGATTAATTTGACGATGTTAGGAGGATGGGCAGTCGGATAGGTAATAAGAATGTTGAGACTGTTGATGTCTCCGTGCGAGAGGCCGTGTAGGTGGACGTGAACCAGAGCCTCGACCATTTGATTGAACCATTCGACCTTGAGCCGAATATTCACCCGTTCCTCGACTCCGTCCCATCTTCCTCCAGGACTCTTCCGAAGAACCCGCTCGAACAACGTGTCACCGTCGACTTGCTCCAAGACCATTCCGACACCCTCGATGCAGCCTAGTAAGACCGCGATGTTCTTGTGCGGGCCTGCGGTCTGGTAAGCTCGGAGCTCGGCCAAGAACTGCTTCTCCACATCGGGTGCATTGGTGTGCAGCTCATCGTTGAGGTACATCTGCATGAGCTGGGGCCGTTTGATGACGGTTCGGAATATCTGGGAAGTCGATCCGGATGACCATGGGATAAGGTTCGACAGAAGCTGGGTGGGTGTTGGATCGGGGGCCGTTTGCGGGTACGGGGACAGCGTGGGAGGCACTAACACGAGGTTGGATAAGATTAGACACGCAAACGAAGACAGTAGAAGAGGAGACTCTCACCGAGTTCGGCAGGCGAGACAAGGCTGGCATAACGTGTCATAGGAGTGCCAGGAGCCGTTGGCGGTGTCGGATTGGGATCGTACGCGCGCCATCCACCAGGAGCAGGTTGGGGCTGCGGAGTCTCTTGGAGAATCTGAGATGCATGTTGAGCATTCGACGCAGTCCAAACGCGATTGAAGAGATTGGTAGCGGAATCAGCTCTTTTAGGCTGAGGTGCTTGACCTGGGAATTGACGGGATGGGCCGCGTTGGGGACGATGGAACATACGATATGAATGAGTGTACGATCGAGGTCGTCGAGAACTTTTTGGATGGTGGGAGAGCCGCAAGCAAAGTTGTGGAGAGCCTGGGTGGTGAAGATACTTCTATATGTACGGATGGATGAGAGGGTGTGTGGTGCTTGGAGGGAGTCTAGTGGGCTGAATGGAGACGGTCCAAACTGAAATTAGTAGTCAAGTTGAGTGCAAGTAAGTTGAGAGTAAAGAGACAAGCGAAGTGACCTTTTACAGAAGAGACTTGGGAAAGAAACCTTGGACTTGTTTGCGGGGTATTTACGTCCACGGTCTGATCTGGGGTACAGCGGGCGATCAAGGCGAAGGGAAGGAGAGAAATCGCATGGTCAACGAAATGCCAAGTCAACCTTTGGCGTGCCAGGCGAGTAATCGTCCGATGGGAAAGTGGGAACTCACCAACAAGAGAGCCTGTGCGTTCACGATGTCGCGTTGGTGCTCGAGACGATGGTGGAGGACAAGGGTGACTGATAAGCAAAGCGTTCCTGACGCGCTGTATATAAATTCAACGTGATGAGGAACAAAGATTTGGCGGGTAGAGAGCAGCAGGTATTGACAGCAGGTTGGAGTAGGTAGCGAGTTTCGTGCAGTGGTGGTGCTTATGGGGGTGGAGGCCGGTTCCCTTGATGAGATGGGGGCCGCTATTTAGGCCGGAGACTGGTCCAACGAGGGAACCCCAGAGGCACGTTCGTCCGAAGCCTAACCGAACTTCGACTCTTCCCGCGCCTTCGGTCGCTTGCTGAGGAGCTCGCTATGACACATCGGCACTTTGCGCACGACGCTTCTAAAGAACGGGACATGACTCTTTGCCGAACATCGTTTGAAATAGCTCAGCCTGCTAGTCGGAGCTTGAGCTGTAGTTTTCCGAACGGATCTACCAAGTGACTTGGGATATTTGAAAGACCTTCTAGTCACCCAGTTTGGCGAATGCTCCACCCTAAGCTAAGTGATGGTTGAACCGTTGAACCCGGTGTTTCCGGGAGCACCGTGCGAGTGATGCCAGTTAGATCCAACAAGCCCGGTGTTCCTTGTGGACTGTCACTCAGATAGGCTGAGTTGGTCGTGTTCAAGAAAAGACGGATATATCGAGGATAGCTGAAAAGGAAATCTATGGTATGAGGGTCCTTTGGATTCTTCTACCACGAACAGGGGATGCTAATGAATGACAGATACGGAACAACTATGTTTTAACTAAACAAGTTTACATCAAGCTCATACACCCTACATAGAACATTGGTTTTATTCCAATGCGAACAAATGGCCTTGGGTGATCTCGAATGTATCCGTTAAACCATCATGCGGCCTCTTCGGTCCGGAGATCAGCAGCACTCTTCAAGGCGTTGGCTGCGTGCTGGGACAACCCAATTTCTTGATAGGCTTCCGAGGCTTCCGTATAAAACGATAGTGCTTCACTGCGGTGGCCTTGCCTATCGTGCGTTTCAGCGAGGCCGAGCAGAGTACGGGCTCTCCAGTCTTTACGGCCGATGTCGGTAGAAAGCTGCAGGGCTTCAGAGTAGAGCTTAGCCGCATCGTCGTATTCCTCTCGAGATAGATGGACCGAAGCGAGGCCACATAGAACTTGGGTTCTTCCCTGTTTGTGGCCCATTTCGGTGTATATCTGAAGGGATTCGGAGTGGAACTTGATGGCTTCGCTATACTCCCCTCGAGATCCATGAACTTCACCAAGACTCCACAAAACGTCCGCTCGCCCTAGACTGAATCCGACGTCCGTACGAATTTGGAGGCTCTCAGAGTACAATTTGATAGCCTCGTCGTACTCCCCTCGTATTCGATGTATCTCGGCGACACCCCAAAGAGTGCTACCTCTCCCTTCGTAATCATTGAGGTCGGTGTAAATCTGTAGGGCTTTGGAGTAGAACGTGGAGGCTTCGATGTAGTCGCCTACTAATCGATGCATCTCAGCGAGACCCCATAGAGCATAGGCTCTCCAACAGTGACTGTCGATTTCGATATAAAGCTGCAGGGCTTCGGAGTAGAAATTTGCGGCTTTGCTGTAGTCGGCTTGAAACCGATGCACTTCAGCAAAGCCCCGAAGAGCGTCAGCTATTCCGCGGGTGTCCTGGGTGGTTGCGCAAATATTCAAAGCTTTGGTGAAGCAGTCCGATGCGTTGACATAGTCGCTTTGTCGGCTGTACATTCGTCCAAGTTGAAGGAGAAGTGCAGCGTTGCGAGTCTGCGAAGCCTCTGATTTGTCAGCTTGGGCAGGTGCTGGAACGATCATTGGCTGTATCGGGTGCATAACAAGTCAATCGCACCGAAACGTAGATGAGTTACCCGGCGTGCCATTCACTCACCATCCAAGAGATTAATCTTACACAATCCTCTGCCGTCGGTCGTTTTTCAGGGATAATGTTCCAACACCGAACCATGAGCGAGCAAAGCGCCTGGATTAATGACATCCGGGCATCATGGGTGATGGACGGAAGGTCTCCCTGAATGACCCGATAGATTACGGCGACATCCCTTTTGACATCGTGGAATGGAATGGCGTTGGTCATCACCTATCTCAGCGGAAAGGTCTATTAGCATCGACGGTGAATGATCCTCGTGGTTCGTCATACCTCATAAGCGATCCAACCCAAAGCCCAGATATCGCTTGCAAGTCTCGGCGGGTCGTCCCTCAGCAACTCCGGAGCAGCCCAGCGAAGGGTATACTTGTTGCTCGTGAGGGTTATCGTGTTGGTGGAGGCCGAGTACACTGCTTGAAGTGTAATACTCTCCTCGCCCGTGACTTGCTCCGGTCTTGGCTGCGGTTCACGTTTCTTCGCCTCCTGGTCGAGCTCCTTGGGTCCGAGGCGGCGAGCGGAGCCGAAATCCGTAATTACAGCGTAATAGCTTGAATTAACCAATACGTTGAGCTAAGGACATTCGGAATCAGCTAGCCCACCAAGGAGAAATTTGAGGGGGGATACCTACCGATTTAAGGTCGCCATGATATATGGGTGGGGTTTGGCTATGAAGATACTCAACCCCTTTTGCCACGTCATCGATCTGGAATATGGCTTCTCAGCAAAACGTAAAAGGAAACGAGCAGCAAAACGTCAAAGGAAACGAGGCTGCTCGTACCAGCGAGATTCGCTCAGGAATTTCCCATCCTCCAGACGCGAGAAAGTCCCTCAAATTCCCGTTTTCCTCCCACGGAAAAACCAACCATACCATATGCTTGGACGCATCTTCGACAATTCCTTCGAATCCAACAATGTTGGGATGCGAAAACTTGGCCACGAGCTCCGATTCCCTAAGTGCCAACTGAGAGAGGTCAGTAATTCGACCACGCCCTGTAATCGGAGGAAGGATCCTGACACCTAAGACGCGTTCTAGATCCGCGTCATTTTTGGTCTTCAGCTTCTTGACTGCCACAACCTATTGGAACGGACGCCTCGGTCAAAAATTCGCCGTGCTGACAATGAGGAGCTTATTCAGACAACCTTCACCTTGGAAGTCTGACTATTGGGAGTCGGAGCTAAACGTGCTCGTGAAACCGTCGCGTACCCTCCACGAAACTCATGCGTGTCTCCAGGGATTTCGATCAAGGAGGGATCGAGTCGCCACTTGGCAAGGTTCTCGAGCTTGGCCCGCTACAAACATCAAACCGTGTCAGCCATTACTGCAAGCACCCTCGAGACCCCAGACGTAACGCACTAGTTTGGCGTTAAGTTGGAACCCACGATGGGGATCTTGACCGGAACCGGATGCCTGAGGGTTGGCCTCGTGGTTTTCGTTTGTTTGCATTAAACGATTAGCGAGGTGGCGTTGAGTAAGTGTATGAGTGACTACGGTCAGGGAGGAGCCCCTAAGTCCTTGAAGAAGGTGGAACGAACCGAGGGTTCAAAGGAGATGGGGGTGGCAAGAGGGTATAAAAAGACGTCCCCTCTATCGTTCTCATCGGAATGAGGGTACTCGGTCTCCTGGAGGCTTTCTAGACCTTGTGATGGAATGTTCTCAGCGAGTTCGGCTAACGATAAGGTTCGGCCGCCGCCGGAGTCATCTCGCACAAATAACACTTGGAAGGAGAAGGATGAGTTAAAGCTCTATTCACAGCAACTTACGGTCGGGTTGAGATTAATGTCTCTTGATTCGCTCTGTTCTAGATTTCTATTTGCTTTCCGGAACAACCGGCTCGTTCGTTCGAAACGTGACCGAACCCCGACCCTTCACCAACAACCTCGGCACACCGGCACTTGTACACAACGCTTCTAAACCGCCGAGTGTACCGCTTTACCGAGTATCATACTGAGCCTAAGTTACTAGTCGGAGCCTGTTTAGCAGCTTTCGACACTGTGATGCCCTGCGGTGCTTTGCGCTCTAACAATAGCCTCTCTCTGCACTACGAGGTTGTTCGCTCCGTCTGGCACTGCGATCCTCTCAATTACGCTTGAACCTTGTTAACACGAGATAGTGAGCAAACGCTATATCCGAAGCTAAGTGATGCTTGACCTGACGTAAACATCCAGGGTAATGGGGAGCATCGTGCGGATAACACCAGCTTAATCCATCAAGCCGAGCGTTCCTCGCGAAGTTAACTGCCACTCAAATTAAGAGAGCTACGGTACAAAGAGCGTGGATTGTAAAATAGGCAGGGGGTGCTAACGGATGACGGAAATAGAATGCAAGCTTGTAACGTATGGAACATAGTCTATGGAAGTTTCGGCGCCACACACAGAACATGAGTGTACTCCGATGAAACGAAAGGTATCGCGTTGAATACTCGTTAAACCATCATGCGGCCTCTTCGGTGCGGAGATCATCGGCCTTCTTCAAAGCGTCGGCTGCTCTCTGGGACTTTCCAGCTTCTCGATAGGCTTCAGAGGCTTCCGTGTAGCGAGATATTGCTTCACTACGGTGGCCCTGCGCATCGTGTGTTTTAGCGAGGCCAAACAGAGCATCGGCTCTCTTGGATTTATGGCCGATGTCGGTAGCAACCTGCAGGGCTTTGGAGTAGAACGAAGCGGCGTCGTTGTACTCCTCTCGGGATAGATGGTCCTCGCCGAGATACCATAGAGTGTAGGCTTGTCCATATCTGAAGCCCATTTCGGTGTATATCTGGAGGGATTCGGAGTGAAACTTGATGGCCTCACTATACTCCCCTCGAAACCGATGAACTTCACCCAGATCCCGTAAAACGTCGGCCCTCCCTAGGCGAAATCCCATTTCCGTACGTACTTGGAGGCATTCGGAGTACACTTTGATAGCCTCATCGTACTCCCCTCGCGACCGATGAACGCTGGCGAGGCCCCAAAGAGCGTCACCTCTCCCGAGTTGACTACCGATGTCGGTATAAACCTGCAGGGATTCGGAGTAGGCGTTGGAGGCTTCGGTGTACTCGCCTAGGCTTCTGTGCACCTCGCCGAGACCCCATAGAGCACAGGCTCTCCATCCCTGATCGCCGATGTCGGTATAAATCTGTAGGACTTCGGAGTAAAAACCTGCGGCCTTGCTGTACTGGGCTTGAAACCGATGCACGTCGGCAATACGGTGCAGAGCTTCAGCTTTTCCGCAAATGTTCTTGGCGGTTGCGTAAATATTCGATGCCTTGGCGAGGCAGTCCAATGCGTTGACATAGTCGGATTGCTGGTAGTACATTTCTCCAAGTTTAAGTAGAACGGCAGCATAGCGGGTTTGAGAAGCCTCTGGGTCCCCGGCTTGGGTAGGCGCTGGGACGATCATCGGCTGTTTCAAGTGCGTGCTGGGTCAACCGCACGGAAACATGGATGACATCGATCCGTTACCAGTGCCACTCACTCACCATCCGAGCAATTAATTTGACACAGTCGGCTGCCGTTGGTCGTTTTTCCGGGTTAAGGATCCAACACTGGGCCATGAGCGAACAAAGCGCCTGGATGAGCGTCATTCGGGCATGGTCGGTGATGGACGGAAGGTCTCCCTGAATGACCCGATTGACTACGGCGACATCCCTTTTGACATCGTGAAATGGAATAGTGTTGGTCATCACCTATATCAGCGGAAGTATATGAGCATCAACGGTGACTGATACTCGTGGTTCATCGTACCTCATAGGCTATCCAGCCCAAAGCCCAGATATCGCATGCAAGGCTCGGCTGCTCGGCCCACAGCAGCTCAGGCGCGGCCCAGCGAAGGGTGTACTTGTCGCCGGTGAGGGTTATCGTGTTGGTGGAGGCAGAGTACACCGCTTGAAGCGTAATACTCTCCTCGCCCGTGGGTTGCTCAGGTCGTGGCTGAAGGTCACGTTTCTTCACCTCCTGCTCGAGGTCCTTGGTTCCTAGGCGACGAGCGGAGCCGAAATCTGTAATTACAGCGTGGAACTCGGGATTTACCAAGATGTTGAGCTGCAGACAATCCAAATTAGCCAGACTACCAAGCGGATTTTCGACGGTGCACGGCTACCGATTTAAGATCGCCGTGATATATGGGCGGGGTCCGACTGTGAAGATATTTAACCCCTTCTGCCACGTCGTCAATCTGGATCACAACCTCTCAGCAGAGGATCACAGAATAGGCGGTTGATCGTACCAGAGAGATTCGCTCGGGAATTTCCCATTCTCCAAACGCGAGAAAGTCCCTCAAATTTCCGTTTTCCTCCCATGGAAAGACCAACCATATCATGTGCTTGGACGCATCTTCGACGAATCCTTCCAGCCTAACAATGTTGGGATGCGAAAGCTTGGCGACGAATTCGGATTCCCTGAGTGCCAACTGAGAGAAATTAGTACTTCAATTAAGCTCTAGAATCGGGGAAGGATTCTTACTCCCAATACGCGTTCCAGATCCGCATCACTTTCTACCTTCAGTTTCTTGACTGCCACAGCCTGTTGGAGCAGACGATTCGGTCAACCATCAGCTCTGCTGGCAATGAGGAGGTTATTGCCACACGACCTTCGGCTCGGAACTTTGACCGTTAGGAGGCGAAGTTAAATATGCCTGTGCAACCGTCGCGAATCCTCCACGAAACTTGTTGGCGTCTCCAGGGAATTCGATCAACGAGGGATCGAGTCGCCACTGGGCAAGGTTCTCGAGCCTGGCCCGCTGCAAACACAAAACCCTGTTAGCGATTCCCGGCAACCACCTCTCAAGACCCGGACCGAACGCACTAGTTTGGCGCTAAGTTGGAATTCACGATGGGGCTCTTGACCGGACCCGGACGCCTGAGGGTTGGCCTCGCGGATTCCGTGTCCTTCCATTAAGGGATGCGCCGGGTGACGTGTATGAGACTATGGTCAGGGGGGAGCTCCTTGGAGAGGGGGGACTGCGAATCGTGGGTGGGGGTGGCAGGAGGGTATAAAAGGCCCTCTATTGTCCTCCTCGGGATGGCGGGTCATGAGGGTAGTTGGCCTGCTGTAGAGAGTGCCTAGACTTTGTGAGAGAATACTCTTCGGGAGTTCGGACAACGATAAGGTTCGGCCGCACGTGAGTCAACATCTCGCACAAACAAACAGTGGTGACGTCACTCTTGTGAGACGAGTTAAGTTGCCGAACGACCCAATTGCAACCAACTTTATCCGGATCCTGGGCTGTCCCGAAAAGTATTGCATAGGAGCCAGATCGGTCTACGGCATTACTTGAAAACCTTGTCCACGCGTCGAACACAAAAGCACGCGGCAAACCTGGTGCTCGACCGCAGCCTCATTTTCACCTCCTCGGTACTTCATACCTTCTTTGCCTTATAGAGAGACATGGCCAGGTCTATTTGCTTTATTAAATAGCGCTTCGAATTCCAAATGTCACCTTTACCCTTGACTTGGGTTTATCATTTGACTTTTCCTTGTCCTTCGCACTAGTTAAGCCAAGGTTCGCCGGCACGTCTGTGAGGACGAGTTCGTTCCAGAACTTACAATTACCTCAGTCTTATCCAAGCTGCCCGGTTCATCTATACAGTCCAAACGAAGTGAAATAATTCCAAACTAATTCGTACAGGGGAAAAGGGAAATCCAAAACCCAACTCCATGAAGTACAGAACCAATGGGAAATTGTGTGAGAGGCTACACCCAGAACAGGATGCAAGGCATACGAAAACTGGTGACCACCGAGAGATAATGAACCAAGGGCGTTTATAGCAGTCACAACCACATTCAAGCTCATCTTCCGATTCGGTTCAACGCTGACCAGGACCCGCCTTTAGTATGCCAAGTCAACCTTTGGCGTGCCAGGCGATTAGACGTCTGATGTGAAAGTACTTGGGAACCTGTGCGTTGACGATGTCGTGTTAATGATCCAGACGATGGGAGGACAAGGACTCGTCCAACGGGGGAGCCAGGCACTGTCGCCCGAGGCCTAGCCGAACATCGACTCTTTGGTTACCCACCGGTACCGCCCCAAAAGAACGAGACGTCGCTCTTTGCCGGGCATCCCTTTGACGATCCCTTCATTACCGAGTTTGGCGAATGCTGTGCTCTAAGGGGCTAATCTAAGTGGTGCTTGAACCTGATGTTGAAATTGAGTGCTACAGGAAAGCCAGGGCCGTGCAGAAAATGCCACCTTGATCCTTCAGGCTTTACGTTCTTCGCGGAGTGTCACTCAAATAGGCTGGGCTGATCGCGCCCAAGAATGTACAGATATACTTAGTATACCTGAAGGAAGAGAACTATGGTAGGAGAGACCGTTGATTTCTTGTACATCAGTCAGGTGCCAACAGATGACAGAAAACGGAATGCAGGCGCTTTGGCTAATCAAATAGTGCATGGAACTTTAGACGCCACACACTCAACAGAATTTTACTCCAGCGAAAACTAAGAGTCTAGTTTAATCTCGAATATGTCCGTCAACCCATCATGCGGCCTCTTCAGTGCGGAGATCAGTGGCCTTCTTCAACGCGTCGGCTGCTCTCTGGGAGTTCCCAGCTTCTCGATAGGCTTCAGAGGCGTCCGTGTAGCAAGATATTGCTTCACTACGGTGGCCCTGCCTATCGTGCGATTTAGCAAGGCCAAGCAGAGCGTGGGCTCTCCAGTCTTTACGATCTATGTCGGTAGAAATCTGCAGGGCTTCGGAGTAGAACGAAGCGGCATCGCCATACTCCTCTCGAGATAGATGGACCTGAGCGAGGCTGCATAGAGTTTGGGCTTGTCCTTGTCTGTGGCCCATTTCGGTGTATATCTGGAGGGATTCGGACTGAAACTTGATGGCCTTGCTGTACTCCCCTCGATATCGATGAACATCACCAAGACCCCACAAAGCGTTGGCTCTCCCTATGCTAAATCCCAATTCCGTACGAATTTGGAGGCTTTCGGAGTACAGTTTGATAGCCTCGTCGTACTCCCCTCGTTCCCGATGTATCTCAGCGAGACACAAAAGAGCGTCACTTCTCCCGAGTTGATGGCTGATATCAATATATATCTGTAGAGCTTCGGAGTGGCATGTAGCGGCTTTGGTGTATTCGCCTAGGCCTCGGTACACCTCACCGAGACCACATAGAGCAAAGGCTCTCCATCTGTGACTGCCGATGTCGGTATAAAGCTGTAGGGCTTCGGAGTAGAAACCCGCGGCCTTGGTGTTCTCCCCTCGAAACCGATGCACATCAGCAAGACCCCGTAGAGCGTCAGCTCTTCCGCGGGTGTTCTCGGTGGTTGCGTAAATATTCAATGCTTTTGTGAAGTAGTCCAATGCGCTGATATAGTCGCCTTGCAGTCTGTACATTTCTCCAAGTTGTAGGAGAAGTACAGCATAGCGAGTCTGAGAGGCCTCTGGGTTTTCGGCTTGGGTAGGCGCTGGGACAATCCTTGGCTGCATTGAGTGCATAGCGGGTCAACCGGCCGGAAACATAGACGATATCTGTCCGTTAATAGCACAACTCACTCACCATCCAAGAGATTAATTTGATACAATCGGCTGCCGTCGGTCGTTTTTTAGGGTTGATGCTCCAACATTGAGCCATGAGCGAGCAAAGCGCCTGGATCAACGACATGCGCGCATGGTTGGTGATGGACGGAAGGTCTCCCCGGATGACCCGACTGACTACGGCGATGTCCCTTTTGACGTCGTGAAATGGAATGGTGTTGGTCATCACCTATCCCAGCGAAAGTCTATGAGCATCGACGGAGAATGATGATCGTGGTTCGTCGTACCTCATAAGCGATCCAGCCCAGCGCCCAGATATCGCATGCAAGACTCGGTAGCTCATCCCTCAGCAGCTCAGGCGCAGCCCACCGAAGGGTGTACTTGTCTCCGGTGAGGGTTATTGTGTTGGTGGCGACAGAGTACACTGCTTGAAGCGTCATACTCTCCTCGCCCGTGGCTTGCTGCGGTCTTGGCTGCGGTTCACGTTCTTTCACTTCCTGGTCGAGATCCGTGGCTCCTAGACGCCGGGCAGAGCCGAAATCCGTAATTACAGCGTAATAGTTTGAATTAACCAATATGTTGAGCTGCAGGCATTCGGGATTAGCTAGACCCCCCGGGCCGAGCAGAATTTCGAGGGGGTACGCCTACTGATTTAAGGTCGCCATGATATATGGGCGGGGTTTGGCCATGGAGGTATTCAACTCCTTCCGCTACATCGTTAATCTGAAGCCCGACCTCTCAGCAGAAGATCAAAGGAAACGAGGTTGATCTTACCAGCGAGATTCGCTCAGGAATTTCCCATTCTCCAGAGGTAAGGAAGTCCCTCAAATTCCCGTTTTCTTCCCAGGGGAAAACCAGCCATATCATACGCTTGGACGCATCTTCAACAAATCCTTCGAATCCAACAATGTTGGGGTGCAACAACGCCGCCACGAACTCCAATTCCCTGAGTGCCAACTGGGAGAAGTCAATATTTAGATTAGGCTCTGAAATCAGAGGAAGGATTCATATGCCCAATACACGTTCCAGATCCGCATCACGTTCTACATTCAGTTTCTTGACTGCCACACCCTGTTGGAGCAGACGACTCGGTCAACCATTAGCTCTGCTGGTAATGAGGAGGTTATTGCTACACCACCTTCGGCTCGGAATTTTGACCGTTGGGAGGCGAAGTTAGATGTGCCTGTGAAACCGTTGCGGATCCTCCACGAAACTCGTGGGCGTCTCCATGGAATTCGATCAAGGAGGGATCGAGTCGCCACTGGGCAATGTTCTCGAGCCTTGTCCGCTACAAGTACCAAATCGGGTCAGCGATTCGCTGCAAGCCACCCCTCGAGACCCGGACAGAACGCACCAGCTTGTCGCTAAGTTGGAACCCACGATGGGGATCTTGACCGGACCTGGACGCCTGAGGGTTGGTTTCGTGGATCTCGTTTGCTTGCATCAGACGACCGGCGGAATGGTGTTGATTCAGACTTCGGTCAGGGGGGAGCTCCTTGGAGAGGGGGGATCGCGAGCCGAGAGTTAGAAGGGGATGAGGTGGCAGGGGGTATAAAAAGCCACCCACTCTATCGTCCTCATCAGGTTTGGCGGATGATAAGGGTATTCCGCCTCTAGAGAATGTCTAGACCTTGCGATGTTCTGTTCTCAGCGAGTTCGGACAAGGATAAGGTTCGACCGGCCGAGTGAGTCAACATCTCGCGTCAACAAAACAGTTGCCAGTGCAAGGTAAGACGAGTCAAGTTGCCGAACCACGCAAGGAGTAATTAAGGCAGGGTTGAGACTATCTCTTGCAAGGTCTACTCGAGCTTGCTTTCCTGAACAACCGTGACGTTCTGACCGAACACCAATCCTTTCCCGCGCCTATGCATATGGTTCCTCAACCGCCCCATGTACACCAACACCTTTGACACACCGGCACTTTGTAAACGACGCTTCTAAATGAAAGACCTTATCTCTTTACCAAGCATCACTTTAAACCAAAGTCAAATTGGTCAGTCGGACGAAAGACTGCCTCAGGGAAATACACATCGCCGGGTTCTGTTCCTTCGGTGTCTTTCGACGCGAAACTGTTCTTGCGTTTTAAGAGCCAACCCTACAAAGCGGCTACAGGGCCTGAAGAGTTCGTTTCCAGGACTTGTAACCTCATCCTCATGCATATCTCAACCCCATCCACTCCCCTGGTCATCCATACCCAACGAGAAGAAAAGTAGTCCAGGAGTAAATTCGTCTAAGGAAAAAAAGATAAATCGAAACACACACCATGGGGGACATGTAAAGCGACAGAGGAAGATGTGCGCAGAGAGAAAGGTCACTTCGCCAATGCAATGCATATACGAGAATCTGGTGACTATGGACCAAAAACGGTAGGGGGATGAAAATTGGATGACGATGGATGGAAAAGAAGTCCAGGATGAAGTAAAGGATATAGGGAAAAAGGACCCATTCCGAGAGAGGGGATTCCGAAATGTCTTCTCGCTCTTCGGCCGTCCGCTGCCGTGGCAGCAAAACGTGTGCGGTCCTTGGTGTGACTTGTTGACGTTCTTGAGCATGATGATCATGTCGCGTGTGAGTGTGCTAAGAATTCGTCGGACGACCTGGGCCGGTTTTCTTTGCCGTCCACGTCGCAGGAGGGTCCCCCGACGATCCGCTGGATGCGATCTCCCTGAACGCGTCGGAACACACCAGCCCTCTCCCGTCCCAAGGCCCTATCGGCTTGGCGACTGTGGGGTGGTTTCCCCGCAGAGCCCATGCTGTAGATCACGGCGGCTGATGCGGTTCAAGGAGGGGGGGGGGGTACATATTGCTTGTCCTGGTACGCCGTTTCTGGATGTCCTCCTTTGGGGGTTGCGGCTCGTAGACACCGCTGTATCCGTAAGCGTACGCGTTTTTGGACGGACCGGCAACTCCACCAGAGGTCTTCGGCGCTTGAGATTGAGATAGGTGTATCCTGGTGTATAAAAGGCGGCGACAGAAGAATTTGGTTGGGATCGTTAGGAGGACGAACGACGGACTGCCGGGTTTCCACTACGGATTGAAACTTGTCGCAAACATTCGCTCGTCAGCCTGGGAGCGAACCGCAGAATTAAGCCGTAGTAGTGGGACCAAGTGAAGCCTGAGACTTGCGGGTCCCCTAGGTATATGGAGCTGGACGACTGATTGTGCGGTGTATTTGAGTGTTCCCTCCCTTCCGAGTCAAGTCCGTCTTGGCTCTTTCATGATTGGAATTGGCATTCTCTAGTTTAGGCTTATAGGCGTCTTCCATTCCATCGGCGCGCGCACCCGCCAATCAACCCCGTGAACAGCCAATCCTCTGTCCGGGGATCTAAGTTGCCGCTGGCTTCGACAGAGACTTCGAGCATCGAGGATCGTTCCCGTTGTTATCATTTCCGCTGAAGTAGCTCTCGTCGGAGGTCGAAGTTTCGAAGAAGAGTTTGTGCTTGTCGGGAGCTAAATTGGGGATGGTGATGGCTCATTGGACGCTGGTGTGGATGATCTGGCATCTTTAACGGAGCGCTCGTCGCCATTGGCGCCTTCTCCGCTATCCTCGTCCTTCGGGTCGAATAGTACCGTCTCTTCCTTCCTTGACACCGCTGAGTCAATTTTCGCAGGTCTCTCCCACACAAAAGGACTCCGAGCGAATACGCTCTCCACGTCGGGTGCGTCGATGTCCAACTCAGCGCCGAGGTACATCTGCATGAGCTGGGGTAGCTTGATGACGGTTCGGAATATCTGGGAAGTCGATCCGGATGGCCATGGGATGAGGTTTGACAGAGGTTGCCAGGGTGTAGAATCGGGGACCGGTTGAAAGTGGGGGCTCTAACACGAGATTAGACACGCGCACGACAGCGAAAGGGGAGACTCTCACAAAATTCGGTAGGCGAGACGATGGTAGCCTAACGCGTCATAGGAGCGTCACGAACCGTTAGTGGTGTCGGATTGGGATAGTATACACGCCATCCAGGAGGTGCAGGTGGGGGCTGCGGAGTCTGTTGCTGTTGGGAGAATCTGAGATGCATGTTGAGCATTTGAAGCGGTCCAAACTCGATTGAAGAGATTGGTGGCGGAATGCTCTTTAGGGTTGAGGTGCTTGACCTGGGAATTGACGGGCTGGGCCGCGTTGGGACGATGGAACATCCTATGTGAACGAGTTCACGATCACGGTCGTTGAAAACCTTTCGGATGGTGAGAGAGCAGAGAGCGGAGCTTTGGTGGACCTGGTTGGTGGAGATGGTTCTATATGTACGGGTGGGTGATTATGAGAGGATGTGGATCGTGTGGGGAGTCTCGTGGGCTGAATGGAAGCCAGTCCACACTGAAATTAGTGCTCGAGTTGAGTGCAGGCAAGCCGAGAGTAAAGAGACAAGCGAAATGACCTGTTAGAGAATCAACTTGAGAAAAAAACCTTGGGGCTTGTTTGCGGGGTATCTGCGTCTACAGTCTGACCTGGGGAATGGTGGCCGAGCGCGGCGGACGGAGGGAGAGAAATGAAATGCTGCAAGTCAACATTCGCTGTGCGAGGCGAGTAATCATCCGATGTGGCAGTGCGCAGGAACTCACCAACAGCTGGAGAACCTTTGCTTTCACGAAGTCGTGTTGGTGTTTGGAGACGATGATGAAGGACAAGAAACCGTCCGAAGAGGGAATTAACCGAACTTCGACTCGTTCCCGCACTTCGGTTTGCACCGTGCAGATACATTCAGATCGTGTAGTGGCGCACGCGCCAGTCCCCGACTCTATCTGGGGAAGACTATCGTGGTTTTGTTTTGCGCTCACTGCTTGTGGCTTTACGCATTGTTCTGAGCTTTCCCGTTGTACCTTTCAGAATCAGAATCGTAGCAGGTTCGCGAGCAAAGGTTTCCTGACTTTCCCCAAGATTTTACCTTCATCGTTGCTCCGGTGGGCTTTGTAGCACCACCCGAGCATATACTTACTCGAAGAATTTAGTAACGCAGAAGTTGAAGAAATCAGCGGCAGCGACAGGGTCTTCTGCCAGGCGCCTCGCTCGCTCTGATGCTGACACTAGCACAGGAAACCGTTCTGAAAGATCTACATACTTGTCTCCAAAGAACACCTGGAAAAGCAGGCTATGCGCCGCATTTGTGTTCATCGTAAAAAAGATGGGGGGAAGACCAAAGAGGCCCATGCACGACCGTATTTTGTTTCGGTCCTGGAGTTTAGCGGCTTGGACGGGACGGTGAGGATCCCCAAGTCCTCCCAAGCCATAAGGAAATAGACTCGGAAACATACCCGGGAACAGGGCAGGGTTCTTGTACTCTGTGACCGCCTGCAAGCCACCGGCACAATGACAAGGTCGGGCAATTCCGAGTCCTCCGACACAATATTTTGGAGTGTCGATACTTTGAACGTTTGGCTGGGGATTTTATCACCTTCAGGATCAGATGCACCCATTGCCTCGAGAAAAACTTTTGGAACCGCTGGATCATCTCCAGCTTCATCATTCCGTGCAGCACTCGCTGGGTGCACCTCGACCACTCGCTTCCCACACGCAAGCTATATTATCTACAACGGACATCGTGTAACGTGCAGAACGATATGATTGCCATAGAGGCGTGGATGTGGTCCATCAACCAGTCCGAAAGCAAGTTTAACCGATGAACGATTATGTAAGCCGCCGTAGGGTGGGAAGTGATGCAGTAAAATGGTACGTCCAGCTCCAACAAAACCCTCCCTATCCTAACGGATAGAGTCGGGGACCTACGTTCCTTGCGGACTGTCAGTCAAATGGATTGGGTTTACCGTGGCCAAGAAAGCACAAAAATACTTAGCATACCCGAAAGAAGAGAACTGTAGTACGAGAGACCGTCGATTTCTTCTACAGGAGTCGGGGGGTGTCAGCGGATGACAGAAAACGGAATCCAGGCGCTTTGGCTAATAAAACATAGTACATGAAGTTTAGACACCACATATACAACCGAATTTTACTCCAACGAAAACAAAGAGTCCAGTCTAATCTCGAATGTGTCCGTTAACCCATCATGCGGCGTCTGAGGTGCGGAGATCAGCCGCCCTCTTCAAAGCGTCGGCTGCTCTCTGGAGGTCTCCAACTTCTTGAAAGGCCTCAGAGGCGCCCGTGTAGCAAGATATCGCTTCACTACGGTGGCCCGCCCGGTCATAGGCTTGAGCAAGGCCAAGCAGAGCATGGGCTCTCCGGTTTCTATCGCCAATGTCGGTAGGAATCTCCAGGGCTTCGGAGTAGAACTTGACGGCATCGTCGTACTCCTCTCGGGATAGATGGTCCTCCGCGAGGCCCAATTGAGCTTGGGCCCTTCCGCCCTTGTGGCCCATTTCGGTGAATATCTGGAGAGATTCGGAGTGAAACTTGATGGCCTCGTTGTACTCCCCTCGAGCTCGATGAACATCACCAAGACTCCCCAAAACGTCGGCTCTCCCTAGGTTAAATCCCTCGTTCGTATATGTTTGGAGGGTTTCGGAGAACAATTTGATAGCCTCGTCGTACTCCCCTCGTAACCGATGTATCTCAGCGAGACCAGAAAGAGCGTCACTTCTCCCGGGTTGATAGCAGTCGGTATAAATCTGCAGGGCTTCGGAGTAGAACGTGGCGGCTTCGGTATACTCGTCCAAGCTCCTGTGCACCCCACCGAGACCCCATAGAACATAGGCTCTCCATCTGTGATCGCCGATGTCTGTATAAAGCTGTAGAGCTTCGGAGTAGAAACCTGCGGCCTTGCCGTACTCGGCTTGAAACCGATGCACATCAGCAAGCTCCCGCAGAGCGTCAGCTTTTCCGCGGGCGTTCTTGGTGGTTATGTAAATATTTAATGCCTTGGTGGAGCAGTCCAATGCGTTGATAAAGTCGGCTTGCTGAAAGTACATATCGCCAAGTTGAAGGAGAAGTCTGGCGTAGCGAGTCTGAGAAACCTCTGGGTCTCCGGCCTGGGTAGGCGCTGGGACGATCATTGGCTGTATTGAGTGCATCGCGGGTCAACCGCACAGAAACGTAGATGATATCTGTCTATTAGCAGCACCACTCACTCACCATAAAAGCAATTGATTTGACACAATCGGCTGCCGTCGGTCGTTTTTCAGGGATAATGCTCCAACACTGAGCCATGAGCGAACAAAGCGCCTGGATCAACGACATGCGGGCATGGTTGGTGATGGACGGAAGGTTTCC
Source organism: Tulasnella sp. 424 (assembly GCA_019633425.1). NCBI lineage: Eukaryota > Fungi > Basidiomycota > Agaricomycetes > Cantharellales > Tulasnellaceae > Tulasnella > Tulasnella sp. 424. Next base: position 4,208 of record WSUB01000059.1, on the reverse strand, counting down.
TTGAATGACCCGAATGACTACAGCGACATCCCTTTTGACATCGTGAAATGGAATGGCGTTGGTCATCACCTATCTCAGCCGAAGTCTGTGAGCATCAACGGAGAATGATCCTCGTGGTTCGTCGTACCTCATAAGCGATCCAGCCCAAAGCCCAGATATCGCATGCAAGACTCGGTAGCTCATCCCTCAGCAGCTCAGGCGCAGCCCAGCGAAGGGTGTACTTGTCACCGGTGAGGGTTATTGTGTTGGTGGCGGCAGAGTACACTGCTTGAAGCGTCATACTCTCCTGGCCCGTGGCTTGCTCCGGTCTCGGCTGCGGTTCACGTTTCTTCGCATCTTTGTCGAAGTCCTTGGTTCCTAGACGGCGCGCAGAGCCGAAATCCGTAATTACAGCGCGGAACTCGGGATTTACCAAGATGTTAAGCTACAGACAATCCGAATTAGCCAGACTACCAAGCGGATTTTCGATGGTGCACACCTACCGATTTAAGGTCGCCATGATATAAGGGCGGGGTTTGGCTATGGAGGTATTTAACTCCTTCCGCTACATCGTTAATCTAAAGCCCGACCTCTCAGTAGAAGGTCAAAGGAAACGAGGTTGATCTTACCAGCGAAATTCGCTCAGGTATTTCCCATTCTCCGGACGCGAGAAAGTCCCTCAAATTCCCGTTTTCTTCCCAGGGGAAAACCAGCCATATCATATGTTTGGATGCATCTTCAACAAATCCTTCGAACGCAACAATGTTGGGGTGCGAAAGCTCGGCCACGAACTCCGATTCTCTGAGTGCCAACTGAGAGAAGTCAGTATTTCGATCAGTCTCGCCATCGGAGGAAGAATTCTTACGCCCAATACACGTTCTACATCCGCATCATTCTCTACCTTCAGTTTCTTGACCGCCACAACCTGTTGGGGCAGGCAACTCGGTCAACCATTCGCCGTCCGGACAATGCAGAGATTATTGCCACGCAACCCTCACCTTAGAAGTTTGACGATTGAGAGTCGGAGCTAAAAGTGCCCGTGAAACCGTCGCGAATCCTCCACGAAACTCGTGTGCGTCTCCAGGGAATTCGATCAAGGAGGGATCGAGTCGCCACTGGGCAAGGCTCTCGAGCCTGGCCCACTACAAACATCAAACCGTGTCATCGATTTGCTGCAGCAACCACCCCTCAAGACCCGGACATAACGCACTAGTTTGTCACTAAGTTGGAACTCACGATGGAGATCTTGACCGGACTCGGACGCCTGAGGGTTGACCTCGTGGATTTCGTTTCCTTGCATCAAACGGCTGGTGGGATGGCGTTGATTAAGTGTATGAGACGACGGTCAGGAAGGAGCTCCCTGGACCGGGGGAGACGAGTCGAGAGTTCGAAGAGGATGACGTGGAAAGAGGGTATAAAAAGAGAACTTCTATCGTCCTCATCGGGGTGAAGGGTCACGAGGCATCCTGCAGACGTTCTGTTCTCAGCGAGTTCGGACAACGATAAGGTTCGACCGAGTGAGTCAACATCTCGCGTAAACAAAGCAGTTGGAAGACAAAGACGAATTATGTAAGTTGCCGAACCACACAAGCAACTCTAGTCAGATCAACTTAAGGCCGGGTTGAGATTGTCTCTTGGTCCACTCTGTTTTGGTTTCTATTTGCCCCCCTAAACAACGTTACCGTGACGTTCTGACCAGACACCGACCCTTTCTCGTGCCTCCGATCGCTCAACAACCCCATGTACACCAACAACTTTGACACACCGGCACTCTGTAAACGACGGTTCAAAATGACAGAGCGTACCTCTTCACCGAGCATCATTCAAACTCGGTTAGTCGTACAAATGACTGCCTCAGGGAAATACACATCGCCGGGTTCCCGGCCCTCGCTTCAAGTCCTTCGGTGTCTTTCGACGCGAAACTGTTCTAGCGCACCATCGATGCATCTGTTTCAAGTTGTAGGACAACAAAGCGGCTACAGGGCCTGACGAGTTTGTTTCTAGGACTTGTAACCTCATCATCATGCATATCTCAACCCCATTCACTCCCCTGATCATCCATACCTAAGAAGAAGAAAATAGTCCAGGAGTGAATTCGTTTAGGGGAAAAAAAAAGCTCAATCGAAAAGGGGTAGAGGAAGATGCGCGAAAGTGAGAGAGAAAATCCAGAAAAGTCACGACGCCAATGCAATGTATCTGGTGACTATGGACCAAAAACGGTAGGGGGATGAAAATTGGATGACAATGGAAGTAAAAGAAGTCCAGGATAAAGTAAAGGATATAGGGAAAAACCACCCATTCCGAGAGAGGGGAATTCCGAAATGCCCACGCCGGTGAACATAAGTAACAGACCATCAAGGAGAGACGAGCGTCCGAGAAGGCGAGGAAGGCGACCCAATGTGACCACTTTCTTCACCCAATCGTCAACTTGGACATGGAAGTGGGAGTCTTGATATCCCTTACACGATCAACAGCACCCGACGAGACTTGAAACTCTCCGCGCTCTCCGATCGGTTCCTCGGTGAACATCCCCGTTCGTCCGATCGACTTGGACGCCACGTTCCTATGCCCGCCCTTCGACTTGGAGGATATAGTCCCTGAGAAGCCCAGGAACCGCTTCTTCTTCTGACTGTCGTCACTCGATCCGGAACATTGCTTCTTCTTCAAACTGCCTGACTCCCCGGTAAAGACGATATCGCCACCTTCCTCCGACCCAGTCTTCTGATCCACAGGTGGATTAATCGTATCGAGCGTGTTATCTCGAGAGCGCCCACGACGAGCGAGTGTCTCCACAGGTGAGTAAACAACCCCGGCGTTGTTCAACGCAGGCTTGCTCGGCGTCGAGCGATTCCGTTCCCTCGCAACGGCAACAGCGGCCTCCATCCAAGTCACAGCTGCATCGATGGTCGTCTTCCGACCCGGTTCGATATTGACCAGGATTCATCCTTGTGCTTTCTGGAGTAGTCTTGGGCAGATTTCCTCGGCCAAGTCCGGACTGGAGTACACTTCTTGGCGCCGACGATTTCTTGATTCGCTCGTCTTTTTCGAACGGTGGTCGGGGCTGGGGATGCTGAAGACGTTCCTGAGCATGACGATCATACCGCGTGTGGGTGTGCTGAGAACTCGTCGGACTTGTCGGATTAGTTTTCATTGCCGTCAACGCCTCGTGAGCATCCCCCCACGATCCGCTGGATGCGATCTTCCTGAAAGCGTCGGAACACAACAACATTCTCCCGTCCCAAGGCTCTGCGAGCTTGGCGACCCTGGGGGTGGTTTCCCCGCAGGATCCGTGCTGTAGATCACAGCGCCTGGAGCGGTTCCAGGAGGTGGAGGTACGGATTGCTTGTACTGGTACTCCAATTCTGGATATCCTCCTTGGGGGGGTCGCGACTCGTAGACACCGCTGTATCCGTACGCGTGCTCGCTTTTGGATAGACCGGCACCTCCGCTAGAGGTCTTTGGTGCTTGGAGATTGAGATAGGAGTATCCCGCCGTAAAAGGTGGCGACGGACAAATTGGGTTGGGATTGCCAGGAGGACGAACGACAGACTGCGGAGTTTCCACTACGGATTGGGACTTGTCGCGACCATTTGCTCCCCAGTCTGGGAGCGAACCGCAAGGTTAAGCCGTAGTAGTAGGACCAAATGAAGCTTGAGGCTTGCGGGTCCTCTAGCTAGATGGAGCCGGCGGATGACTGATTGTGCGGTTGATTTGAGCGTTCCCCTTTCCGAGTCAAGTCCGACCTGACTCTTCGACGATTGGAATGGGCAGGCTTATAGACGTCTTCCCTTTCCACCGACGCATGCCACCCCTAATCAACATCGTGAACAGCCATTTCTTCTGTCCGGGGCTCCGAGTCGCCGCCGGCCTCGACAGGGACTTCGAGGGTCGCTCCCGTTGTTGTCATTCCCCGCTTAACTAACCCTCGTCGGAGGTCGAACTTTCGAAGAAGAAGAACTTGCTCCCGTCGGGGGCTAAATTGGGGACGATAGCGGGTCGTTGGATGCTGGTGTACACGATCCGGCATCTTCAATGGAGCTCCCGACGGCATTGGCTCCTTCTTCGTCATCGTCGTCCTTCGGGTGGAATAGCACTGTCTCTTCCTTCCTCGACAAGTCTCTCTTCGTCGAGACAACACAAAAGGACTCCGAGCGAGTACGCTCGCTAGATCGGTGGTGTTGATGTCTAACTCATCGCCGAGGTACATCTGCATGAGTTGGGTCGCTTGA
>WSUB01000058.1:158005-221655 GCA_019633425.1 Tulasnella sp. 424 | reverse complement strand
TTTATTTCGCTAGCCGAATGGCTGGCGAGAGTGGAGCAATCCATTTCCAGGCGCATCGGCGGATTTGGAGGGAAGAGACTTGCCAAGAAAAGTCGACGTCGAGTTCGGGAAGAAGCTCACAGAGTTGGAGTAGTATTTCACAAGCATTTACCCAATGGTTGAGAAAGAGACAGGTTCTATATACCAAGCCCACCCGCAAGACCATTTCCGGTTTATAAGATCGATAGCGAACTCGTTTTGGACGAGCTCTGAGAGCGAATTGTTCCAGAAATGCATTGCCGATGAAAGGGCGAAGCGTGTGCTTGCATCTCTTCACACAGACGTTCCAGAGAGTTGCTCGTCGACTTTTTTACTCAAGGAAGGTTTAACTTCGCTAAGAAAAATCAAGCGAGTGGTTGACAAGAGCAAAGCAATCCGCTTCGAGGCGCATGGGCGGGGTTGGGTGGAGGGGAGGGGCAGCCGCCTCAGCTAGACAATCACTAGTCGGTCTTTCTGACTGTCATGTAGTCCTAGTATAGCTGGCGAGAGTGGAGCACTACTTCATCACAAGCATTCACCCAGTGGTTGAAAAGAGACCGACTTTGTATGCCAAGCCCCGTGCAAGACCATTTCCAATCTGTAGAGCCGAGAGTGATCCTATTTCAAAAGAGCCGCTGAAAGCGAGTCATTTCACAAACGCGGTGACGTGGTGACAATGACGGTAACGGGCGAAAAGATTCTTGTCCCTCTTCAAACAAACGTGCCCAATGGTTGCGCCTCGGAGTTTTCATTCAGGAAGGCTTTTATTTCGCTAGCCGAATGGCTGGCGAGAGTGGAGCAATCCATTTCCAGGCGCATCGGCGGATTTGGAGGGAAGAGACTTGCCAAGAAAAGTCGACGTCGAGTTCGGGAAGAAGCTCCCAGAGTTGGTGTACATTTTACAAGTATTTACCTAATAATTGAGAAAGAGACCGGCTCTATATACCAAGCTCATACGCAAGACAACCTCAGACTTGTAAGGCCGTTAGCGAACTCGTTTGAAAGGTACCTCTGTGAGAGCGAATTATTCTACAAACGCAATGCCGGTGAAAGGGCGAAACATTGCCTGCCTTTCTTCACAAAGGCGTTCCAGAGAGTTGCACATCGGCCCTTTCACTCAAGAAGGGTTTGATTTTGCTGAGAGAAACTACCCAAGTGGTTGACAAGAGCAAGCAATCCGCTTGGGGGCATGAGCAGCGTTGGGTGGAGGGGGAAGGGGCAGCCGCCTCAGCCAGACAATCACTAGTCGGTCTCTCTGACTGCCATTAGTCCTAGTGGATCTCTAATTTATTGATGACGATTTAGTCGCATCAGGACTGAATGCGGAAGCGAAAGGGACCTCTCGTTGCATGCCGGCCGTCTTACTCCCATGGGAGAACCCCGCCGCAACAAATACACCTCGGACCGAGCACACAGAACACTTTATAACCTTATATTATGTTCTACTGATAGCTTGTACAGGGGGTATAGCTTATATCTCCAACTGAAAACGCCATCGTTGCTTCTCGAGAGCCTTACCCCCCTATGCTGCAAACTTCGTTCGCTTTCTCAGCGTTCCTCGGAGGAGCCTTTCTTCTCTCACATTAAAACTCTACAATAGACTTACACATTTGAATTCTGGGGTCTCGTGCGGGCAGCTTCGACGTACTTCAATCGAGTTTGCCAAACCCTCCTTAGCCCCGAAAGTTCTGAGGTTAATGCCCTTAGGAAGACATCGGCTGATATCATTGCAAGGACCGGGAGAGAGAATCCTCGCTTAGTGGCATTAGCGCTTCCTGCCTCGGTCTGAAGGCCGAACAAGCATTCAACCGAGTCGAGGTCAACAACGTGGTCGAGCGGAAGGTCATCCATAGAGGAAAAGGTTTCAATGCAGTAAAGGCACAGAAGCCGAGGTTTTCAGAGTAGCTGTCATCTATGATGAATGATGACTGGCCTGGCCCAACGACAACTTTCGGAGCATGCTTAAGGTGGGTTTATCCGCAATGGCCATGCCACGAGTTCGCTCGAAGAGCTTGATTGTTCCTGAGAAGAAGAAGATCGACAATGGATCAGCAGCGCAGTTTGCGTTACGACATTCCGGAAGACCAAAGAAGAAAAATAAACTTCAGCACCCAGGATTCCCATGTGGTCCCCCACCATGGTACTAACTGAGCGGTACAGTGCTTGACTGCGCAGATCGGACGGGATGCGGTATTTTCACTGTCCTATGGCCGAAGATGGCTGGGATGGCGTTGTTTGGATCATGAAGCGTCGTGCAGACCAGAGCGATTGTCCCGTGAATAGCGAGGCCCTGTTGACCCTGGCGATACCCTGCCGATGGCGAGCGGAAGAACCGGCGTAAGAAGATATGTATTTTAGAGGAGTTCGAATAGACTTACAAGGGACAAAGCCCTTAAGGACGAGGAATCGAAAATAAACGTGTACGGCTGGGAGGTCGCACTGTCTCCGGCATCGGTGAGCTAACAAACTGGGCGCAGCGCTCTCGGTGTCTGCCCGAGTCTCGGAACAGCTCCCAGGAGATTTTGGCATGAATGAACGAAAGCACACAGCCTTCCCCTCACATTCTGGTATCAGAAGTGTGCAGGGCACAGACACTGGAACAGAACCTGAGAGCTGTGATGTCAGCGAGCCCTTCCCCGGAATACGGGAGGCAGTCCGCGATCACCTCCCCCATCGACATGTCCGTGAAATCCTTGAAAGAACTTTCCCCGAGCATCGATTGGCCGCAAATCCGGAGGGAGAAATGCCTTGATGTCCCCATGAACTCAAGTTTGGTGTGCTCCGAGATTCGAGGTAAACGGGGTTGCTTCGATCGGCAAGAAGACTCGGGGCTCCGCGGTCTTGCCTCCTCGCGGGATATCCGTGGTAGGAGAAGAATGCATTTTGCTATGCTGGCAGATGACAACGCGACATTGAGACAGCAACTATGTTCTCCTAAGAGGGCCTCCTCGCGCGAGTCGTACGTCACCGGCGCTTCTATGATCCTGGATTGCCGACGGGTGGTACGGGCACCGACGAACGTGCACAGCGTCTAGACCGCGCCTTCGTACGATGTCGAACCTAGCGGTGCGTTGGCAAGTCAGTCTGAAGGCCTTTGAAGGTGTTCGCGGAATGGGGTGAGGTGAGGTTTGAAACAATTTCGGACAGGGCGCACCCCCCGCGAAGGTCGGACTTCGAAAAAAGCAAAGGGTTGGAAAGTTCACCACGGTCCGTTTTCTTCTTCTCCGTCTCCTCTCCCTCCCAACCCACGAGGGTGCCTCTGCCCCCCAACCACTCGCCTCAACGAGAGGCAGACCTTTTCGTTCGTTCTCTCTTTTTTCCTAATTTTTTCTTTCTCTTTCGTACTTTTCGCCACACTCTACTCGCCACCTCAACACGTCAACTCGCCGCCACTAAACCTTGGCGAAAAGCAACGTTCCCCCTGTCAAAGGACCCTTGAAGCCTCCAACAGGTTTCAGCTTTTACAGACTCAACCTACAGACAACTGAACAGCAACCAAAGCCAGTCCAAGTCCAACAGAAGTCCATAATGGCGTCCAGCGACTTCTCGCTAGTGGACGTGGCAGGATGGGAATGGGACCTTCACGGCGTCAGTATCATCCAAACCCCCGGGGCTTTCCTGGATCGAACCCCTGATGCCATTTGATTATCGCCATCCCTGGCGTGTAGATTTACTCGGCGTATCTGGGCCATTTTCAGTCCTACAACATCGCATGGTGGGTTCTTGACTCGTGCTTAGTGCGCGATTGTTCTAGCTGACTCTTTTCATCTCGGCCCTTTTTTTTGTTCTCAGGTACGACCGGTCATGGGGCCATCTCTTCGCCTCTTTCGACTCCTTCCTCAACTTCAACTGGCCTGTGGTGGTCGTGACCGATGCGAGGACGGGAAGGGGACATATCGTTACTCGACAAAGCAACATCCAATCGTTCGTCAGAATGATCAGGACCAGGTTCGGAGAAACCATGCCGATGGCGAACGAAAACATGGTTAGCGTTACGGCTACTTTTGAGCCTGAAAGCTTGGCTGATACGGGTGGCTTGCCAACAGACTGCGGTGATCCCTTACGAGCATGGTCAACGTCAGCTTCGACATATTTCAGACGTGAACATGTATAAGAAGCTACACAACACTCTTCCTGCCGCTGTGTTGGCTGCTCTACGGTCTCGGGTCAAACATGGGAACCCAAAAGGTCCGCTTCTCTCCGAATCCGTTTAAATTGCCGGTAGGCTCGGCGGACGAAAAGAAGGGCTGACGCGAAAGTGGCTTTGTCATTCACACAGAGATCCTACGTTTATGGCAGCGAAAGGACATGACATTCCTCGCACTCGACTTTGAATGGAGCGAAAAGAGTTTCGTCGTATTAGAGATGGGCTATGCTGCGATTCGATCTGCACACCTGGAGGCGTCAGGGGTCTGGCCACCAGTCCCTGAGAGCAACTATAGGCAAGACAGGCGGCCGTCGCGTTATCTTTCACGTGCTTACATTTCATTTCACGTACATCAGGAAAGGCCATTACATCGTATCGGACTACGTCGATAAGGTACACAATAGGATAGCGCCGACATTCCCGTGGGATGTGAGTCTGCTCCTATATACAATTGAAAGAACGGTGATCACTAACGAACTCACCTCTTTTAGTACGCTGTACGTCTTCGTGCTTCTAGTCGGTAATCTAAGCTCATATCAAAATAATCTCTAGTGGGGAGAGTCCCAACTCGTGAACAAGGCCAAGCTTCCGGAAATCATTCAAGCCTTGATAACGAGCCTTGCCTCTCCGGATTCAGAATCAACCGCGAACACTCTAGTTCTTGTTACCCACACGCCTACGGGCGTGTTAGAGCGACTGCAAGAGCTCAAAGTAAGTGAGTACACGGTTTGACTACAAGTTCAGCTGCTCCGTTCGTTCCACTGATCGGGTTCATCTGTCCGATAAAGAGCTCCCATCGAATGTACTCGTCATTGACATAGCAATGTTGGAGCGACAACTCTTCCAAAGCCGACCTCAAACCCCCGGGCTACCCATAATGCGTCTCCCAAATCAAACGCTGCCACTTCCAATGCTTCTTACTTCCCGCAACATTCCCTACCTGTGCCCATTTAACAACAGCGGGAACGACTCTTTCTACACGCTTCTCGCTTTCCAGCACCTCCTTGAACCGGAAACGACCCAGCTCCCTCCACCGCGGGCGAAGCAGCGGGATGGATATCCGATGGTTGCAGCCCAACCCATGCCACAGAACGGGATGATGAACGGAGGAATGCGCAGCTTGAATGGGAATGGTGCTGCTACGAGGACGTTGAGCGTGGGGATAGATGAGCTTGGAGTTGCTCAGCAGGCGACTTTGCAAGCGAGGATGAGCATGATGAACGGGTCGATGCCATCCTTCTTCCCACCCGGCACGACCCCTCAAAACGGAGGGAGCAGCAGTGGGAGTATCAAGGGCGGCACTGGACCGAGAGGAAGACCCCCAAACTCTGGTCCCAATAAGTCCGATCGGGAGATGGAAGCTCGAAGGAGGTCGGGTTCTATGCCGCGGTCCATCGGGCCGTCTGGCCCTTCGTCACCTCGATTGGCACCAGACCAGCAGCGATCCTCCTCTCGACCCAAGCTCGTCAGCCCAAACAGCGGAAGCAGCCATGGTCATGGAGGTCCTACGCCCAACAGGCGTCCAGCACACAACCGCACAGACTCTTCCGACGACTTCACTCCGCCGCAGGCACCCTTTGCACGCGACCCATTTGAGCGGAGCAACAGTCTGCCGGGTCGGAGGGGTCGAAACTCGGGTTCGTTCAGCAGCATGGACGACTTTGGTTCGCAACGGCGGAACTCGAACGCTCCCGGTCGCCCTTCACCTTCGGCGCCGACGACACCTACCAGCATACCGCCAAGTCCGAGCATCACCGTGACAGACCATAATGGCTTGAGGACCAGCGGAGATCGAAGCTCTGGGTCAAGCCGAGAAGTTGCCGCTCGAAACATGAATCGCAGCGCACCGGCTATTAGCTTGAACGAGCCGAAGGAACAGCGACCTCAATCTGAAGTAATTACAAGCACTAGCCGAGCAAGCACCAAAGACAAGGGAGGCTTCTTGTCGAATACCTTCAAGAGACTTAGCATGAAACCCTAATTCTAGCGACACCTACATTCCCTCACTTTTGGCGCTGTTCCTCCCTTCCATGTACTTTCTTCTTGGCCAGATTTGGACAGATTTAGTGGACTTCGTGGTTTTCTCTTTCTTTCTTTATGGTTTTCCTTTCCTCCATCTCCCTACGGCACGTCGCTGTCATCGTTTCTCGCACTCGCTGTCCTAGCGTATCTCGTATGATATATACTCCTTTCCTACAATATAGTTCTTCTGGACTGATATATTGCCAATATCAAGGCAGAGCACAGCGGCTTGATACATTTTCATTGTTCCCCGATCTACACGATGGTGTACTCGTCGGTCGTGCATGTCACTTCTTGCGAGAATGTGACGGGCTCCGATCCATCCGCGGTGGTGACACCGTCGATTCCAACCCCAACCAAACTACCCTCAGCGGTGAAATCTACTGAAACGGGGAAGAACGCCGTCGCGTCCTCTCCATCGATGGTGAACTCCATGCTCCCCGACTTGTTAGAGTCCGATGAAACGAGCGGGATCGACCAGACTAGAGCGTTCGTAGATGGATCCACGCTATACGAACCGGTGTGAGACCCAACCTTGGGGAAGCCATCAGGGAGTGGGATAGAGATGGTAAGGTCGTGCAGCGTAAGTCGGTCGGATTCAAGTTCATATTCGATATTGACCTCGGTCGTGCCGTCCCCGGTTGGTGTCGGCCAGCAGTTGACTATCCCAGGTTGAGTTAAGAAAAGCGTTTTCGTGACATAGGCGTAGAAGTCACTTACTCGATACTGGCACAAAGCTTTCATCCTTGCCAGCTAGCTTCCAGCGAAGCACACCCAGAGGCTGACCAACCGGCCATGCCCGACCACCGTCCTTCAACCTGATCTCACTCTCCAAGCCACCTTTCTCAGCTTCTGAGCCTTTGAACAAATTGGGATGGTACTTGAACTGAAGGTCACTCCCGTAGTCGTCGGCGAGATCCAGTAAAGCCAGCTTGATTTTGTTCAAGGACGGGTCGGAAATGAGGAGATTGAGGTCGCCCTTGAGGGATAAAGACTTGAGGCCGCCGGCTTGGTTCAGTGTCAAGGATAGTTGCTCGCGAACGGTGACGTGTACGCTAGAGGCGCGAAACACCTTTCAATACGTTGGGTCGTGCAGTCTTCGATCGTGACATACCTTTCCTGTTCCACGTTCGACTGGAATCGCGGCCGTTCTGGCGAGACTGCGCGTACAGGGGTATTCGGGATTGAGGTATTGGGGGTAGCAATCTCCGTGCCCAGGGCATCAATCAGGTCGGATTGCTTGCCCTTCTTGCCCAGCTTCATACCTGAACCCTTGAAGGCAGGAGCCTTCGCAGGTACAGATGACACGGCAGGAGATGCAGGTGCCCTGGAAGATATCGTGAATAAGAACTCAGATGAGACGGAGCTAATGGGACGCGGCATTTACCTGACAGGTTCTGATACCTCAAACCGAGGAACAGACGAATAGCCGGAGATTCCACCCATGTTGCTGCTTCCTCCTTGCGTACGACGCGACTGTTCGCGTCTCTGCATTTCGAGTTGTTTCGCTCGCCGCTTGAGCTCTTCTTTGGCTTCGGCTTCCTTGTTCTGTTGGGGTTTAAAGTCTCCTTAGGATACTAATCGTCCAAGGCCCGTACAAGCGACGCACCCGAGCAATGATTTCCTGAATCTTCTCTTCGTGACTTTCCATCTCCAAAACGCTCCTGATCTGCATCAAATTGACCTGCTCCCTGTAACCCAAGCTGACAATCTCGTCGAATGCGCCTAGCAACTCGAAGGCATTTCGATGGATCTCTTTCTCGTCCGCGCTGCGGCACATGTCTGAAGTAACGCGGGCAAAGAGGTGCAAGGTATCGATATCTTGAAGAATGTTCGAAGCTTTATTGGTGATGATGAGGATGTACAGGTCTTCAAGAGGCTGGTAGACATATCGCACGTCGGACGTCTCGACAGAGGTGTGCTGCGAGCCAGCGGGGATCAACTTGGGGAACGAGGTGAGAAGGCTTTCAATCCGCGATTTGGGCATATCACGGAATTGCCTTGAGATAACCGCTGCAATAGTAATCAGTGTAAATGGAGGTGGCCTTGGGCAGAGCTAGGCACTTACGCTTCCCGGATTTAGTGCATATCGAGGCAGCGAGAACAACCTTAGACGAAAGAAGTCAGATTCACCTGCATTCTTCATCCATTTGACACTTCGTTCGTACCATGGCGAGGAAAGACTGCGGTCGACGTGGACTGGGGGTGTCACTTTCGGTCTGTAGTGGAATCGGCTTCCCGCGGTTTGCTTAGCGCGAACCCTTCTCTACTCGATCACCAGAAATCCCGAGTTGGAATTTTCGACTCTGTAGACATGGCTACTACTTCAAAACTCGTCGTGAACGCCATAACGCGTGCGATGGGACGCGTTGCTCCTTTGCACCTTGCGGAACCTTGGGACAATGTTCGTTGACCGTACTTATTTACGGGGGTCTAATCACTGACGTGCTTTGTTATCCACGTTGTTGAATGAACTCAAGCTAGGTTGGGCTTCTGTTAGGTGAGTTTTAAGAAATAGTTCTATTACAAGATGAACTCAGTATCGTCGTAACACCCAGAGGCGCCATTCACGAAACCCAACGCTCGACGTGTTCTCCTTACGATTGAGTAAGTTGGTCTTATTGGCCTATTTCATGTGGATTAACGCCTTCCTTCACTGTTCAACTTGGTAGTCTGACGGACTCGGTCGTTCAGGAAGCCCTTAAACCCTCGACCAATGAGTTGACTACAGCTGCCATCGTCTGCTATCACCCACCGCTCTTCAGGGCTTTAAAGTCTCTCACCCTATCCACACCGCTCCAAAATTCTATGCTCACATGCATTGCAAACGGCATATCCATATATTCGCCGCATACAGCACTGGACTCGGTCAAAGGCGGTGTTAACGACTGGCTCGCAAGCTTGTTGTCCGAAGACAGGCAGGGGAAGGGTATCCGTGATATTGAAATATTGGGCGAGGAGAAGGATGGTGGCGCTGGAATAGGGCGAAAAGTTGTCTTTTCAGATGCGGTAACCCTTGACGAAGTTGTACGAAGAGTGAAGACAGGATTGGGCCTGAAGCACGGTGTGTCACAAAGTTACTTAAAGTCATCCATTGGTGCTGACTTGTCAACCGCGATCCAGTCCAGCTTGCTCGGGGCTCTGGTACGGCTAGTCCCGTTGTCAAGTCGGTCGCGATCTGTGCTGGCTCGGGTGGGTCGGTCATTGGAGACTCTGACGCCGATCTCTACTTTACTGGCGAAATGAGCCACGTATGTCGCTCCCTCATCGTCTCAGTTCATAACTGTGCTGACTTCACATCCGCAGCACGAGGTCCTCGCGGCAGTGGCTCGCGGGACTCATGTCCTTCTTTGCGGCCATTCAAATACGGAGCGTGGCTATCTGCCCACCCTTCGAACTAAGCTGTTGGAAGAGCTGAAGACGGACAGTGATTTGGCAGACGCTGCATCGCTCGAAGTCGAGGTCAGCCAAACCGACGCGGATCCATTAGAAATTGTCTAGATACCCGATGCCCCGAGTGTGTTGCTCTATGTTACTTGGACCCGACGCCCACGATTTTATGCCATGGTTGAGTTCAAACTTGGTAGAAGTCGACTAGTCTCGCTCAAGCGCCTTACGAACCAAGAACGCAACAGAATATACCTGATTACAAGGAAATAAGAATGCTAGAGGGTGAGGATAAAGGCTACTTAAGCGACGTAACGCAAATCAGAAGTCAGAAAAGAGTCCATGGACTGTGACCTGCTCTACTCTAGGGCACGATCAGAGCGCGGGGCACCCGAGAGGCACATTATCAATGCGAAGATTGAATGACATGAGGAAATCGAACTAGCAGTTGCAACCTTCAGCCGCACTGGGAGTGGAGCCAGAGTTTAGATTAACACCGGCATTGCGAGGCTGTCCAGGTCGAGCTCCAGCTGCGCCTGGCCGAGCACCAGCAGATTGTGCAGGTGCGGCGGACTCCAATTTCTTGGCTGAGGCAGAATCTAAGAGTCAGGCTTCGCAGCCCCGCTGAGTTATGAGTTGTTGGACGCACCAATCGTGGCGAAGATCTGCTGGACGCCCTCTCCAGATTTGGCGCTTGCTTCTCCCCACATTAAGCCTTCCTCCTCAGCGTACTTCTGAGCCTCTTCGATTGTGACTTGTCGTAAGTTGGCCGCAAGATCAAGCTTGTTGCCACAAAGGTAGATCAGAATGTTGGGGTCGGCCTGACGTTGCAGTTCCCGGATCCATGAACGCGCTTTCTGCAATGACCCCTGCGGTTCCCAAAGGAGAGCGGTTGAATGAGATATAATTCCCCGGAGAGGTGGGGCATTGGCTAGGCACTCACCGCTTGCGTGATGTCATACACAACCACCGCACAATTGGCGTTGCGGTAATACATTGGAGCAAGAGACTACGAAGCCCAAAACACAAATCTAATCAGCACTTGAAATTTGGTGAACGGAGAGAATTGCGGTGCTGACCTTGTAACGCTCTTGTCCGGCAGTGTCCCTGCGGAGCAACGGCCAGCGGTGAGACAAACGTGATAACGTACGACACACACAGAGGCAGTAGGTCGTGGATCATACCATATTTCGAATTTGACAGTCGTTTGCTCATCCACCATTACTGTCTGGGTCAGGAAAGCAGCTGTAAACGTGGAGAGAGCGAATGCCGTGGTCAAAAACTAGCAAGACGGTGCAAAGCCAGGGGCAGCTGACCTCCGATGGTGCTTTCCCTATAGTCGTCGAACTGATCCCGTACGAAACGTAAAACAAGGCTACCAGGACCACCAGGAGGGCATTAGCCAACGTTCTCGTCTCTCCTAATGACGCTTTCGCACCTCGACTTGCCCACAGCGGATTCACCTGTCGCAAGAGACGGACAGCACTCACTCAGCGCCACTCCTGGGATTCTCTCCTGTTTGGTGGATGCTTACCGAGAAGGACGAGCTTGAACTGTAACTGCCTTGACATGATGTCTATATATGATCGTTGAAGGTCGTGAAGATGGAGAGTTGGCAGATAAGCAAAGTCGAGGGGGTGAGGGAAGGTCGCTAAGGGGCGCTCAGTCCAGACTGCCAACTGCGCCGTAGACCGGCTTACGTCACGTCGAACAAGTAGATAAACGGATCCAAATTTGTGTTTTTTCAAAGTTGCACTCCAATCTGACCAACGTCCCCGACTTTATACGCTTCGAGTATCCTCAAGGCTACACAACTTTCTCCCATCAAAACTCGCTCGAGAGTGTCAGCTGTATCTGCATACCAAGCCAAAAGAATCCTTGATCACCGAAAGCGTTTCTCAAGAGAGCAGAAGGTTTCACCCCTCGTGCAGAACACGTTGCCTACATCCAAACCACCACTCGAGGAACCATCATAAACTCGCTCAAAATCAGTGAACGTATATCGTGAACGTCTAAAGAGAAAGCCATGAATCGACATCCTTACGGTGGCTACGATGCCCCTCCTCCAAGACGACGCAGTGCGAGCCCCCCACCTTATCGCGGCGGCGGGGGCTTTCGAGGTCGCGGCGGTGCACGTCCTCCTCGCGGAAGAGGTGGAGGGTACGGTGGAGGCCCCGGTTACGATCCAGGTTACGACGCATACGGCAGCGTGCCCCCTCAAGATCCATACAGCAGTGGTCCACCAACTTACGGTTCGGGTCCCATAAACGGTGCTCCAGATTACGCAGGGTCGTATGGTGCCGCTCCACCTCCTCGAGATCCATACTATGGAGGTCCACCACCACCAAGTTCAGGTCCACCCAATGACTATTCAGGTGCGCGGTATATCCTGAGATTACTTTAAAATTCTTTCAGTCTTGATCTCGGCTTCCCTGAGACGTGAAGTTCGCGAAAGATGAGAACTTGCCGAGGACCGGCTCAGCCATTGAGGAAAGGCAGCGATGCACAGCACCTCGTTCTTGAGGAAGATGATGCTTGAACAGGTCGTTAGACTTCAGAGCTGAGCTGAGTCGCCGTACGGGAAACCGGAAGCATTAGCCCCTTTCTTGAGCCATTCACCCATTCTTCTCGCCTTGCCTTTCTGAATTTGTGAGCTAACAAGGAACTCCTTCGCATCTCTATCTTACCCTCAGACTATCCACCATACAACGGAAGTGATTACGGCGGCAGTCGTGGCGGCTACGAAAGCAGTGGCCGCGGTGGCTACGATAGTGGTGGTCGCGGAGGCTACGAAGGCGGTGGGCGAGGTCGAGGGGGAGGAGCTCCTCGTGGTCGTGGCCGCATACATGACGACAAAGTCCACAGTAGCATCATCGAGGAGCGACTGATGCGCGAAAGACCTTGCAGGACGCTGTTCATAAGGAACATTAAGGTGCGAATACCGTGATTAGTGCTGAAAGCAGACGAGAGACTTAAGCGTGACCGTATAGTATGAAACACCAAGCGAGACGATGCGAACG
The DNA here is from genome assembly GCA_019633425.1 of Tulasnella sp. 424. Taxonomy (NCBI): domain Eukaryota; kingdom Fungi; phylum Basidiomycota; class Agaricomycetes; order Cantharellales; family Tulasnellaceae; genus Tulasnella; species Tulasnella sp. 424. The sequence goes on along the minus strand of WSUB01000058.1, from coordinate 209,061 downwards.
GCATTCGAGACTCACGGCGAGATCAAGACTTTCTTTGACCTGATCAAGAACCGTGGCATGGTCTTCGTAACCTTCGTCAGTTTACAATTCCTTCCTGCCCATTAACCCCAAGGCACTGAGGCCCGTGATATTTTCCCAGTATGATCTCCGTGCGGCAGAACGAGCGCGGGAGAAGCTGCAGGGTATGGATGTGTCTGGAAGGCCGGTATGTAACGTGAACTAGTAGCACCTGCGAACCCTGCTAAACCACGTGCGGTGACATAGATTGACGTGCATTACAGCCTTCCCCGAGAACACGAACTCACCCAACGGCCAGATAGGGAGAAGAACCAAGGAACATTATTGGTGACAATGCGCGACTCCCTGTCCCGTCAGTCGATCGACGACAACGAGCTAAGACGTAAGATGCAGCAGTTTGGAGAGGTCAAGGCAATCAAACCTGTCTTCGATGGCGGTATAATGAGACATGAGTGAGTGATCCCTTCCTTCTCAATTGGGGTTTTCTCTTACGTGAACTGTGCCCCTTGTCTTCATAGCCAACGCCTTGTCGAATACTACGACTCACGGGCTTGCGTGCATGCTCATGATCGGTTACGGGATCAAACTTTGCAGGATGGTCTGATGGATTTGGAGTTCGAGTGGGATGTTCCTGAAGAACCGTTACCTCCCGCCGGCCCGGGCCCTCTGGCGTAAGTTTCACTCGCCTCTGGGAAAAGGCGTCGATCTCTGACATTCTCTATAACCCTTTCAGAATGGACCCCGGTCCAAGAAGTCCCGTCAGATATAATGCAGACAGAGGACCAGCCCCATACCGCGGCGCTCCGAGTGCCGACCGCGATTGGGATGGGCCTCCGAGGGGTAGGGGTGGCGGACCCCCGTACAGAGGAGATTTCGATCGAGGAGGACGAGATTACCCTGCTCCAGATCGTCGTGGTGGTCCTGATTACCGAGACCGCAGAGAAAGCGGCGACTTCCCGCCGGTCACTCCAATTAGCGGGGGCGGACCACCTTACCGAGAATATGAGAGAGGACGAGGGGAGGAGAGAGATTTTGATCGAGGGGAGAGAGGCGGGAGAGGTGGTGGGAGAGGAGGATATCGCGGAGGTGGGAGGGATGAGTGGCGTGGTGGTGGGAGAGGCGGCCGAGGTGGCGGACCTGGTGGTGGACGGGCTCCTCTTCCCCCTCGCGCCCCTGGGACAGACGAGTTCGGCAGGGCTCTACCGACCGGGAGGGATGAAGGATCTCCAGGTAAGGATTTGGTGAAGGTGATGTTTTATGCAATACTGACGCCTTATCTCTTCAGACGGCTACGGACCTTCTCCAGGTTCGTCATATGCACCATACCCTGCCGCACCTAGGTCTGGCCCTCCTCCAGGTGCAGGCCAAGCTGGAGTACGTAACGCCACCGACACTACTACCCGATATCGGCGTACTGACTTTTGAATCTCCTCGAAGCAGTCAGCGGAAGAACGTCTTGAACAGGCAAAGAAAGTGCAAGAGCTGCTCGCTGCTTTGAAACCGGGTTCATCAGGGGGTCCTCCGCCTGGCGGACAACCTCCGGCGTCGTCCTATGGCTACCCGCCAAGCTCAAGCTCCGGGCTACCGCCTATGCCATCGTCCGGCGGATATGGCCCTCCAGGAGGTTCCGCAGGCGGCTATCCACCATATTCGGCCGGTCCCCCTTCATCGGCATACCAACCTTCGTCTTCGTACCAACCGACGTCTTCATCGTCTGGAGGTGGGGATATGCAAAACCTGCTCGCTCTTCTGGTGCGTTCTTGTCTGCTACTCATTCGGTGCACTTTTGACCTGACCCTTCGTCTCCCATTTATAGGCTCAAAATCAACAAGGCCAGCCGCGATAAGGGCCAGAGTTCTCGCACGTCCTTCATTGACTTTATTTGCCTTTTTGTCCACTTCTATTTTCTTTTTGATTACCCTCCCTTATTGCCAGTACGTTAGCTATGCCGAAATGCTCTGCGTCTTTTCTTCTTGCTTCTGCACGACTGCGTTAGGTAGTCCATCCTACTGTACTCTCGTCCCTAACAACGTCCTCAGACTAGTCTTCAGGACGGTGCCATGCGAACCGTTATTTTTTTGCAGTCGAAAGCCTGCCCCTCTACCCCGTTCTATTGTTATTTGCACTCTTCGTTGGCTATTTTCTCTTCAGAATTGTACTCTGGAGCCGCTTGGTTAATCCTTCATAGACCGCGGTACTGTGATATACGAAACGAGTGAGATTCCTCGGCACGTTCACAACCTCGTGACCTCGTGCTGAACCTAAGCGAACACCGTATCATCAAAATCAAGGGGATTTGCTGCATAAAGACTCTCGATGACTCCATGCCCTGTATCGCTTCAACTACACTAGGTTAGCCGTATTGATTCCTCACCCAACTTGGTTTTGTCGATCGAAAAGTGCAGCGTTCACCCACTGAGACCATTTTAAGGCCACCGTCGTTGAACCTGAGGAATTCCTACGCTCTCGACTCGATACTGTTTCGCGCCTTCAGCTTCTGGTGTCATTATCCACAAATCGTTGCCCTGGTGTCTATCCCAATATGGCTGGAGTCGCGAGGTTAACCTCGTCAACGCTAGGCTCAAACTCTACATCCCGCACCAAACCTTGCCTAGGAGGGCGTCCGGCGGGTCTCCCGGTGCATCGTCAAAGTACGAGTTTAATCTTTTCCTCTATTGCTGGGATTCCGTCTTCGAATCCCAAGCACCGTTTACCGAAACTGGTAATGGAGCGGGCCCGCCGCTGCTTTTCTACGATGGCCGAGCTTGGCCGAGGCGTTTCATCTGTTAGGTCTCGTGTCGGACGCTTGGCAACGGTCGGCCGATCCGCGGAGCGAACCAACGGTGCGGTGACAGGTGCCTTGTGGATCGAACGTGCCAAATTTCGCTCCAATCGCCAACAGCAGAGGCAGCCCTTGGAGAAGCTGAGGGAATTAGGACTTCTTCAAGGTGCTTTGCATTTCGCAGTCGGGTGCCACTTCCAAAGTTGTCCCGAACCCGCGGCTTTCATTCGTTTTCGCTTTTTGCCTGCCCGCTCTGGCTGCCACAAGAAGACATCTCCGCTCCTGCAGCTCGTGGCTTGCTGTCAAAGGAATGAAGAGAAATTAATCTCCTTTCGCTCCAAGAGGAGTTAGCATTGTTTATTCCATGCATGGCATACGAAATACGTGTCGCGGGTGGCGCGATCGGCCCAAGCACCAGGTTACCGGCACGTCTCTCCAGCGCGCAAGAAATGGCGTGAGTCAGGCAAGAGAACTAGCCTCATATCCGACGCTACGGGTGTGTTTAGACGCTTCAGGATGATGAATATGATCACCTGGTTCCCATCCGAATGAACGAAACTCCTTTGCACGTATGGGTCGCAAGCCTGGAGGTCCCCGCATCCCGCGATAGACGATTCACGGCATGGCGTTACGTAAATCAAAACCTTCGCTGGAATCTCTCGAGACCTTTAAAACAGCGCCCCGAGGTTGAAATTTCAGGCTTTTAAAAATGGATGACCTCGCTCTGAGCTCTTGCTGCCCTTCACTCCCCGTTCACCCCTCACCACCGTCGCCGATCTCGAAGCTTCAACCCGCGAATGCAGCAAACGACCGTTCACGACATGACGGACAATACCCTGGTCACATGAAACGCAGCGATCGTAATGTCTCTCGGGTACTGGTCATGTCCGAAGGCTGTGGTGGGCGGCGGGGGGTCCTGGAGCGTTTGAGGGAGGGGAGACAGCGTCCAGGGGCCTCTCCTAGGCGATGCGAGTCAAAACCGTGGTGCAGAGAAGTCAGCCAGGCGAGAAACTGAGTGACCATGTGCAACAGATTCCTCGAAGGGAATTGGTACAGCGCCTGTTTTGGATTGGGATCTCGGGCTTAACGGACGGATTTTAATCACTGCAAGGCAGACGACCCAGTCAACAGCCCAACATTCCCCCCAGGACTGCCCTTTCCTCGATCCGCTACCGGCCCTCAGACCCTCTGAATCCATCACTACTAGTCCACTGGCTTCTACATGTACGCCCTCAGATCACATCACCTTGCCGAGGCTTCCGGTTTCGCTGCAAACAGGTCCAGCATTTCCACAGACTATTCAGACACCGTCTCTTTCGTCAGCACCGCCCCCTCCAATGTCAGCAGCGTCATCGGCGACTTCTTTGTCTTCTGTCTCCACGACTATGAGCCTACCAGCACGGATCAACTCGGCTTTCGCAAAGGCGATATCCTCGCGATCCTACGCACAGAGGATAACGGATGGTGGGCCGCAACCCAAGGCGACGCCGTAGGCTGGATCCCCAGCGGTTATGTCGAACCCATTTCAGACACCTTGGCAGACACGATGCGCGGGACGAGGAGAGAGCTCCGGTCGCTGCCCTCGACGGATAATTATGAGACAGATACGAGCGGACCGAACGGAAGCAGCGCATCCCTGTCCACCTCCTCCCAACGCGCCTCTGAAGCCTTCCTCCGCGACGACGCTCACGTTCAAAGACGGGTAAGTACGCTCTCAACAGTCTCTCTCATTTTCAATACCCAGTTTTTCCCATCTCTGTGATTGCAATCTTGACTGACCCATCGATGTGGTAAATCGTTTATCGTGTCCTATTTCCTGCACTTATCTTCTTCCGGACCGCCTGACGCCATCGACGCGTCCTCGCTCGCAATCCACACCCCCCCTCCCTTCCTTGCTCAGGGATCCGGCACTAGTTCCCGCACCTTCTCTTCCGAGGACCACACACCTCCACCGCGTCAGGTCCAATCCTCATCCCCTCGGCCTATTCTTGTCTCGAATGGCACGGGAGGATTCTACCCAGACTACAGAACCCATGCCGCTTCTTCGTCCATCGGCAGCTTGCAAAGTGCGAGAGGGGTTACCTTTGTCGGTTCTCCCGGTCAGTCTTCGGCCCGTTCCGGACGTTCAGGGCACCTATCCCAGGATTTTCCGCTACCCTCCCCACCAGGAGGGAGACCAGCAGGTTCGTCCAGCAGTCGGAGGACAAGCAAGGACGAAGACTCTTCCGCTTACCGAAACGCCCGAATCGCAGCTGATGCATTGCCACCCCATCTCAAGCCGGACCATGGGGAAGGCTACCTTCGATTGGACTCGGATGGTGTTGTGAAGAGCGGGACCCTGGAAGCTCTTGTTGAGCGCTTGACCGTGGATCCGTTGAGTGAGTAATAAATGATCAGCGGACATCATTTTCCGTTGGCTGACTTGTCAACGAATAGGACGCTCCCAGGAGAACGCTTATCGAACAACGTTTCTGATGACGTACAAATCGTTCACCGATAGCACGGAGCTATTCGGTTTGCTCGTCGAACGTTATCTTATGGACCCGCCTCCAGGTCTGACAGACGATCAGAGGGCGGAGTGGAAGGAGAAACGACTTCGACCGACACAAACTCGCGTCTTGAATACTTTGAGGGAGTGGGTGGAGCGATATCGTTTCGTCAAGGACGAGAGCCACCTGGTCGACAAGCTGAAAGACTTTTTGGGCCGCATCGACCAACCTGCGAGTAACTCTTTATCGGCTAAGCAGTTGCTCGAAACCATCGGGAGGCAAGAGGCGGCCATTCAAGCCATGCAGCAGCAACAGTTGGCGGCTATGGCCGCAAGCTCCTCAGGAGGCGTTTCCCCACCGCTTACTACTCCGAAGCGGGGTCTCAAGTTGCCGCTCGGCGGACCCTCTTCAAAGTCCAAGCCGCACAAGAACGATATTTTAAAGCTCGACCCGGCCGAAGTCGCCCAGCACCTTACTTTGGTGGAGTACCGGCTGTATGCAAAGATTCGTCCGTCAGAGTGTATGGCGTGGGCAAGAACTCAGCACGGGCCAGAAGTGGAGAATCTCTTAAAGTTCATTTCTACCAACGACCGGTTAGTCGCTTGGGTCAAGTACAGCATCCTCAAGGAAGATACACTCGGCAAACGGGCGGATATCATCGACTTTTGGATTAAAGTGACCGAGGTGAGGGGAATCGGCGAGCAGCCCATATCCCTCGTGACTAACATCAACCTATCCGCTCATAGAAATGCCGACAACTGAACAACATCTCGTCGGTTTCCGCTCTCGTCGCTGGTCTAGCGAGTACTGTCGTTGTGAAACTCGCTCTAACGTGGGCGCACGTTTCACGGGGTTCTCATGTGGAACCGTTGACGAGACTCAGCGACCCTTCAAACAACTTTGCCGCATACCGAAACTTCTACTCCAGCGTGGATACTAGTTGCGTTCCATTTATCGGTGAGTTTCCCGGTTTTTATGTGTCGTCCGTCGGTAGGACCATCTTGGCTGAATTTTGTTGTTTTGCGATAGCGATGTACTTGACACAGCTAACACATTACGCCGTGCAGTACAAGGAACTCGTTCTCGTACACAAACCTGTTCCAACCTCTGGAGACTCTGCTATAGGGATGTCATCTCCCCTCGGATCGATGGCGTCTCTACCGTCGCTGAGCAGCTCGCCGATGACGAATACCTCAGCACATCGGTATCGAAACGTCGAGACCATCACGCACATCAACTTCACCCGCTTGTTCAAGTGCGCCGAAGTCATCCACCAGATGCTCCGGCATCAGTCGAAAGGCTACAGGCAGGCAAATCCCTCAGCCTCTGCCCCGCATCCGGTCTCGGATCCCAGTCAGGCGTCGGGGATCAACCTTGGGGTGGAAAACGCCGCCGTGCTCGCGCACGTGGAGACGATGTTGGCCACGGGAGGTGTAGGAACGAACCCGCCAGCTGGTCTGCCATTAGTAAACGTTGCTGGAGGGGATTCGGACGAGAGGCCATCGATCCCGACGTCTGTGGGAGTGATTGACGCGTGGTACTGGCAGCGCAGCAGTGAGCTGCAAAAAATCGAGGCTGAGACCTCTGACATTCGGAAGGGACTTGAAGCCGCCGGGTTTTGACGAATAGGGTTTTCAGGAACTGGACATTTTCTCACTATGAAGTTATTTTTTCGATCTTTCGATCTTCTTTTCTGTGCATCTTTGTTTCGTTGGGTGTAATCGGGAGCCCGCTTTGTTGGTTCTTCTGGATCGGTTACCCCCTATGCTCTGTAATACCCCTACTCTGACATACCATTTCGTCGGTTGACGCGTTCCGTATACGTCGATTGTGTTTTCGGAGCTTGTTTCGTCGATCATGACGTCTGGAAGGGTAATCAAAACCAAATAGCAGCGGACTGTCCTGTTCTGGACTACGACCACTCTCATCCCCTATGGCCTCAGACACTGTCGTCATACTCGCCCTCGAAGGCTCAACAGACCTCTTTGAGCAATTGAATGTCGCCCTCATGGCTTACCTGACGAGGAGTGCAAAAGTGCTCCGAGTCACGACAATCGAGGCCGCCCTCACCACACTCGCCTCGCCCTCGCTAACCTCTGTCCTAGTCGCTGATTCTGCGGTGATTGAAGCCAGGTTCAAGAAGGTTTCGGCCGCGCTGGCTCGGTACGCAAGGGAAGGGGGCAGAGTCATCTTCTCATCCTTGTTCGGGTCCACCATCCCGTGTTCCGGACTTCAAGAAATATTTCCGAGCTGAATGGGGATTGAATTGGGAAATGGGGTCGTACAGCAGAGACGTACACTCACTCCAGGAGACAAGGTCGGAAAGATTGAAGGGTCTGAATTCCCTGCCGCCAGAATACAGCATGAAAGCAGTCATGCGTAAATGGCCGCCCAATTACTACAGACGCTGCTGTTGTCTTTGCAAAGTTCGGAGAGGGGTATGTTGGGTTCAATGGAGACGTCAATTCGGAAGCAGAGTCGGTGCTAGTCACTTTGGCTCTGCTGAACGTTTCGCAAGCCTCTGTTTAGACCAAGGTGAGCTACGCGGTAGTTTCCACGTCTTCTACGTAGGCTCCTTGACTTACTTAAGCCTTTGCCCAGATACCTATGGGAGAAGCCGGAGGAGCCTGGTTGTGCCGATTCGAAACCGTTGTAGCCCCAGTCCAGCGTGTTTCTACATGGTTTCTGTCTGTCGTATCATGGAATGTATCGCTACCCGGCTCGGTATTTCGATCTATTATTGTTTCTGTAAAGTCGATGGCCGAACATGGATCTACCAGTCTCACGCGGCGGCGAGTCACTGGCACTAAAGCTTCACTTCGATCTATCGAAACTCTCAATCCACCACACCCCAAACACTCCAGTAATACAGGTCCAGCCATGACAATAAATGACCTTCCGAATGAAATACTCTCTAAAATATTCGAAGATGGTACGGAGGAAACCAGGGACTGGGACTCTACCGGGGGAATGTATCAAGCATACGTAGATCAGCAAGAGACGCGTATTCGAGATATGGAGAACTCCGAAGACGGCGGTGATTCGTCTAGCACCTCGTCAGGAAAAGGCTCTCTACCCGCCCCTCGTGGGGATGGCCTTGTGAATCCCTCCCGGTCGACCGACTTTCAAGTCCTTTGCTCCCATGTCTGCACTCGGTGGCGTGCGGCATGCCTGGGGAATCCTCTCCTCTGGAACAAGATCTACGTTCGATACCCAGAGGATCCGTCAATCATCAAACACAACAAGGGCCTTCGCTACCAGAAAACACGGACTTGGCTCGCTCGCTCTGGCGAGACCACACCACTGGATATCAAGGTCAACTTCAAGCGCGAACGTCCCGTCCAACCAGGCGAAACAGTACGTTGGTTGACACCGTTCGACATCAACGCCATCATTCCTGTCATTGTTCCACACGTCCGCCGGTGGCGCTCCTTCAACATGGCGACCAAAACACTGAAGATGATGCGAGTCCTCCTCAAGGCCATCGAGGGGGAGTCAGCGCCCCTACTCAAGCATCTTCTTCTGCAAGCGTCAACGTTGGGAAAGAACACCCCGTCCACTCCATATCCCTTCCTTAAGGGAGGGACTCCTAATCTTCGTCATCTTGCGTTGGCTGGCCTTTCCATCGACTGGGATTCCCTTCACTGTCCCGAGCTTCGAGAACTTGGCATTTTCAGAACGGTGTCAACACCAGGTTTGTGGACCGAACTAGATGATGGATCCAATCTTACTGAAATTTCATTTCAGATAGATGGCTGACAAGAAATGAGGTTGTGGGTCTTTTAAATCGATCACCAAAGCTGGAGAGCCTGGTCATGCAGGGAGTAGATTTGTCGACAGCCACGAATCTCCCTCTTCCACCGAGCACGGTCCCTTCCCTCCGCCACCTAGTCCTAGAGACAGGGATGCCGGAGGGTCCCCCCATAGACTCGACGGTGATGAGCTGGATACATGCACCGGGTCTTTTGTCGCTACATGCGCTCGGCTGGGAGCGACCACCGCACTCCTGGAATTTTATCCTTCGCACCCTGTCCGAGGACTACTCACGACTTACCTGCCTATCCCTCACGATCGAACAGCATCCTTCACCGGTGGATGTCCCTTATGCTGATGTCTTCCGCAACCTCCAAGCGCTGGAGAACCTTACGTTTCACTGTAGCTACGTTATGTCCAGGGTAGAAGATGGCTTGCGAGACGTATACTGTATTGCCCCGTTGATGGACGCGGAGGTCTGTCCCCGACTGGTCAAGTTGGTTGCATTGAATACTGGAACGAGCATTCGCGATTGGATTGATCTTGCTTCGGGACGGGACGCGGCGAGACGGCGGCTGCAATGTCTGGTCGCAAACACTATAGAAGCATTGGAGGACGTTGAGAAGCTTAGACTCTTTGTAGATAAAGTGGTATTTGTGGCCGGAGATTGAGCCTGTGATCGTATTGCTATTTTCAAGAGGTATATATACTAGTTCAATAGAGATCGTAGCTGGCATTCTTGAGCCTGTCGAGGCCTTAATCGAGGCGAAATACTTCGTCGATATTTAACCACCATTCTCCGTCTGCGCTGCCGGTCGCCCCTTTTACCAAAGACTTCTGCATCGGGTCCGTGAGTTTCCACCATCTCTGTGTGTCTGGATCGGCAGCTAGAGCTTTCATATCTCCTTCTAAATCGTTGCCCGAGTATTTGAAAGACGCGATAAGCAAACCCGCGACCTCGTAATCGTTGCTTGGGTAAATTGGGACAGGGAGGAAGCTGATGCTGTAGTCCTCAATATGAGCTCGTTTAAGACCTGAGGCACCAGCTTAAGTTAACACGTCTAGTGCGAGGTTGAGTACGGACCTGCGAGGACCCCCGGCCAGACGTCACGGTGCAACCTGGATTTAAGGGGTGAGATGACCCATGTTGTAGGTTTCACTTATATGTCATTACATACTTCAAATATTCCTCCTTGTACTCTTTTTTGAGTTCGATAACCTGGGAGAATCTCTTCATACTGGGCCTCTGGATACACTGGGGTGGATGCGGAGATACGACTAAGCCTTGCTGATGTCAGCCGGAGATGTGATTTCAATCCCCCTGCGTGTCTCCGACGGCGTTTCTTGCATCCTTCCACCACCCAAAGACCCCAAAGCTCGAGGCGCTTGTACCATACCCCAGTATCTGAAACTCTGAGCGCGGGCAGGAGAAACCACCGCCTGACTCGTTCGGATGCCCTTCGCTCTGGAACACTCCCAATCTCTGCTAAGCATGCTTCCTATCACGTTTGGAAGTAGGCTAACGGCCCCAGGGCGTGGAAGCCTTTGAATGGAATTAGGCGAAGCACTGGCAAAATTGTCTCCCATGGCTTCGCAACAATTCGGCATGATACTTGAAGCGGTCCATGGTCGGCTTAGACCCGTGCCTCTGAAAACTTTCTGCAGCATGCAACAGCGTCGGAAGCATCGAGTCTTCTCTAGAGCCCACCCGCAGCGCTTCGGTGTTGTCGTTGCCTTGGCAGGCTTCCCGGGACCGCGGACCGTGGGTTGCCGAGGGCGGGCCGCCGTTGCTTCTCTGTTCGCAGCGAAGGACATTCAGATACCCAGCTCATTTTCTCCATTCCACCGAGTCTCGTAAGGGCGCTGGTCAGCTGGCTCAATTAACCAAGAAGAATTGAAATTGCGGGAGCTTGTCTTAGGCCTTACCGTCCCTGTGTCGTCAGGTCCTGGGCAATCGTGGGTGGGTTCAAAGGCCGATTGTCGGCAACACCGCATGATGAGCGTGGTCAAATGGCGCACCAAAGTGCGTTACCGACTGTCAAGGACGGGCCGGGCGGCGCACGGAGGAAGCCAGCAGTGATTCGCGTCCCTTTCGACGTGGCTCTTAAATGGGGAAGGGAGAAGACGCGACAAGTCTCTTCTCAGCCCAGTTTGTCGCCTTCCTTCCCGCTTGGCTAGTCATGCATCTCCCAATTGCAGCTCTCCTTACACTCGTTCCAACGCTCGTTGCGAGCTACTCGAAGACCTTCGTTGTTCCCCACGTTGATGGCCAAGACGACACGCCGGCTCTGAAGGCGGTTCTTGCGAACTACTCTTCTGATGCCCAAATTTTGTTCCAGCGCGGTGTTTCGTACAACATATGGACTGTGAGTAACACCTTATGCGCGGTTTCAGACTTTCCTTTTCCTTACGAGTTTGTTCTTTAGCCCATCAACTTCGGAAAGCTCACCAATGTGGAGATTTCTGTCCAAGGCAACTTGTCGTACCCCACCAGCATTGCCACGATCCAGAGCATTGTTGCCAACACCACTGTGGGTAATGTATGAGTAGTGAAATTGGGTTCTGTGCCTGAAGAAGCAATCCCTTCTCTAGATTTACTCCGGGTTCTGGTTCGACATCCAAGGAACGAATGTTACCCTCAAGGGCAACACTGAGCCACAGTGGGGCTGGGTTGACGGCCATGGTCAACAGGTGATACACTTTCCATCTGCTTACATGAATTTTTTTCTCAACTTTGCACGTTTTCAGTGGTGGGACGCTATGAATCAGACCAATCGTCCTCATGGCTGGCGCTTCAAGGTGACCAATGGTATCATCCAAGACATGAAGCTATGGAAGGTGAGTGTAGTGTGATTTAATACTGAGAGGGACGGCAAATAACGCGGTTCGACTTTGAAGTCAGTTGCCTGGAACTTCTCTTTGAGTGGTGGTGAGTCGTTGACGCATGTTACCCGAGGAAGATTACCACCTCACCCAATCGCTATTTCTAGCGAAGAACGTTCGTGCATTCCAAAATACCATCAAATGCATCAGTGACTCGACCTCCTTCCCGTTCAATACCGATGGATTTGCCGGTAAGTTGGATTGAGCAACTGTGTAGAGGCTCTGCGGTGCTCAAGGCCAATCTTTCAGTCGGCGGAACCGATTTGGTTGTCGAGAACAACTAGTAAGTATTCACTTGCATTTGGTCAGGGATGCGTCCTGAAAATGGGTTTGTCTTCTAGCATTTACAATGGCGACGACTGCGTTACTGCTGGAAATGGCGCTACCAATGTCCTCTTCCAGTGAGTTCCGAACCTGGTTTCACGGTGAAGAATCCCTAACGGCTTCCGTTTAGAAACAACTACTGCGAGGGAGGTCATGGTCTTTCTATTGGCTCATTGGGCAGTGGTGGTGCTACCGACTACGTTACCAACGTCACCTTCCAAAACGTCGTTATGAAGAACCACCTCTACGGTGCCCGCTTCAAGAGTTGGACTGGTGGCAACGGTCTTGCTTCTAACATCACTTGGCGCAACATTGTTCTCCAGCACGTCAAGTTCCCGGTGCGTTTTTGCTCCTAGCGGTCCATGAGATTGGACATGTCTTAACCTTGGGCTCTGTAGATCTATGTCACCCAAAACTACTGGGACCAAGGCGTGAGTGTTACTCGTCCGATTATTCCGCTGCACCCGATTGACGAGCCATCGCGACTTTGCAGAAAGGACCCAAGCCCAACTCGACCTCTACAAATAGCACCCACTTGCAAAACATCTTGTTCGACAACTTCAGCGGTGATATCGACGAGTAGGTCTGCTCATAGTCAAATACAGACATGATGCTGAGCATTCCTCCTTCAAAAGCTCTGGGACCGTAGAAGGAACCTGTATCACCGATCCTTGCTGGTACTACGTTCCTGGAGCCACAGGCGAGGAGTCTGTGATTTTCGACCTCTACCCCGGGACTGGTATGTTATCTTCAGCAGCAACGCTGGCAGATTCTAACTTTGATTGATTCAAAGCCACCAACATCGTTGCCCGCCATATCAACGGCATCCGGACCGACAAGGGTGTTCCCGTGCGTGTTATGTGCGATAATACAACCATCACAAGCGATCCAGGTAAGGCAGCCACTCGCAACATTTCAAGCCTTCTGCTGACCTTTTCGTCTGCTCTATAGGTTTCGTCTGCCAAAACGGACCATTCGTCGCCACACCAGTCGGCTATCTGTAAACATGTATACCCTCCTCGGCAAAATCCGAGCCCTTATTTAACTCTTCACTGCTTCCCCTCGTCTGTGATTCGGTGGTCTGTAACAATACATTCATTTTACTGCACAGACTTTGGCCGCGTGCATTGCGTGCTGCAGTTCATTTCCAGGCACATGGGCAAGGCGAGGCGACAAACGTGGTCGCGATCGCAGGCGTCGAACGAATTTATAGCAAGCGCTCAACGACTCAGTCCGGACTCGAATACTGCACCCCCGTTTCGACGACCTCCTCTCGCACCCTTCACAACCCATTAGCACAAATGGCTCCAACTCCTAGTGTAGAATCCCTCAAGGAACGGTACGAGGCTGCCGGCCAAGGCCAAGTCTTCAAATTCTGGGCCGATCTCAATCCTGAGCAGCAGTCCACGTTCTCGGGACAGTTGAACGCTCTTGACGTCGAACGCGTCAACCGCGTCTGGAAGAAGGCCGTTGATAGCGAACAAGCCCTTGCTTCAGCATCTGCAGCGGATGAGGAGATCACTCCGTTGCCCGATGACGCGTTCGACACGATCCTTGGGGCACCAGACAAGGAGAAGGAGTGGAGAGAAGTGGGAATCAAAGCCGTCGCCGATGGGCGCGTCGGAGTGCTCCTGATGGCTGGTGGCCAAGGAACACGTTTAGGTAGTTCAGATCCGAAGGGATGCTACGACATCGGGCTCCCGTCGCACAAGTCGCTCTTCCAGTACCAAGCCGAGCGCATTGCGCGACTCCAAACAGTTGCAGAAGAAGAGCAAGGCAAATCCAAAGGATTCGTTATCATTCCCTGGTATGTCATGACCAGCGGCCCTACTCGCAAGCCAACTGTCGCCTACTTCGAGAAGAACAACTACTTTGGATTGGACAAGAAAAACGTAATCTTCTTCGAGCAAGGTTAGTGAATACACGCAGCCGCATATCCTAATTTGCCTAACCAGTCGATTTTTAGGTACGCTACCGTGCCTGACAATGGATGGCAAGATTCTTCTCCAGTCCAAAGGCGAGGTTGCAGTGGCACCTGATGGCAATGGTGGTCTTTACGCGGCACTTCGGTCTCCCCTTTCGCCCGACAACACAACCCACAACGTCCTCGGTGACCTCGAGCAACGCGGCATCACCTTCGTACACGCGTACTGCGTAGATAACTGTCTGGTTCGCGTCGCCGATCCTGTTTTCCTCGGCTACTCTATCTCCAAACAGGCCGACTGCGCCGCGAAAGTTGTCCGAAAGACCGTACCTACCGAGTCCGTTGGGGTCGTCGCCTTGAAGGGAGGCAAATTCAGCGTCGTGGAGTATAGCGAGATCTCAAAGGAGCAGTCCGAACGCCGTGACTCAGGGGGAGAACTTGCTTTCCGAGCCGCCAATATCGCGAACCACTTCTACACTACCGACTTCCTCAAGCGGGTCGAGTCGTTTGAAGCCGAAATGGCGTTCCACATCGCTCGGAAGAAGATCCCACACGTCGACCTCGATTCGGGCGAGTTCGTTAAACCAGCCAAGCCGAATGGAATGAAGTTGGAGTTGTTCGTGTTCGACGTATTCCCGTATGCCCAGCACATGAAGGTCTTGGAAGTGGAAAGGAAGGAGGAGTTCAGTCCTCTCAAAAACGCACCTGGCACGGGCTCCGACGATCCTGAAACAAGTCGAGCGGATCTGCTCGCGCAGCAAAAACGGTTCCTTCAAGCGGCAGGTGCGACTCTGGACAACGGCGTTGAGATTGAGGTCTCGCCCTTGGTTAGTTATGCCGGAGAAGGGTTACAATCTGTGAAGGGTCAACAATACTCGCGCTCGGGACTGGTGGAAACCGTCGAAGAATTGGATGCCTTGAAGTAAACGACGCGTAGACGGTTCTGGACTTGCATGTAATTAGGTTAAAATTTGAACACAAAGTTGCCAAACTCCACACAATGTTACGGGTCTTCTCGTCGAAGTATATCATTGACATCGACGGACCAAGAATAGATAGTCAAGACTGGAGTGCTATCCTCCCGAGTGGCCGTTTACCAGACCGTCAGACGGAGTTTCTGGCGGTAGCTTCAGCCCTCGTTTCTCCATCTCTTCTTGTAGAAATCCAATCAATTGCTGTGAACTTCCACCTGAACCAGCATCCAAGAGCTGTTGGGTAGTCAGGAGGCGAGCAGCCACTAACGGAAAGAGCAAAACACGTACCTCTTGACAACATGCTATCACCTTGTCCATCAGCTTGTTTTGACTATCCTGCATTTCTTCTAGTTTTTGTCGAAGCTGTCGGATCTAGGAAGAGATCATGTTAATCTAGGCAAAGGTGAGCTGAGAGAACTTGACCCTCACCTCTTCCTCCGTTAGACGCCTCAGTTCCTCCAATCGTGCTCGGGCGACCAGCATTTCGAGTTCCTTAGAGCGTACGACGCATTCGAAATGCTTCTCTCGGACCTCGTACTGACGAAGAACGTGCTTGAGACGTTCTTGTATTCTGCAAACCAGATGGATGTTCACTTCCGGACAAATGTAGACCATTCGCTCTCGGCAGGGAAGGCTTACACTCCATTGAATACGTCTTCCATAGCGGCAGCAGCTCTGATTTCAGAAGGCATCTTGTCGGTTGGTTAAGCTCAGTGGAAGGTAAACGACGCACTCGGCTGGATTCTCAGTCCAGTTCTTCTTGATTGCCTCCCGTTGGACCGGTGGGACGTATGGTTCCTAAAGTGCGAATTCAGCACTTTCACTAAAATCCCTCCTCGAGCATCATACTCACAGCTGACTCGTCGGTCAAATCCATCATCTCAACCGCCAATATCTCGTCACCCCCTTCCATGTCCAGTTCTTCGGGCGTCTGCTCCTGAGAAATAGTTCTCCCCAAATAGAGGAACACGAAATTGGTTGGTGGCGTAGTCACGTCACTGCCATCCCCTGACGTTACGCCGGTTCCGTTAGTTGCCCGGTTCTTAACAGGGTCATTATTCTTCGAAGACGACATTGATGCCATGCGTTCTGTCCACGTGTTGAAAAGACGCGACAATTTCGCCTTGCGAGAGATCTTGAACAGCAGCTCCGCACGATATTTGCAGATGACTTTGACGACGATGTCTGGCGCCTCCCGAGTCTTCTTTTCCTTCCGCTTGACTTGTTCTAGACGTCGTTCCATTTCCTCTTTCATCGCCATAATCTACAAAGTTGCGCGATCAGGAAGCTTCCAGTGTACGTAATTGACGGAAACGCACCTCTTCCTGAGCATCTTCAACGTTAGCCGCTAGACGTTTCGTGTCATCCTGTAGACGGGATGGCGGTCATTTACAGTCTTGTGTCTCTTATAGGCGCCTAGCGTACCCTGAGCTTCTTATTGTCCTAAATGTCCAGCGCAGTCAGCGGTTGCCACTGCGCGGCTAAGCATTGTACATACTTTCTGCAGTTCACGAGCCAAGTTCTCTAGCTTGGTCTTTGCGATATTTGCCTTGGTCAGCTGAGCTTTAGCTGTGATAGGGGCCCTTCAGTCATCCGACGAGATGCCGAGAGCCGCCTCAGCACCACCCACAGGCATCTTTCTCTTTAACGAGTTTCTGCTTCTCCTTCCCAAACTCCCTTTCGATTCGTTTCATTTCTTGGAACTGTAGAGCGTCATTGTGCGTCAGACATCGGTACTGGCTAAGGAGGAGGTTGGAACTGCTCACCAATTCGATATACTTAGATTGAATGACAGAATCTTGAATGCCTTTGATGCTTTCACGCGCCTCTTCAGCTACAGCGACGAAGAACGACGCCGAAACGGATTAGCCAAGACCAGGCTGTTTTAGAGGAAGCCTTGGAATGTCCCACATGCAGCACGGACTTACCAGCCCGGCGTTCGTCTTCCTCCAGGTGCCGTTTATCTTCCTCTAAGATCGCAATCCTATTCTTCACATTCTCAAAGAGTGTCGCCGTGTCTGGCGGGACAGGTTCCTTCTTCTTGGTCTTGGATGAAGTGGTCGTGCCATTGACCGGTGCGCTGGACGTCCCCGTAGCATTGGTACGTGGTGGTGCACGTGTCGTCGTCGGAGGCGCAGGAGGTGCAGTTGAAGGTGCTGGGCCAGCTGCTGAGACATTCTTTTTTATGCCTGCACTTCCATTTGGAATTGCAGGGGGAGCGGCCCATGCTGAGGATTTCGGGTGGGTGCCATTTACGGTGGCCATGAATTCGGTAGCAGTTCTAACTTCCAACAACCGCCTTGAACACTTCAAGACTCTTTGCGCGTATTATTGAGAGCTGGATTGGGGACAGCAGATGAGAGTCGAGGACGGAGGTAATAGTGTTCTGGACTGGTCAAAATGCAACGAGCTTATGTCAGACTCGACGCGCGACTCCAGCAGGGGTTTGTTGGGTCCTGGCCCCTGCCTCAGCCCACGGCTTTCTTTCTACTACTCCTATTCCCAGCCTGTATCCAGGACGGGCTCCCCAGCACGCTTCTTTGTTTGGTTTGATAAGAAAGACCATGAAGGACCTTTGTTCTGTAGAGAATCAATGAGGTAGGCGATGCGGCTCATCGTGATCTCTAAGTTGCCAGCAACCCGAGAAGGTTTCGACGCAACTAAACAACAAAGCCTTAGGGGGAACTCTTTCAGGTGATTAAATTTACCTCATACTCCTCGGGCCAATAGAGACTCGTTTCACGAAAACACCAGCCAAATCTCAAAGGACCGCAAAACCCAATCCCTGTCATACTGCCAATGAACAAGCGACGTCGGTTGGGGATTTCATTATCACTCGCAGCCCTAGACGCTAGGTTGTTATGGAAGCCGTAGCATGGTACCACCGGTTCTGCTATTGGATCTGGCAGCGGCTAATCTTTAGCACCAGAAAAGCCCCGTACGAGGCTACGCCGTGTATCTTGAAACAACCAGGGAGCACTACTGGCAAATAGGCGAAGAGGATTTTGACTGGTAAAGATGTAATTGTTCTTACATCGTCGATTGCTTGGGTCTAGCTTGTTCGTCCTTGTGTGGAGCCAGGACCCATTCAAAGGTCGATGGTCGCGGCCTATCCCGGTGGCTTTGGGCCATTTCGCGATCCCCTTGTTCTTCTTTTTCACATAGTGGCACGTAGGATTTCCACTAATGTGTATGCAGGGGAGAAAGAGGTGATACCCCGTGGGTTGGCGGCAGCACTCGCCCCGTGGTGCCTCGGGCCTGAATTCGTGTTGTCTCATCAGCGCGTTCGACGAGTACGCGTCAGCCTAAGCCGTCTTTTACACCGCATACACATTGTTAGATGATAAACCAGAGGGGCAATATCGTGGAAAATGCCGCCAAATCCGGCGATTTGGATACCGGTTCATCGTATATAGTTGGAAGTTGTGTAATATCAAGCAGATAACACTTTCCCTCCACGTTAGCCACCATCATGAGTTCAGAACTTGCAAAACTTCCTCCTGGTGGTTCAATCGTATTTCATGTGCATGTCAGTTCATTGCCTACCTTGTTGGGCAGACGCCTTTGGCCTGAACCGAGCTAAGACTACACCCCCCGTATTAGATGGAAGCCAAGTCGATCGAGGCGTCAAACCAGCTTGTTGAACATTTACTGGCCGTCAAAGAGACAGCCAAGACTTCGGAGCCTGGTACTCTGACTTTCCGTATTTGTCGGTTTGAGGAGAAATTGATGCTCCTTGAAGAGTGAGTTGCCCAACACGGCGAATTTTGGACCATATAATCTAACTGACTTGATGATGTGTTACGCTCAAAGATACGAGGATGAGAAAGCCCTCCAAGCGTGCGTACCCTAGTCCCAGTCCGACGCCCCGGAGTCTGACCCAATTCAACAGCCACCTCGAGTCTGCGGCGTTCAAAACATTCATGGCCGCAGCTCCTTCACTCTCAACTGGGGTGGGTCGTTTTCTATCCAGCGCTCTAGGCTAGATATCTGACCTTCATGCCGCAGCCTCCTGACCTCAGCTATTATAGGGAGGAACTCTGAACCAAATTTGGAGGTTTATGACCTGCTTGTTTAAGGATTTGGATCATATTGAATGAAATTCCTACCTTTAATGCTGCTATGTGGCTCGGGGGGACGACTCGTTCTTCGACGATCAGAACCGACAGCATTTCAACACCTCAGAATGGGTAAACGGGACAGCTCCAGACGGGTCTCAATAACTTGAAAAGGTGAATGGTGAATGTCCCGAGACTCCGAGGGATCCAGTATCCAAATCTCTCCCTGATAGGTATGGTTGACGGCGAGACAGAGCGGAAGATTCGATAATTAGGCTTGACCCTGATAGATCGCCTCCTCTTGCATAATTGGACGAGCTTAAATTTAGCTTTGCTCCACGAACTGTGGTGAGCAGGCATTTGAGCTGGACGACACATTGGCAATGTAAGACTGGTTGCTCGTCGACGAGGCCAGTCGTCCTGGGAGGTCGAGGTCGAACGGATTCGGAATGGGGAAACGTGGAACTGACACCTCGTCTTCACAGAGTGATAGACTCGAACCAAGACAGTCGATATTGGAGGTGATATCATCTGGGGCAAGTATTACAGCTCTACTTGGCATTCCTGAGAGATTACAAAGCGCTATGCCGCGGAGGCGCCGTGAAAGACGCGTTGGACCTCCACCCCGCCTCTCTAATCCTTCTGCCGAAACATCACTGACGACGCTCCTCCCAACCGGCACAACGCCTTCCTAACCAGCCAGCAATTTTAAGCTCGACGCAGTACAACGCCGCTTCATGACTCATGAAAGGAGCCGGGGCTTCTGGGAGCGTACGCGTTTACCTCGACAATGCCCCCTAATCCGGCGATTAGTTTGCCGGGTCATCGTATATAGTCAGATGTTGCATAATATCAAGTAGAAAGCAGTTTACCCGCACAGTATTCAACATCATGAGCTCAGAACCTGCAAAACTTCCTCCTGGTGGTTCAATCGTATTGCACGCACATGTTAGTTCATCGCCTATCTTGTTTGGCACGCGACTCTCGTCGGAACCAAACTGAGACTACGCTCCTCATATTAGCTGGAAGCCAAGTCTATCGAGGCTTCAAACCAACTTGTTAAGTCTCTATTGGCTATCAAGGAGACAGTCAAGACTTCGGAGCCGGGCACTCTTGCCTTCCGCATTTATCGTTTTGAGGAGAAGTTGATGCTGCATGAAGAGTAAGTTTCGCAACACGGAGTTTCCGGAGCATAGAATCTGACTGATCTGATGTGTTATGCTCAAAGATACGAGGATGAGAAAGCTATCCAAGCGTGGGTGCCCTAATCCGGATCCGACGCCCGAAATCTCACCTAATTCTACAGCCATTTTAAGTCTGAGGCATTCAAAGCATTTATAGAGGCAGTTCCTTCTCTCGCAACCGGGGTGGGTTGTTTCTATCAAGCGTTCCGGGTTATATATCTGACGTTCATGCCCCAGCCTCCTGACCTCAGTTACTACAGGGAGGAATTCTGAGCCAACTTCGAAGACCATGACCGGCTTGTTCGAGATTCTGGATAATATTGAATGAAATTCCTATATGATTCGTGAAGACGACTTGTTCTTGCGCCGACGAGAAAGCGTGGCAGTACTTCAACACCTCGGAATAGGCAACGGAAGAACTCCAGGTGGCTCTCAATAACTCGAAGGAGTAAAACCCTTGAAACTGTGCCTGTATTGAGTCTTCGAGGGGCGCCGAATCCAAATTCCTTTCTGGGAAGGCATGGATGACGGCGAGACAGAATGCTGATCGATTGCCTCCACTTCGGTGATCTTGCCTAATCAGAGGATAGCTCCATGAGCTGTGGGGGGAGAAGGCATTTGAACTGGACGGCACCTTGACAAGTACAAGACTGATTGCTCGTCTACGAGGCTGACCGAGTCCCATGAGTTTAGGGATCCGTACCCCGATCTAAGAGGGTATGCATCGCTCAAGAATGCGAAGTCTGTTCAAACCTTCGAATGCGGGACGCCCTCTCAAACGTGTAAAAAAAAACAGGTCACACTTTGGTGCGCGCTTTCCAGTCACGTGAGACCACCTCTTTGGGAAGACTGCCGGTCGTCCTGGGAGGTGGAGGCGGGGGTGGAGGTCCTACTCTTTCGCTTTTCAAAACCCCTCGTCGGCAGAGTACTTTGTAATCTCTCAGTAATGCCAAGTAGAGCTGTGATACTTGTGCCAGATGATATCATTACTAATATCGATTGTTTTGGCCCGAGCCTATCACTTATAAGTCACGAGGCCCACTCTGGGAACCAACCTCAACCCCTCTCTTTCCCAGTGAACGACCATCACTCTCAAGCCTCCATTCGCCATGAGCCAAGATCTCTCACAATTCCCATCAGGAAAGATTATCCTCAATGCGCACGTCAGTATGATTCACATCGTCATCAGCTCAGCCTCTGGTGGCCGCGGACTTATGATTTCCGTCTCAACCTGAACAGATCGAAGCTGCTACGATCGATGCCGCAAATCAACTAGCCCAACTAATCCTTGCGGTTAAAAAGAACGTCGAAGAAGCGGAACCGGACTGCTTAACGTACCGCCTGAGTCAGTTTGAGACCCAGCTGATGGTTTTCGAGGAGTACGTCTTGATTCGTCGGTGTGCCTACTCAGTAAAGAGAGCTGAACGGTCGAATTTTCCCTCTCCCTCAGATATAAGGACCAAAAGGCGATCGAGTCGTAAGTGCATGTATAGGTGTGCAACTTAGATTAATGACCGACCTTTGGTCCTGTTTGTGTAGTCATAGGGAGTCTGCAGCGTACAAAGCCTTCCGAGAAGGAGTCACGACGCTTGCTGTCAAGGTATCTATTCCTTCCCGTCTTGTGCTCTTCGTTGCTTCTGATCTGACAGGGTTATCTTTCTGTAGCCACCTCATATTGCGTTCTATCGTGAATTGTAATAAAACGACTTAGGTAGCTCAAATTGATGTGAAATAAGCGAAATAGCCATTCCCAGCTGTAAATTTGCCGAGCCCTGAATACTTTTTACCCTCGCGAAAATATAAATTTCGAGGCGAAAGGGTCGTTTTGTAAGACTTGTGATGTGGGACACCAGAGATTCGCATTTACACGGCAGTGCGAGCTGAGTATAAGAACGCGCCTCCACATAAGTCGTCCGCTCAGAAGAAGGATGCTTGTCAATCGCATGATATGAAGCTTTTGGGTTTGTCTCGCAGATGATCTGTAATTCGAGTGGATCGTTAGTATAATCGGCTTGGGCCCTGATTGGGAAGCGCGGGCGTGGTTTACCTATGTCTCCTTGCTTGGCTTATGGAGTTAGCCAATTCGAGAACAGGTTGGAATGTTTGAAGAATGCGCTTCTCTGTAGCGCTAATCACTGAAGTTATCGAAAAGTGACTCCCGGAGATATGGCGATCAGGCGTTTAAAATGCGTTCCCCTTCCATCAATCTTTGCGATGAACTGTATGTGAAGTAAACCTATCCTGTGACTAGTCGCAGGGAATCTGCCGCCGTAAAGCTTTTGCGGAAGGTCTGAATCCCTGGTCGGGAGGTAAAATTCTTGCCACATGATGCCGATATCATCGTTGTTCTCTCACAGACTTCCATTGTTCCACCGTACAGCCGCTCTTTATCGAGCAGAGTGGGATTTGGGCGGGAGATAATCGTAAACGGAATGATGATAACACTATCGGAGGATGCGAAACACTGTCCTCGATATCGAAGCGGGGTGAGAGTGTTAAGGCCGAGTGCTTTGAGCAACTTATCCAATAGCCAAGAGTATGCCCAGGTACAGCGGCGGGGCACCTGCCGAGTGGGTCATCACTCGTGTGAACGGTTCATGAGCCGGCGTCGCTGTTTCGTAAAAAGCGATGCACCGGTTGAACAATGACAGCTCCAAAATTGGCCGGAATTGGCCGACCAGACCCTTTCCACTCACTCTTTGGAAGCATATTCTGTTCACATATCTCCATATGTGGCTTGAATTGTTCGTTATCTGTAACCCAGCTCTTAGATACAACGGATCTTGGAGTGGAGCAGGTAAATTAGAATTTGCCGGACTTGGACTTGACAAGTTGGTCGCACGTATGGGGGCTGGCCATGCGGTCTGACGAGCATAAAGGCCACGAACCTAAATCTGGCTCTTCATTCCTCTCTACCTCTGACTGCCCCTCCTTCGATGAGCCAAGATCCATCGCAATTCGCAGCTGGAAAGTTTGTGTTGTGTGCCCGGGTAAGCCGTCTATTTACCAACCGATTCTTGCTAACAGAACCATGCAATCCTCTGTAGTTAGATGCTGTTTCAGTTGACGCTGCGAATGAGATTGCCGAGCTTTTATTGGAGATAAAGAGTAGTTTGGAGGAAAAGGAACCAGGCTGCCTTACTTATAGGATATGCCAATTTGAGAACAAGCTCGTGATATTTGAGGAGTGAGTCAATAATGGTGGTGCGGCAGCGGCATGGGCAGATGTGAAATAGTGGACTAAACCATCTTGATGGGTCAGGTACGCCGATCAAGAGGCCTTCAGCATGTAAGTGCGCTCCAAAAAAAAAAGTGCACCAGTCTGAGTGATGGATTTTATGACCCGGACAGTCACAGCGAGTCCGAGGGTGCGAAGGCCGTTCGGACAGCCCTTGAAACACGACTCGAAAAGGTCAGCCTGCGCGCCACATCAACGCACAATTGCTGAAATTTGTACTCCTTATAGCCTCCTGTATTCGAGTTTTATCGGGAGCGTTGATGTACTGTGTAAAATGGACGATGATCTTGTCTGCACATGCCGCCCTCCACTGCTCGCAAAGTCTCATACCACGAGTTCTAGCACAGGACCGTATATATAGAGCTGAGACAAGATAAATAAGTTTTCCCGCATGAGGTGATGGAATTGTAGCCTTTGGGTCGGGTTCCAGGCTGTGTCCGCGGCTGACGGAGCTTCCCTGAGAGCGCTGACACACCGTCAGGCGCTTTCGTCAACTCCTGTGCTCTCGGCCGCTACAAAACAAATCCATCGTGTCTCGAGTCCTCCTACCCTCACCTCCCCCAGGCGTCGTCTCTTGAGAATTAAAAATGTTTACTGGTCTTGTGAGTGGACGCCCGCACGGTGTCGTTTCGTTCTAACGAGAGTTCTAGATTGAGCATCAAGGCCGAATAACGGGCATCGTCCCTCTAGACACTACCGAGTCAGGAGGTGGTGGATGGAGTATAACGATCGGCGACTCGGCAGCTATATTAGGGGATTGTCACGTCGGTGACTCCATCTGCACGAACGGTGCTTGCCTGACTGTCACGGAATTCAACGCCGACCCAAACGACAATGGCGGCTGGTTCAAGGTCGGCGTCGCACCGGAGACACTAGACAAAACTGATCTTGGTAAGTGGTTTTGTACCCGAGAGTAGATACGTAGGTTGATACGTCGAGCGTCATTAACAGGCGAAAGGAAAGTGGGCGACCTCGTGAACTTGGAACGGGCGCTCGCAGCACACGTTCGATTTGGTGGTCATTTCGTCCAGGTTCGCCCTGCATCTCCACTTTGTCTAAACGAGAACAGTTCTGACTAAATTGATTTATTAGGGCCACGTTGACACGACAGTGACTGTCGTCCGCAAAGAGCCGGACGGCAACTCCCTCCGGCTCACATTCCAGTTACCAGAACCCACTCCTTCTCGACCTTCACTGCTACCTTACATCATCCCTAAAGGATTCATCGCCCTCGACGGAGCTTCTCTGACAATAACGACCGTCAACGACGCAGAGAGGACTTTCGGAGTCATGCTCATCGCACACACCCAGTCGAAGATCGGGCTAGGAGAGAAGGTCATTGGTGCAAAAGTGAACGTAGAAGTGGATATGGTCGGAAAATACGTTGAAAAGGCTGTCTCAGCAGCACTCGGAGGCGAGGGCGATGGTGGCTTGAAAGCAATGATCGAGCGCGCAGTGGAGAAGGCAGTGGAGAAAAAGCTTGCGTCAGTGGGGAAAGCAGCCTAATGTCCTACGGTTGAAATCATAAATTGAACAATTTGTATGTCATGGTGCGACTTCAATCACTATCCATTACTTCGTCTGTAGGTTCAACGGACTCCGGGTTCGCAATCGGAGCCTCAGCTGACGAATCCGCCCCAAGTGATTCGACTGCGTGCGTTGATCCCGCATGTCCATTAACAACCTCGTTGGACGTCTCTCCGACACCTTGAGGGACAGGGGTTGAACTAGACTGCTTTTCCGCGTTCCGTTGCTTTCGCGCCTTTCTTTGCGCGGTTCGAGCTATCCATTCGGAGTTGGCGGTCTCGTCATCGTAGCTACACATAATGAAGTGCGTCAGTAAGAGTTTCCATATCCTCTCGTCGACTCGGCCGTCTCAACGCACACTTTCATCGCGCTTAAAACATATCCTCCTGATCCAGACGTGTTCATCATTGGGTGTGTCCGGCCAGGCAACACCTTCAAGTTCGGGTTAACGACTTAACCGGATGATAAAACTTATGAGAGTACCTGGTACTGCCGCAACCAGGCTTCTGTCACGGCTGGTCCAAGGAACTGAGGCTTGGCTCTCAGCTTTTGATGGACGTCTGTGAGAGGCTAGAGGGCGAACTTATTCAGTGTCCATGTTCGCTCAACAAAGGGCCGATATACAAGCTCCGACCTGAAGGTATGGACTATGAACCACAATGGATCCGGATCCGGCAAGGTATGGTTCCACTCGTTCGATGATAGAGAAGGGTTCGTATTCGCTTGCCACGACGAGGCTGGAGGCCAATTGTGAGGGTCAGCGGAGGTCCTGGCCAGTTGATGGAGGGTGCTTACGCGTTCCATTCCCCTGCCCAAAGCTCTTCCCTCCGCTTTCGGAGTTCTTCAGCTCTAGCGTGCCGCTTTTCAGAGCGAGCCTTTTGAGAGTGTGTCCTGTACTCTTCTGGCTCGTACGTTTCCACTAAAGCATGTCCAAGCAAAACAAGGAGACAAAAGATTAGTAGTGTTTTTATAGCAATGAATGCATTGGTACAAACCGGGTGCCCACTCTTCGTCCACTTCAACCCAGTTCAAATAGGTCATTGTATTTGATGTCTCTGTGGCATCCAAATTCAATTGATCGATGACATGGAAAGTTGGGGGGCTTTCCGAATCTGTGATGGTGAGTATCCGCCCTTCGCCTAGAGACGAAATTCAATCATTTAGCAAGATGGAGGTAAGATAGAGTTAAAAAAAGAGTTACCTCCCAGTCGCTCCAGCACAGCAGCTACCAAAAGACCTCCAGTGTCATCTGCGACCACCACACGGGCCCCAGGATGGATGTTCGCGAATGACATCATTTGACCGAGCGTGTCTGCTCTTATGCCCCTTATTCGCTGAGGATCCTTGGAGAACCAATATTCGCAAATGTTGAACATGGTAGGTTCCAGAATGGAGAAGCCTTGTAAGAACCTGACGGCATGATATGAGTTGGATTAAGGGGGCGGCTGTAGGGTTTGAACTAACTTGGCTTCTTTCCGCTTCTTATATTTTTCTTTACTGTACTCTGATTTCAGTTCGTAATTCGCGTTTTGGGTAATCTGCATTTTGATGATATCCTGTCGGGAT
The DNA here is from genome assembly GCA_019633425.1 of Tulasnella sp. 424. Classification (NCBI taxonomy): domain Eukaryota; kingdom Fungi; phylum Basidiomycota; class Agaricomycetes; order Cantharellales; family Tulasnellaceae; genus Tulasnella; species Tulasnella sp. 424. The sequence goes on along the minus strand of WSUB01000058.1, from coordinate 182,341 downwards.
TGGTTGCCGTCAGTCGCCTGGCCCGTCGGTTGGTATTGCGACAGCACACACCGACGAATGAACCCCCGGTGTCTTCTTTAATGTTTCAATCTCTTCATAAGTCAGTGGCTGAACAGACTCTCCATCATTGATAAGCTCGTTTGTCGCACTTGTGTCGTCTAGTTTGTAGAAGAAAAAACTTCGTCAACAGAGGCATCCCTAATTCCGCATCGAAAAGCCCACCTAGCTCCGCCATAGTCTCCGGTTCCCGCACTCTGATTTTGCCCTCAGGAATGATTTCGTATGACAAGCCATAGGGGTGACCGATGAGCTGCTGCTGTTGAAAGCTCCCAAATTTCCCGAGTGTTATCCGCCCTGGCTTATCGTGAACCTTGAGATTCCGGTAGTCCCCACTTGGAAGGCGAAGGAGGATGTTGTCTCCGGACTTGATGTGGGTGCGGGCGAATGAGAGGGAAGCGACGGAGGCGGGGGAGGCGGAAGCCATGAGTTTGCTCGAAACCGGCCGGTGGTCTGTTTACATCTAGGCACACGACGGCGACGGCGACTTTGGCCACTCAACCTGCAGCCATGATCCGCACAACATAGACTGGTATCACAGGAATGCATTTCTAGCGGTTTTCGGTGGCATGCTAAATTAATGCCCAGAAAAGAGGTCCGGTGCAAGCACAACGACGAGAACGAGCCCCAATCTAGTTGCGTCTCCAACTTGCGTTCAGCCATCCACGGCTACTCAGCCTGCCCACCAGTCGGACCTCCTTCCAAGCTGGTTCTCTCTCTCCTTTGCAGAATACCAACCGTTCTGCTCATTTCGCTGGTCATTCTGATCAACGCACTCTTGGCATTATTTCAAGTGACAGAGGCTCGTCAAAATTACCCTTGTAACCCTAACTCCTCGCGCAGGTCCTGGAGTTCCTCGCACTCTCCCTCTATGCACTCGTGTGAAAGGAGTGGCTAAATTCAATCACCATCACTCCGCCGTCCTTTTTGAGGGTAACATTTGCCGGTCTTATGTCTCCGTGCTCAACACCTGCTTCATGGATCCTGGTGACAATGCGATAGAGTTCGTCTCTGATAATAAATATATGAGTATGCATAAGCTCTTAAGCTCGATACATTGTGATCCCGAAGACTGACCTTTGGCTATGAGTTAATGCATCAAAAGACGACAGAGACGAACCTCCGTGCTGTTGAACTAAAGCCCCGGTGTCGGCGGACCCTTCCTTCCCCTCAATCGCATAGGCCCCGAACAAGCCGGGTATGCTGTTGCCAGCAAGGTGACGGAGCTGTCGCCAGCTCTCCAACTCGCGGTCCATGCAGTCCGCGGGCAGAACCTTGACAACGAGTTGAAGAGGAAGGTCGAGGAAACACCCCTGATACACTGAGCCCGTACCACCACGGCCTACTTCAGAACTCAGACGGAGCATAAAGGGGGTCATGGACGGTGAAGGGGGTGGTATAACATGGTCATCCGTGTGCGAATTGTAGGCAAGGTGGGGAATGGCTGTACTCGGCAAGGATCTGCCCCATAAAGATGAATCCTCAAGACGCACAGGGCGAAACATTTCCTTGGAAAAGGGGGTCATATCCCAGTACAATGATACTCCATCCATCTGTTGTCATTGAAAGGTGTGAGGAAGAAAGACAGGGAGGTAACAAAAAAAAGTCGGCGCACCGTGTTAAGCAGAGAAGCAAGTGTATCCTCCGATAACTCCTTTGGCTCCCAATATTCTGATACGAATAGCACGTCGGATACCGGCGTTTGACCCCCGGTAGCATGACCGCTAGGAGGCCCACTTGTGGGTGGGTTGGTTGGCACATGCGGCCCTGCTCCTAGTGACCCCGAATTTGAACCCTCAGCTCCCTCCTCTTAAGAATGGTATTCCAATGCCTTTCCATCGTTCCTTGAATGGAGTACCAAGGCCAGGATAACAGATACGATTGGAGTGGTTTGGGATGTTAGGGGGATAATATCGGAAATCCTGGCCTGCCACTGTGTTGTTTCGCGCTGCACGAGACGAATAAAAATGAAGTCTTTGAAAGACAGTATGGCAGTAAAATTCAATCCTCTTGCCAGAGAGGCCGAAATCACCTAGAAAAAAACGCCCGAAGAAGTCAGTAATGGAGGAGGTCAGAGATTGTCAGGAAGTCCTGACTTTCGCAAGTATGTTCTCACTTGGACCCCGTGTCCACATCGAAAGGTCGAGTATTCGGTTTTCCTGGGCCTTGGAGACAATATCAGGGAAGTAAATATCTGCGACGGTGGGCGATTTATGCTCAAATACGGCGATGGGCTCAGTACCGATCTTCCACGCATGGTCGGGAGTAATGTTTCGTGCCGTTGACCCGTTTCGATAGGTCGCATCCAGTCCAATCGACTGACAGAGGCTGTGCACTGGCATGCCGACGGCTAAGAAGAAGAAGCTATAGTCTTCCACCTCCATTTGAAGGCTTTCCTGCGAAATACTTCCTCGAAATGCGCTCAGTATTTGCTGCGCCCTTTCGAGGGCCGCATCCTCCAACTGATTCTCCTCGAGACCTTCGGCGTATAGATCTAGGCCGTTCATCAAGCAAGCTGGAATGGTAGGATCGTGTACGAGCTGAACGAGCGGTTGGATTCCGAGGACCGGCATCGCTGGAGGTTGAGTGTACCGAAAGGTGGCTTCGGAGTTGTGATTACGGATACGAGGAAGTTCATCGAGGATCGTCCTATACAGTCTCTTGAACCTCTCGACCTTTGGACGGGTATTTTGGGAGTCTTGCATAGTTGGAAGTAGCTTTGTTGGGAAGCGTGTCGTCGAACCTGTGATTTGTCCTGAATTGCTTTGCTGACCAACCCCTATATCCGCCCGCCTCATAAATCCAAAACGCGCCGTCTCACGGTTGGTGTTACATTACATAACCGTTCGTTGAAGCTCGCGATGAAGGCCTTGAGACTTACATTGTCGACAAAGGTATTCAAGGCGGGATTCTGACTGAGGGATCAAGAGTGCGAAGTAGCGAATGAAGGCGCGCTTGTCGTCCTTGGTGACGTTCGGGCTTGCTTGGCGAGGCCCAAAGGCTCCCCGCTCGCTCTCCTAGGATCCTGCGCTTGAGATTGGGCATGCCAATGTGGTCTTATTAGCTTGGCTATCGAGCTTGGACGTCAACTCAGGAACCGATAACGGGTAATGAAGAAAGACCGACAGAGCCTCACTGGCGCTCTTACATCGACGCCTTTACGAGGAACCTGGACCGAATCCCAAATTTCTGCATTTGGCAAGATTTCCTTTCCCAACGGCAAAGCGAGTCTCAGAATTCTCGTGCTCTGTACCGCTGGTGAGAAGGCTTTGCGGGTCGTCGATGGCGAGGTTGGGTTTACCGAGCACGGCCGTGACGCAGGATATGATGAAGGACGAGAATCAGTATATTGAAGGGCTGGCGAAGGAGCTGGCGGGAACTTTGAATGGGTCGGGCAACGCAGGTGCGGGCGGGAGTTTGATGGGAGAGCATAATGGTATTATGGGACTGGACGAGGTGTGGTGTGCTTGGAATCGGGCTCGACGGATCTGTGGGTCGACTCCCACCTGTGTCCCGAGCTTCATGATTAACGGTGACCCCGCAGCTCTTCTACACTTATATCTGTCGTTCCTCTTCTCCATTTATTCACCTCACCACCAATTCAGCAACACACTTTCAAGAAATCTGGTCTTTCTGTACTTCACCTCCCCAGATACGCGCATGACGCCTTCGGTTCCTGCATATGATCTCTGAAACGGAAACGGGTGGAGGGTTGCGTGCGCTTTCGCCTGTGGAAGTCGCCCGAGAAGAAGGAATGAGCGTCAGGTTGGCGGAAGAAATGATCGCAGATATTTTTTCCCTGCAAAGGCACACCTCCTCCGCCAGGAGAAGACCTGGACCCTAGTTCGAACGCGAAGTCGCACTCGTTCGTGCCGACGCGAATAACTCACATGCGTGAATGCTCGGCCTGCTCAACGTTATTCCCTACTCTCTTGTATCTTGTTCTTCGCTTGATGTAGCCCAATAGGTAGTAAATCGCGTCCTTTGTGGTTCTTCTTGCAGTTAACCCGGCCCCGCGCTCGTATCTACTCCTCTGCCCGTCTTCAACGCATAGCTGTGCGGTGAGATCAACCATTCATTGAGGGTGAGCCTGAGGTCGCTCGAACTTTCTCGTCAGTCACTGAGATCCCCATCATCCTCTCTTCGAAGTCATGGTGGTGCGGAAGTCTTGAGCAATCTGGTCGACCTTGCACTAGAAGTACATTACTATTCACGTGCCGAACCATTGACTCCAGGGTCGATCTGATGCTCTAGTTAACGGCGAGGTATTGATTAGGGCTGGTACACTTTGTCGACATCATGCACGCCCCGTCACCCAAGCCTGAGGGTGAGTCGCAGTTTAGAAACGAATCCTTCTCCAGTAGAGCAGCGATTTTAACAGGGACCAGGGTCCGTTATACAGCAAGGACTTCATTGACATATCGAAGTACATGACAGGAAGACACGGTCGTTACAAAAGAAACGCGGTTAGCCGTCCTCTTCCGTCGATCGACGGAAAAGAGGTCCGTTGCCCAGGACTTGCCACGTGGAGGCCCGCGTCGAGAGTCCCAAAAAGAAGCAGGCCATCCTCACTAGGCTCCAAAGGGAGTCCTAGAGGGCTGTGAGCCGACGGGGATCGCAACATGTCTGGAGAGCGCCAGAGCAGTCGCGAGACCAGTGGTCTCCCCGAAATGAAAGAGAGGTAAAAGAAGAAAACGAAAGAGAGTAAAATAAGAAACAGTCGCATAGAGTACATAAGGTACTGCGATTGTAATGGAGGCGGGTTTCCCAGTGTCCCGTATGAGAATACGAGCATGGTTGTGGCCGACAGGACGCTCCATTACCGCCCGTCACTGTGTGCCCCCGGGAGAACAAGGCCCAGACCGTTTAACTGTTGCCCGGAAAAACCTGCGGCAGACGGCGGGTACATCCTTGTGCAGTCATCGAAGGGAAGCCTGAGCCGAGCCCGAGCATGACTGGAGAAGATGGACGTAAGGTTAGAGTCTAGGCTGGTTGAAACGAAAACGACATCGGCGACTCACCCGAAAACTCGAGGTCGACCGCTGGTGGAAGGCACGACGCGACGCCGAAGGCGAGTCGAAGGCCTAGGTCCAAACGAGGAGTGTTGAGGGTGCTGAGACTGAGGCTGGAGGGTGTCTTGCGGTATGGGAGTCGAGTGAAGAGACATGACCGGCGACGTAGGGCAGAGAGAAGCAGGGAAGGGAGAGGGGAGGAAGGGAGAGGGGACGTATCGAGCTTGGTCTGACGTGTCGCAGGTCTTATAAGCTGTACGGGACAAGAATTGTATGGAGGGACGGACGTATTGTTGGTGGAGGTCCGCCTAACCCCGATCCACTTGGCGGCCGAATTCATAATATTCTTGGAACAGCCACCAGCTGGAGATCTCGGGATTGTGAGGACGGTAATCTATGGCTAAGTGTCAAACCTGTCTTTATGTACATGACGTCATGCTGGGTGTTGGCAATATCCGCGCAGTAAACATAGACGCGTCGACGTCCCTTCTTTTCGATTGAATTAGGGTCCTTTACCCAGAAAAGGAAACCCCAGCTGCGTAGTCGCGTTTCTTTAGATTTAGATTGAGCTTTGGAACACATGAAAATCAAAGAATTATCAGAGAGAGAATATGCGGATATACATACAGAGGAAAGAATTCTCCTTGGCCGCCGAGTGACAGCATAGTAAGGTCTGGATCCCCAATTCTGGAGCAACAGATCCCCGGAAGAGGGATATCCTTATCCCATGACGCAGTAGGATGGACCTTGGCAGCTTGTCCTTCCGCCAAGCCATTTCCCTCCCAGTCCACCGTCAAATTAAAAATAGTTCATACGATCTAACGTCATTGTCCTAAAGAGATATTTGCTAAGGGAGTGCGAGTCCTTCCTATAAAAGGCAGAGGGAATCTCCAGGACTGTTAATTCCATTCCCTCATCCAATAAACCCCTCAACCCATCCACTCCTTCTATTTCTTGTACATTTCGACATGCCTCGTTCGTCCCACGCCTCCACGCCTTCTTCTCTTTCTCCCTCTCCTCCCAAGCTTGTTTCTGCAGACCATCTCCTCGTCGCCACTGCCATCAGGCAGGGTCAGAAATGGAACAGCGCTCAAGAGTTTGCCAGGAGCCTGGCGATAGCCGTCCCGGGATGTTTACAGTACGCTTTGCCATTCCTCTTCTTCACCTTGACCCCTGTTGCTGAACTGATGACTTGACATTTTCCTTCTTGCTTCTTAGCAACTTCGTACAATTTTACACACTACAGCCCAAGCACGACCACCAACGCTTTCTCCTCCAATGCGCCGACCACACCAATACCCAAGCTCAACGCGACGTCGGCGAGCATTACGATACCGCCACCGCGTTGATCACCAAGGTGGAAGATGTTCAGTGGGGAGAAGCCGCCGTGCGATATGTCTGCAAAGGGGAAGAGTTCGATGAAGCTCTCGAGAAACTGAAGAGCGATCAAGTACCCTTTGACGGATCGACCATATCTCAGGCGGAAGTCAGGAAGTTGAAAGCCCTAGCGAAGAAATCCGGTGGGTTTCTGCGTCGTTCTTCTCTTTGTTTGCATGCTAAACCGTTCCCCTTTCCGTTTCAGCTGCTAAAAGCACCAGGGCCAAACTCCTTTCCCGAACCGGTCGGACTTCTGCTGCCAAAACCAGTCTTAAGCGCAAGAGAGGGAACGACGAGTCTCCGGAAGAAGAAGTAAAGCGCCTCGTAAAGCAAGCTCGCAACGCCGGCGAGAAGCGCACCATCTCCGAAGCGGAAAAACTACTCCTTGTCCGCTACCTCGCCGATCTCCCTCCGTCTGTCAGCTGGGATTCTGTTTTGAATTCCTTCGTTGAGAACGTAAGTTTCTCTCCGTCGTGAGCTCTCGACGATCAGCTTCGGTTCGCTGACACCTCCACGATACAGGGCAATAGCGGCTGTAGATACTCAATTCCTACTTGGGCGCACCTCCTCCGCAAGGAGAAGATTTGGTTTGAGCAGGAAGTCGCCCTTATCCGCGCGAGCGCAAATAAACCACATACTTGAACGCTCAATGCCCAATGTTGCTCCCTATTCTCTTGTATCCCATTCTTCGCTTAACGTAGCCCAATAGGTAATATCATCTCATTCGTTGTTCTTCCTGGAGTCAACACCGTCCGCCGAACCCCCGCAATGAAATACTACTCAAAAAAAAGGGCCGGTACACACACAACGACAAAAATGAGCCATAATTTAAACGTTTGCGTCTCTAACTCGCGTTCCGCCATTCGTTGCTCCATGCCTACTCGGCCTGCCCACCAGTCGAACCTCCTCCCAAGCTGGTTCCACTCTTTCCTCTGCAGAACACCAACCGCTCTGCCCATTTCGCTGGTCATCCTGATTAACGCACTTTCGGCTACTGCCAACAGGCGTGAATCAAGACCAAGCGTTCTGCTGAGATACGCAGTCTGTTCTTCGCTACCCCAGAGGAGATATCCGTGCACGGTAAAGGCCACGTGAACAATAATTGTAGCAAAAAAAAGTTTTGCCCCAAAGATTGATATGGAGAGGTTGGGATCCAGGAATGGACCAACTGTCAAGCCAACAAGGGTGATTATGGCACAGCAGAGAAGGACTTCTCCACCGTTAGGAGCAGCCGCACTGTAAGCGAAGTGAGGAAACATGGCCATCAAAGCACCATCTCCCTTCGCCCACTTGAAGATTCTCTCGTACGTTCTTCCGCCATTGTTCCACCAAGGATGAATCGCTTGCATTTCAGGGGCCCCGTAGAACCCATCTCCCCCATTTTCGATGCTCCAACGCGTCTTTCGCAGGCAAAAGTCGATATCCTCTCCTCCGCCGGTCTTTGGGAAGCGCAGATCGAAGGATATGCCGTCTTGAACTCTGCGACGTACGACCAGGTTGCCCGTAACACCCCACGGAACATCTTCCTTGAATCTATCCGCGATGTCCCAGAAGGACGTGACCCCGGATAGCTTGATGGCGGCGGTCGCCACGTTGGCCGGTGGAGGGAAGTACACGTTACCAACGAACCCCGCCGCTTTGGGATGACGGCGTATCGCTCTCTCGGACTCAGCCAGCAAGTCTGAGTTCGGTATGATGTCGCCGTCGAGGAAGTGTACCCACTCGGCGGTTGAAGTCCACAGGCCTCGGTTTCTGGCAGCACTGGCTCCCCGGTTTTCGCTGTTGATCAGAATGTGAACGTCGGGGCGACTCCGGAAGTCTTTGAGAAGCCGGGGAATCGAAGGGGAATTGGGGTCGTCTAACACGATGATAAACTCCACTGAGCATGTTGGCGATGGCGTTAGCTCAAGTATCGAACGCAAGAGCGGGATTTGGACGCGGTAAGACGGTATGACCACGTCAATGGTCACCTTTGGCGGTACGTTCTGCCAATGGTACTCTAACCAGCTCAGAATGATGGTTTCAGCGGTCTCCAGTTCTTCGAATCCCCATGGGACTGGGGCCAGGTTGGGTGTACTATGCTCGTCAGCAACGTTCCAACCCCGCGTTGGTCCCATCCCGACGTAGTGCACGGCTCCCCAGGGACGATATATTCGCTTCAGGAACTGTATAGCGCCTCCATGAGGGATAGAGTGGGGCGTGAATACTCCGAAGATCTGGAAATGTGTGCGATGGAGAACCAGGATGTGCGATGAATGGCTTTCACCTGCGCTGCCTACCACGCATCCAAAACCCAACGGAACACCAGCGGTTTTGGCGATTTGGGAGAAGGTTGATTGCACGTCCGAGGACCAGCGTGCATTTAATGTCTCCTTTAGAACCTTTGGGTCATCCTCCAGAACGACCACGTACTCGACACCATCTGGTAGTGTCACTTGTTCTCCTTGGGACTCGTTCTCGGTGACGGAAATACGAGGTAGCTCGCCTAGGGATAAAGTTGAATTGAATTCCGGAGGTTGTGCCGTCCTTTCCTGGGCGCTAGAAGGCCCCGGTGCTGGTGGGATTTGAAGGCCATGAAGCCCGTTGGAGTGAAGGAGAAGGATGCGGAACTTGCTGTCCAAATTGGACATCAACGACTGAGCTTGTTGTTGTCGGATGGGGTGGTGGTTGCTTGGTGGAGGGTCAAGTGAAGGTTACGTACGGCAGACGCCTTCTCATGAGGGCCAGAATAGGAAGCTTCCAGGACCTCCTCAGCCCGAGCTGCTGCCAATAAATGATATCGGCGCGAATTGTACATGTCGGACTAGTTGATTCGGAATCTATCGGGATGGGGTTTTGTCTATCAGATGAGGAGCTTCGCGGGTGGTGCTGGCCGGATATGGCTGTAATAGCCACATCTGGCGTCCACATCCAATACCTCTCCGCCGGGAGCACAGGACTAAAGAACGAATTCTGGCCTGTTGTAACGGTTTTAGCTTAGCGGGAATATGCCCTAAGAGGCGGTTGTAGTGGAAAATCTGTGCATTGAGTCCAGTAGCGTAATAATAAATGGCAAAGAACTAGTGCCTCAGACAGTAAGATGGGAAACGAGCTGCTTGCGGAAACGCGCGAGCACTATCGCACCCGCTTTCCGTGCTGAACCTTAGGACCCCACCTATATAGGAAAATCGCGTCAAAAGTGTTTCAACGCGCTAGTGGTCGGTGTGTACGTACCCTCGGACTTTCTTCTTAGGCTTTGCTGGAATGGCGAACTCGGAAGGATCGCCGCCGGCCCTGAACTTTTCCAAGCACCAGAGGAAGTATCTAAGGTTTGTGTGAACTGAGTTTCAGCTATTACGAAGAGAATTTGACCGTTGCAACTAACCTTCGATCCTTCACGGCAACACCCGCGTCCTTCAGCACATCACCATTTGTTTTCCACATATCATCCCATTCCTGCCACCCTGCTAAAGGACCAGATAGTTTTTTCGCCGAATCTCGGCCAATTGCGCCGAGAAACGCGGCGGGTGTGCTAATGTCGCCTGCTTAGACAAAAACTTTGGATGAGGAACACGCGTTGAAAAGGATACGAAAGAGAGCTGACCTCTGGGTGCTGGTATCCGCGGAGGTTGCACTATCCGCGATGACGATTCAGCTAGAACTTGACGAAGAATTAATGAGCCGCGCATTGGAGGTAATGTGACGAGAGATGGGGAAAGGTTTGGGAGTGGCGAGCGCGGGAGCGTAGATGTTGGGTTTTCTAAGTTTGGTAAGCTCAATTATTGGCATACGAACCGGCTGCAACCGTATTCTAATCTCCCCCAAATGTCCCTCTCTGGACGAATACCAGCGCGTCTGGTGTCCTCATCACGACTTTCTCAACGCTTCGCATCTAATTCTGCTCGCCATGTATCAACTTCACGTCCGTCCGGCTCTCTAGCCCAAGCAGTCCGAGCGAAGCCCACTTCGCAGGTCGAAGCCACCACCGAACCTCACTTACCTCCGCAAAGTCCAATACGACCGGACCCATTCAAGATGATGGCGCCTCAAATATCGGAAGTGCAGCAAAACCTCTTACGGTTACTCGGCTCGTCCAACCCGCACCTTACCGATATTGCCTCGTACTACTTCATGCTCGGAGGGAAGCAGCTACGGCCGCTGCTGGTTTTCCTCATGTCGAGAGCCACCAACGGCCTTGCAAGCGGCTGGAAGGAGAAGGAGTGCGCCTCCGAAAATGGCCCATTCCGACGGGATGACCTTGACCGGCCGCTCTCAAGTCCAGAGGTTCTCACGGATTGGAATCCCATGATTCCCGAGCACACGGCATCCTTCTCGACATCTTTCTCGACGTTTGGTCCACCGCCATTACCGCCTGTACCACCAACACCAGGCAACGCACCATGGATGGCAACGGACCCACACCTCACGGTGTTGCCAACCCAATCACGGCTTGCACAGATAACGGAGATGATACACGTTGCATCTTTGTTGCACGATGACGTTCTCGATGACGCTGCACTCCGGAGATCGGCTGCCAGTGCACCGTTCAAATACGGCAACAAACTCGCAGTGCTTGGAGGAGATTTCCTTTTGGGGCGAGCTAGTATGGTTCTATCGAGACTGGGAGAGAGCGAAGTCGTAGAGCTCATCGCTAGCGTTATCACCAACCTCGTGGAAGGAGAGATCATGCAGGCAAGGGAGGTCGCCGTCGCCTCCGAAAAGCAAGGTGCTGCAGCCGAGGTCAACCGCTGGACACAGTATCTTCGCAAGACATATTACAAGACTGCCAGCTTGATGGCCAAGTCTATGCGGTCAGCGGTCGTCTTGGGAGGAGCTCAAAACGGGGTCGCGAAGGATGAAGAGCTCAAGGACATCGCTTGGGCGTACGGAAGCAATATTGGAATTGCGTTCCAGGTGAGTTGAAATATTGCTGCGATCTGCCTTCACTTCTAATCACCCCTGCACAGATCATCGACGACGCCTTAGACTTTTCGACATCTGAGCAACTCGGAAAGCCGGGCAGCGGTGCGGATCTGAAGCTCGGGCTAGCGACGGCACCTGCGCTTTACGCGTACGAGGAGTTCAAGGAGATGGGTCCACTTATCGCGCGGAGGTTCAAGGGTGAAGGCGACGTTGAGATGGTCGGTACAGCAGCCTACCTGCCCTTTCTCCAGTTACTGATCAATATTCTTCAGGCTCGTGACTTTGTTCTCCGCTCGCAAGCATTACCGCGAACTCGACAGCTAGCTGGACAATACGCCAACAGTGCCCGAGAAGCGCTCCTTCGTTTACCAAAGAGCGAGGCCCGAGATGCTCTTGAAGTTTTGACCGAAAAGGTGGTCTCAAGATCCCATTAGCTCAACCTTCACAAGTTCTCCGCCGCTTAGACCCTCTAATTACTCGTCTTTTTTGGCCTTAATGTACTCCGGACTTATTGACCATTTGTCTGCCATGGCGTATTTCCTAACCATAGATGTCAGTGTTGTCCTCTTGGTCTCTCTTACGATTAGATACACCGCGTTTCGGCAGATTGTGGCGTCATTTAGGGACCACCGCGGGAGATTCCAGTCATGACTGCGTAACGCGCTGCAGCCGCCTTGCTTTCGCTTGCCCACCTCAATCCAATATACCCACCCATCTGGGCTAAACGAAGAAGCCCAAGAAACACTGATTAGAAGGTGTAGAGATAGACAGTACGTTCGATAATCGCAGCTTGAAACGACTTTCGAGCTGATGTTCGCGACGTTGGGTTCAGGGAATAGACATGGTTTGAGACCCCTTTCCTGGGCGACACCCGCCGCACACCGCTGATCATCTGAAAATGCCCTTTAGGCGATTTCAAAGAAGGCAGGGAAGGGAGCATCAGGCGTCCCAAAGCCCGAGAAGAAAGGTGCTTCTAAAGTTGCAAAGGTAGGGCACATCGCATCGTACTCAGCTCAGTCAGAGCGCGCAGCAAGCGCTCACATCATCGTCATGCAATCCACAGGCCGATTGGAAGGAAGGCTTCAAAAAGAAACAAGCTGGTGTATCGGATATGACGCTCCTCACAACGATCAGCAACGAGGCTATCAACGAGAACTTGCAGAAGCGTTGGCAGAACGGCGAAATCTATACCTACATCGGTGGTGTGTTGATCTCGGTCAACCCGTTCAAAGGTATCGCATCCTTCCCTATATCTAAGGGTTACTAAATGCTTAACGTGTGCTACAAGACTTGGGCATCTACACCGAAGCTATGGTCCAACTGTACAAGGGCAAGAACCGGCTCGAAGTCCCACCTCACGTCTTCAGCATCGCCGAGTCAGCGTACTACAACATGAACGCCTACAAGGAGAATCAGTGTGTCATCATCTCTGGAGAGTCTGGTGCCGGGAAGACGGAAGCTGCGAAGCGGATCATGCAGTACATCGCCGCTGTTTCGGGCGGCCAAGACAGCAGCATCCAGCAAGTGAAGGAGATGGTCCTCGCGACGAACCCTCTGCTCGAGAGCTTCGGTTGTGCCAAGACTTTGAGGAACAACAACTCCAGTCGACATGGAAAGTACCTGGAGCTCATGTTCAACGCTCAGGGTGAACCGATTGGCGCGCAAATCACGAATTACCTTCTCGAAAAGGTATGCGAGGCAGTCGTCACTGCCAGCGTCCTCGGCAACTGATACGTATATTCTTCGTAGGGGCGTGTCGTTGGCCAAATCGAGAGTGAACGCGACTTCCATATTTTCTATCAGTTCACGAAAGGCGCATCGAACGAGCTAAAAGGCATGCTGCTTGACATGCGGTAGTTAAGCTTCTGGACTGACGAGTGGATTCAATAGAGTCCTTCGGCTTGCAAGGACCCGAAGCATACGCCATAACCAGTCGGAGTAATTGTCTCGAAGTCCCGGGTATTGACGACGTTGATGATTGGCACGAGACTCTAGTACGTCACCGATATCTGGGGCGCGTATTGGCTTCTGATCCAGTTATACCCTCGTTTAATGCTCATAGAAAGCCATGCAAGTCATTGGTTTGTCTCCACAAGAGCAAAACGACATATTCCGCATGCTGGCCGTCATCCTATGGCTCGGCAACCTTGTCTTTGAGGAATCGGATGACGGTAACTCGAAGGTCGAAGATCCTGGAGTTACGGAGTTCATTGCGTATCTGATGGAGACGGACGCTGAGACTGTCGACAAAGCCTTGACGATTCGAGTCATGGAAACCCAGCGTGGCGGTAGACGAGGTGGGCGGCATGAATTCACTGGGCACACATGTTGAACTGAGTCTTTGTTCGCTCAGGATCGGTATACGACGTGCCGTTGAACGTCATCCAGGCTATGGCAGGTAGAGATGCTCTCGCCAAGGCGATATATAACAACCTTTTCGAGTGGATTGTATCTCGAGTCAATATCTCCATGAAACCAAGGACAGCACACGTGCATCTCATCGGCGTTCTTGATATCTACGGCTTCGAGATTTTCCAGGTATTTAGGCCGTCTCCCGAGTCTTTGGATATAACTGACACTGAAGTTCTAGGATAATTCCTTCGAACAAGTGAGACTGGCTGCCATATTACTCATGCAATATGCTCACCGGAGGGCTCCGATAGCTTTGCATCAACTATGTGAACGAAAAGCTCCAACAAATCTTCATCGAGCTGACTCTCAAGGCCGAGCAAGAGGAGTACGTTCGTGAACAGATCAAGTGGACTCCCATCAAGTACTTCAACAACAAGATCGTCTGCGACCTTATTGAAGAACGTCGTCCTCCTGGAATTTTTGCCGCGTTGAACGACGCTTGTGCGACCGCTCACGCAGATCCTGCCGCTGCCGACAATGCATTCGTTCAGCGTCTAGCCGGTCTTTCAAGTAACGCGCACTTCGATTCTCGTGGCTCGCAGTTCCTTGTCAAGCATTATGCTGGAGATGTGATGTACAATGTTGCGGGGATGACTGACAAGAACAAGGATACGCTCATCAAAGACCTCCTCGACGTGGTTGCTGGCTCCGGAAACGCGTTCCTTAGAACCCTCTTCCCCGACCGACCTGATCCCAACAGCAAGAAGAGACCGCCAACGGCTGGAGACAAGATCAAGGTAGCCCCTATTGTATGAGTTCGAGTCCCTCAGCTGACTTTTTCTCCATTACAGTCTTCTGCAGGTGCCCTGGTCGACAATCTCATGAAGGCCCGACCCTCCTACATCCGAACGATTAAATCCAACGAAAACCGCAGTCCCTCTGAGTACGACACCAAGGCCATTCTTCATCAAATCAAATATCTCGGCTTGCAGGAGAACATCCGTGTTCGTCGTGCCGGTTTCGCGTACCGCAACACTTTTGAGAAGATGGTTGAACGGTGAGCAGACGCATATGCTGTCCGCTTGTTATACAGTCTCTGAGAAATGTCTCCACAGGTTCTATCTATTGTCTCCGAATACGTCGTATGCGGGTGAATACACCTGGCAAGGAGAGCCACGTTCCGCTTGCGAGACCATCCTGAAAGACACTGGTATCGCGCGAGAAGAATGGCAAATGGGTGTAACCAAAGCCTTTATCAAGAACCCTGAGACGGTGCGGGTGTTCGTGTGATGCCAGCTTCCTCTTCTGACCTTCGATTCAACAGCTCTTTGCCCTTGAAACGATGCGAGACCGTTACTGGCATAACATGGCTGGTCGTATTCAGCGTGCGTGGAGGAACTACTGGCGTTACAAGAACGAATGTGCCGCACGAATCCAACGCTTCTGGAAGAATAACAAGGAAGGAATTGCCTACGCCCAAATTCGTGACTATGGTCATCAGATGTTGGCCGGTCGGAAGGAGAGGCGTCGATTCAGCTTGTTGAGTTATCGCCGCTTTATGGGTGATTACCTGGACGTTGGTGGAAAAAACGCTCTGGGAGAAATGATCCGAAATGCTTGTGGTATTACGAGTGCGTTTCATCCCTTTCTGCGCAGGTCGTTTCGTTGATCGCTGATGGAAATTCTAGAAGGAGAAACGGTTCACTTCAGCATGCGGATTCAGTTGCTCGTCTCCAAACTTGGACGGTCTAGTAAACCAAGTCCTCGATACCTCGTCGTGGTGAGTGGTCTGCGCGGTAGAGTGGTCTCGCAAGCACTGATTAGAAAGCAAGACCGAGAAAGCGGCGCATATTGTCATCACCACTGTACACAATGGTGCGACGCAGATGGCATTAGAAAGGAAGATTCCACTAGTTACTATCAAGTCGATCGCGATGTCTAATCTTCGGGACGATTGGGTTGTAAGTGAAACGACAGCACGTAATCAACATAAATATAATAACCTCTCGCCCACGAAGATCCTCAACTTGACCGTGCCTTCTGAAGAGGGAGATCCGGTCTTTAGTTGTTACTTCAAGACGGAACTTTCAGCTTGTTTGATGCAGCTCACGCGGGCCCAGATTAATTTGATAATTGCTCCACAGTGGGTCCATCCGTACATAGTGTTGGTAATTCGCCACTAAATAAGATTGCAGGGTCGAATACGCGAAGAAGAAGGAAAAGAAGGCCAATGTTACTTTCCAGAGAGATGAAACTGTACAAAAGGACGATGTATACAAAAGCCATGTCGTCCGGGTTGCATCTGGAGAGCCTGCAAACAGTCTCTCTCGTCCTCCAGCTAAGCGAAAGCAGAGAGAAGCTAGACCAATTACGAAAGGAAAGCTGCTCCGAGCCGGTGGTCCCAGCGGGGTAAGCTATGACTTTTTTTTACTACTTTCGGATTGTTGACATAGCCTGCGTGAACAAAACTGTAGCCCAAGCCAGCTGCAGCGAGCAGACCGAAACCGAAACCTCAAGCGCGACCTCTACCAAATCAATCAACACCCGCTGCGGCAGTGCGACCCCCTGCTTTCACTTCGACACCTGCAGCCAAGCCGGCGGCAGCGCCCGCAGTTACACCTGCCGCGGCGGCGTTGAAAGCAGCGGCCAGGGCTCCGGCACCAAACCCAGCCCCTCCACCTCCTCCACCTCCACCAGCTCCAGCAGCGGAAGAAGAGCCCGAGGAAGATAGGTATCGCGCCATCTACGCCTTCGCAGGCCAGGAAGGGGAAATGTCATTAGAGAAAGATGATGTGGTGGAGCTCGTCGAAAAGGATGCAAATGGTGGGCCAACCATTTTTTTTTGTTGCTTGTATCCCTAACGACGATTTGCACCCAGGTTGGTGGCTAGTTAAGAAGGGATCAGAAGAGGGTTGGACCCCATCGAACTACCTTGAGCTGATCCCACCCAAACCAAAGCCTGCCAAAGCTCCAGCACCACCACCCGCTGCGCGCCGTGCTCCACCGCCAGCACCCGGTCCATCTGCATCAGGTTCTTCGACCACTCCCAAGCCCAAACCGGTGGTTCCTCAATCAGTTGCTGCAGACGCTAGTGCCAAGCCTGTCGCTGTTTTCCCTGGTATTGGTGCTCATGGCGGAGCCGCACCATGGAAAAGATCTGTGGCTGAAGAGTCGACGTCAGACGCATCAGATTCGCGACCGAATTCTTCCCTCGCTAACAAGCCTCCCGCTCCTGCGCCTGGCGTCAAGCCGAAACCTCCAATCGGCACTAAACCCGGTGCTCCTAAGGTACCAGGCCGACCTGCTGTTCCAACTGCTAAAGCCGGAGGTTCAGCTCCCGCAGCGCCTCCACGACCAGCTGTCGGCGGAGGTCCAAAGGCACCTGGGCAGATGGATCTTGCCGCAGCTGTGAGTAGTTCCGAATTAATCGTTGCTGGCTCATGGCACTGAATTATGATTCCGTCCCAGTTGGCTAGACGTGCACAGCGAATGGAGGAGTGAGACGTAATTCAAGTCCATAATAACCTAGAACTCAAACGATATCTACAATCCGTTGTACTTTGCTATCAGGTAATCTACGAAGCATTTATGCATATGAAGTACCTAGGATCGATCATAAAAAATTGGATCGAGACTGCGGCCAAGCTATTGTCGATTGGGTACATAAGGCCTTATCTAGATACTAGGAACGACAAGAGGACTTGTGAGCATCCATCCTGGGCCTCGATTTATTGCAATAAAAGCATTAGCGACGGTAGAGACGTGTTTAATGTCCAGAAGGGCTAGCTGGTTCGTGGCGACGCTCCACATCGTATTCGAAAGCGTCCTTCTACAGGCCAGGGACTAGCGCATCAGCAGAACTAGCTGGGTCGCGGCGCCACTCCACAACGCAATCGAAAGCGTCCACCTACAGACCCAGGAAATCGACTCCAGACAGCGGCACGTGAGCGCCAGTCTCATGCGGGCCATTCCACATCTCTACATCTAGCGAGGTTTAGCGGGTATGTTTTATTAAGGATCGGGAACGAAGTATATCGCGGCCATGCACTTAACTTATGACTTCTTCAAACTGGACGTCTGCGGTCGTCTTCCATGACTAGTTGCTGCCGATAGAATGGTTCCTATGGTTCATCAGCCTCAAGCCTCTGTTGAACGGGGACGTTCACTCAGCGAGGCCCGGGTTGGAGCGACTTCCTACAGAGGCTTTTGAGATCAGGAGCAACCGCGCGTAGAAATATTAATACAGGGGAGCTATTTCATTTGGTCCATAGGCATAGAAGTCCGTTTTGTACATAATACGTAGAAGAAGCGAAAAAGGATAGGATAAGAGAAGAAAGAACGGAAAAATAACGAACTAAAATGTCTTATTGTCCGATTCAAATTCAAGGGATATTTCTCTCAGGAGCGAACCTTCGAGTCTCGGCGCCAGCGAGATATCAAACCTGACATGCTGCGTTTGGGAAGTCTCTTTGGTATTCCGTCGCTGCAAGCAATCGCGTTTGATAAGTATTCTTGTTCCCGGTGCAGGATCTAAGGACTCACGGAAAATCTCCCCAAGGAACGACCGACACGCCCTCCGAGTCGAACACCTCCACAAACCGCCCACGTTCAGGAGAGGTCGGGAGCGAAGGCGCGCTGAAACATGCGCGAAGTTGGCTTGGTTGCGCGATATCGGCAACGGCGGTCTTTGAGGGAGTGCAGGGACGTGCTGAGGTGGGAGAGGAAAGTGAGGTCGTGGCGTCGGAGGAAGGACATGGGGAGACGCCGAGACTAGCGCTGGCTAGTTCGGAGGACGAAGACGGGCCAGCAGACGAATAGTCGTCGGCCAGAATGGTGTCCCATACTCGCGTCCAGAGTTTTAGGACTTCAGCCTCTTCTTCAGCAATGTCGGAAAGGTGCTCTTGATGTATTTGACTGGTAGCACTGCGTTCAGGGTTCTAGAAGCAACCCCATGTCAGCCCTCTCGCTTTGGAGACCTGAGTTGAACGCCAACTCTCACCTTGACGACTAGCGTATCCTTAGCAAGGGCACAAGACAATTCCTCTTTCTTCGACACAGTCGGAAAGGAAATTTGAGATACGGGAGGCTGGGGAGTCTTCATGTCCATAGGGAGCTTGGCGTGAAGGGAGGCTTGAAAGGTGGCTGTCGATATAGGTACCATCGCCCCCTCGATATTTTCTCCTATAACGAGTGGGAATGCCACATTCGAGCTTCGACTGTACCCGGTGGTAGTCGTTGCAACGAGTTGTAGAGCGCCCCCCACGGACGGGTTCCCATCAACTGCCACCGAAGAGGCTTGCAAGCGCTGAGACAAATATGTACATAAAACTGGGGTTAGGCCTCGTGCCTGGAGTTAATTATACATGAGGCCTGCCTTACTGTCTTATCGGTCGATCGATTCACCGCATCCTTCACCTCCGTCTATCGAAAATCCAACGAGTTAAGTACTGGAACGGAAAGTGGGGGTGATGATCGTTGGGGCGTACCGCATGTGATGTGTGGACCAAGTCGCCGTCAGGACCCTGCATTCCCTGGCCCTCCACCACCACCACTGAAGCCTCTTCGGCTTTCGTCGTACTCTTGGACGAACCGTACAAATAGTTCATGAGCATCATTTTGAAAGTGCGTGAAAAGGTATAGACTGAGTTTCTCTGTTTCCTTAAACGCAATATGCCGAGTTTTGTTTCATCGTCCGCGGCAACTTAAGCGGCGCAGTCCGCTCACCTCTTTATGACTTCCTGGGAGGCAGTGAAAGCCGCAGTTCGTTCGGGACAATGAAAGGGGAAAGGAGAGAAGGAAGAACCAACTTCTGAGCTACGAGCGGAGTGATTTAATACTCGAACCTGCGGGTCGCAGGCTTAGGTGAAATGAATCTCCGACGATTCTAGACTCAACCCATAGCTCCACCCGCCGTCGGACGGGCGTAAACTGCGATGAATAGGATTTGATGGCGAAGAACTGGATATATAGGATTCACATCATGCGATCAATCATGGAAAGTACAGGTGATAATGCAATGGTTGATTTATGGATATGCTACAATTGAATGTGTACGAAGTTGAACCTTCTTTTTTTGTGTGATCTCGTCTGCCTACGTGCATGCGTCGTTTAGCGTACAACGTGCCATATTCCCTCTTCCCCTTCTCCTTCTTTCTTTTTGGCCTAGAAGAAGCCAGATTCAACTTTGATTCCTCTTCTCCCATCTCCTCGTCCTCCACCGGGGGCCGTACCGAATCACGACAAGGGTGAATATCGGAATTGCGACGGCTCCCATTAACGAAAGCAAAGTGAACGCCCATCCCACTCCTATGGCGTCGATTATGGGGTTTACGACGGAGATGATCCCGGCGCCGAGGAGACATCGAACGAAGTTGTTCTAACGGGCGGTCGAGTGAGCAGAGGCAGGAAATAATGGAGGAAAAAAGGAGACTTACGATTGCGGTGGTTGTCGATCCTTGAGCAGGCATAACGTCGATCAGAAGGGTTTGGAATGAGTTCATTTGGCCGGCGATGACCCATCCGGCTGGTAAAAAAACAGTCAGTCTACTTTGTCTAACTGAACCGCGGCTGGGGGAATATGTAGGCTCACCGACGAACTGAATGATCAATGGAACAGCAATGTGCACTCTTTTATCCAAAGCCCACCCGTTCCCGATGCATGACGCTATACTCAGTCCCGTGTAGAGGAAAGACCACCGCAAGCGAGCCTTCTCCACATGGAACGTCAACTCTTCTTCCTTGCTTGGTGGGGGTAACGACGGACTCTCGAGGTCACCGTCTACCCAATCCCTCTGCTTCTCACTCGCCCCGCGAGCCTCCTCCCACCTCGCCTTTCTCTTCTCCTCCCACCGTCTCCTACACCGCTTGTACTCCCAATCCAGCTGTTTTCCCGTAAACGCACTGCTCATGAAGGACCCAGTGCCCATCGGTAAGAAACACAACCCTAATTCCTTGTCCGTCAACGACGAGTACGCTTGTTGGAAGAGGAACGAGGTTGTGGATTGGATGGTCACCCACAGGCCGTACGTTAAGGCAGTAGAGAATAGCATGAACATTATGTCGGGTTCGAGGAAGAGGAGGAACGGGTTCGAGCGGAGGGGCGTTTTGGGTGACGGCGGTGCTGTCGGCTGCGTTTGTCCGCGAAGGTTTGATCGTCGACGGGAAGGACCGATGACTGGGATTAGGGGACGTCCCCACCACCTCGGTACGGGCTGAGACCCGTTCCCGACGATAAGACGGAGTGTTTCAGGGAGGAACCTGTCGTGGAAAAAAAATAGTGTGTGGGTTGGATTCCGACCTCCTACCAAATCATAATAAACCCGGCGTCACTTACAGGACGATAAGCACCAAGCATGCTGTTGATAGTATGCAAAGGAACCAGAATATCCATCTGCGCGTTGTGATAGATGAGTTTTACGTTCTGTCATATTATGGGTGGGGTCGAATTACCTCCACCCAAGGCTGCCCATTAAGAGACCACCAATCACCGGTCCTAGTAACATGGTAGTAGAATGTCAGCCTTCAGCTCGCATCAACTGAATGAACTATTTCTCTGCTACCAACCGATACAAGACCCTAGCTGCAAAACGAAGATAATCGGCCAGGTCAACCTACCAACATTCATCAAAAACAACCACGCCCGCTCACCAACATTCCTAACATCGTGAATCCCAAAAACCCTCCTCTCTCAGTTGGAGTAGCGATGTCCGCGATAACTCCTGAGCCTAGAGCCACGGTACTCGCTGAGCCCGACCCTTGGAGACATCTGAAGATGAGTAAGAGCCACCATTTGGATGTTGGGACGAGTGCGAGTGCGATGCACGTTATTGAGAGGACTGAGAGGCAAACTAGGAGAGAGGGGGAAAGGTGAAAGTGAGTAGGGTTTGTTGGAAGGGAAGAAGAGGGTGGCCGGCGGTTGCCACCGCCAACTCGGCGGTCGGGCTTGGCTCGGCGTTGGGCTAAAGCTTCTCCCTCCTCTTGAGCTTCTCTTCTAATACAACGCCACAAGCCGAACCCGATCCCCAAGGATACACAGTTGTCCGCGATCATAGAATCACGATTTAATAGTGCCGCCGGTAGTTGGTGAAACTTACTGATGTACACTGGTCGTCGTCCCTTCGTGTCTGCGAGGGGAGCCCATACCATCGGAGCTAGCCGGGGGGGAAAAAATACACATCAGTCGTTCTACACCACCGTTGTTTGATTCGAGAGGGGTGCTCACAGATGCCTTGGCAAATGAAGTAGACGGTGATCGTCAAGTTCATCAACGAGACCGATACCCCAAAATCTTGTGATAGCAGAGGGATGGCCGGGAAGTATATGTTTGACGAGAGTGGACTGTTTTCAGAGGCAGGAAAAAGAAGGGCGAAGAAAAGCTTTAGCATTTGACGATGGTAATTATGCGATACATGACGATCCAAACTTGCCTGAAAAACCCAGCAAGACCAGTCATCCCAATTAACACCCATTTCTCCCTTGAAGTGAACACGGAAAACGGTGGCGTAACATCGGAACCTCCACCACCTGTAGACTTCGAATCCATCCTGATCTCTACGTCCGCAGTCGTCGGTGTTGATTCCACGGCGGTCTGTTGGGTGGTGGTCGTAACAGAAGTGGACGTAGGGGAGTGTTGGTTGTCTTTCATCTAGTGATCACATGAGAGGGGATGGTGGTGAGGGATGAGAGCTGGAAGGCGGAGGAAAAAGACGAAGAAGAGGAACACGAGGTTTGATTCGAAGCTACTTTTGCGTAATAGGCGCTTACGATCTCTCATACTCTACTGTTTGAGTCCGCCCATGCGATCAATGATGGAAAGAACAAGATGATAATACAATGGTTGGTTTATGTATATGATACAATTGAGCGTGTACGGCAGAAGAAAGTTGAACCTTTCCTTTTTTTGGTGTGTGATCTCGTCTGCCTATATGCGTCGTTTTAGTCTACAACGGGCAAGTTTTTCCTCTCCCTTTCCTAGAATCCCAAATTCAGTTTTGATTCCTCTTCTTCCATCTCCTCATCCTCCACCGGGGCCCGTACCGAATCACGACAAGGGTGAATATCGGAATCGCGACGGCTCCGATTAACGAAAGTAAAGTGTACGTCCATCCTGTTCCGATGGCGTCGATGATGAGGTTCACGACGGAAATGATCCCGGCGCCAAGGAGACATCGAACAAAGTTGTTCTACGTAGCGTTCGAGTGAGCGGAGGATGCGGTAAGGGAGAGGTGAGAGAGAGACTTACGATCGCGGTGGTTGACGATCCTTGAGCAGGCATAACGTCGATCAGGAGGGTTTGGAACGAGTTCATTTGGCCGACGACGACCCATCCG
The DNA here is from genome assembly GCA_019633425.1 of Tulasnella sp. 424. Lineage (NCBI taxonomy): Eukaryota > Fungi > Basidiomycota > Agaricomycetes > Cantharellales > Tulasnellaceae > Tulasnella > Tulasnella sp. 424. Next base: position 159,312 of record WSUB01000058.1, on the reverse strand, counting down.
GCTGGGTAAAAAAAAAAGAAGCCCTCCCCTTCGTCAGTCCACTTTGTCTGATTGCACCGCGGCTGGGGGGAATATGTAGGCTCACCGAAGAACTGAATGATCAATGGAACAACCATGTGCACTCTTTTATCCAAAGCCCACCCGTACCCGATGCATGACGCTATAATCAGTCCTGTGTAGAGGAAAGACCACCGCAAGCGAGCCTTCTCTACGTGGAAAGTCAACTCTTCTTCCTTGCTTGGCGGGGGTAACGACGGACTCTCGAGGTCGTCGCCCAAATCCCCCTGCTTTTCACTCGCCCCGCGAGCCTCCTCCCACCTCGCCTTTCTCTTCTCCTCCCACCGCCTCCTACACCGCTTGTACTCCCAATCCAGCTGTTTTCCCGTAAACGCACTGCTTATGAGGGACCCAACGCCCATCGGTAAGAAACACAACCCCACTTCCGTCTCCGTCAACGACGAGTACGCTTGTTGGAAGAGGAACGAGGTTGTGGATTGGATGGTTACGAACAGGCCGTACGTTAAGGCGGTGGAGAGGAGCATGAACATTATGTCGGGTTCGAGGAAGAGGAGGAATGGGTTCGAGAGGAGGGGCGTTTTGGGTGATGGCGGTGGTGTCGGTGGTGTTTGTTGGCGAAGGCCTGATCTTCGACGGGAAGGACCGATGACTGGTATTAGGGGACGTCCCCACCATCTCGGTGCGGGATGAGAACCGTTCCCGACGATACGACGGAGTGTTTCAGGGAGGAACCTGTTTGTGGAAGAAATGGTGTGGGCTCCCACCAGACCATAATAAACCTGGCGTCACTTACAGGACGATGAGTACCGAGCATGCTGTTGATAGTATGCAAAGGAACCAGAATATCCATCTGCGCGTTGTGATATGAGTTATACCTTTGTCATCTTATGATGGGGGTTGACGTACCTCCACCCCAAGCTGCCTGCTAAGAGACCACCAATCACCGGTCCTAGTAACATGGTAGTAGTAAAACGTCGGCCTTCAGCTCGCATCAGCTGAATGGATTGTTTCTCTGCTACCAACCGATACAAGGCCCTAGCTGCAAAACGGAAAGATAATCGGCCAGGTCAACACCGTATCAAAAAGACTGTGCAACACCACGCCAGCTCACCAAGATTCCCAACAGCGTAAAGCCCAGAAACCCTCCTCTCTCAGCTGGAGGAGCGATGTCCGCAATGACTCCTGAGCCTAGAGCCACGGTACTCGCTGAGCCCGACGCTTGGAGACACCTGAAGATGAGTAAAAGCCACCATTTGGATGTTGGGACGAGTGCGAGTGCGATGCACGTT
>WSUB01000058.1:143528-157907 GCA_019633425.1 Tulasnella sp. 424 | reverse complement strand
GCCCGACGCTTGGAGACACCTGAAGATGAGTAAAAGCCACCATTTGGATGTTGGGACGAGTGCGAGTGCGATGCACGTTATTGAGAGGACTGAGAGACAAACTAGGAGAGAGGGGGAAAGGTGAAAGTGAGTATGGTTGGTTGGAGGGGAAGGAGAGGGTGGCCGGCGGTTGCCACACTCGGCATGGCGGTCGGCTTGGCTCGGCGTTGGGCTAAAACCTCTTCCCCTCCCCCCCTTTTGGCTTCTCTTCTAACACAACGCCACAAGCCGAACCCGAACCCTAAGGACACACAGTTGTCCACGATCGTAGAATCACGATTTAACCGTGCCGCCGGTAGTGGGTGAAACTTACTGATGTATACTGGTCGTCGTCCCTTCGTGTCTGCGAGGGGAGCCCATAACATCGGAGCTAGCCGGGAAAAAACATACACATCAGTCGTCCTACGCCACCGTTGTTTAATTCGAGAGTGCTCACAGACGCCTTGGAAAATGAGGTAGACGGTGATCGTCAAGTTTATCAACGAGACCGATACCCCAAAATCCTGTGATAGTAGGGGGATGGCCGGGAAGTATATGTTTGCCGAGAGTGGACTGTTTCAGAAAAGAGCGAAGAAAAGCTTTAGCATTTGATGATGGTAATGCCATGCATGACGATGCAAACTTGCCTGAAGAACCCAGCAAGACCAATCACCCCAATCAACGCCCATTTCTCCCATGAAGTGAACACGGAAAACGGTGGCGTAACATCAGGACCTCCACCACTTGCAGACTTGGAATCCATCCTGATCTCTACGTCCGCAGTAATAGCATGAGAGGGGATGGTGGCGAGAGATGAGGAGGAAGACGAAGCCGAGGAAGTGTATGGAACACGAGGTTTGATTTGAAGCTTATCTACTTTGCGGAAGAGGCGCTTACGATCTCTCATACTCTACTTTTTGAGTTGCGTCCATTGCGATCAATGATGAAAAGAACAAGATGATAATACAATGGGTGGTTTTATGTATATGATACAATGGAGCGTGTATAGCAGAACTAAACCCTTTTTTTTGGGTTCTGGGGGGCTCGTCTGCCTATATGCGTCGTTTTAGTGTACAACGTGCCAGTTGTCCTCTCCCTCTCCTAGAATCCCAAAATTCAATTTTGATTCTTCTTCTTCCATCTCCTCATCCTCCACCGGGGCCCGTACCGAATCACTACGAGCGTGAATATCGGAATCGCGACGGCTCCGATCAACGAAAGTAACGTGTACGTCCATCCTGCTCCTATGGCGTCGATGATGAGGTTTACGACGGAGATGATCCCGGCGCCGAGGAGACATCGGACGAAGTTGTTCTACGTAGCATTCGCGTGAGCGGAAGGCGAGGGCGAGAAGAGATGTGTGAGAGAGACTTACGATCGCGGTGGTCGACGATCCCTGTTTAGGAAAAACGTCGATCAAGAGCGTTTGGAAAGAGTTCATTTGGCCGACGACGACCCATCCAACTGAAAAAGAGAGTCCCCTCACCGACGTCAGTTCCACCTTCGTTCAACCTTTACACGACTGGAGAACTCACAGAGGAACTGAATGACCAAGGGGACGGCCATGTGCACTCTCTGATCCAGAGCCCACCCGTACCCGATGCACGACGCTATTGTCAGCCCCGTGTAGACGAACGACCACCGCAAGCGAGCTTTTTCCACGTGGAACGTCAACTCTTCTTCCTTGCTTGGTGGGGGGAACGACGGACTCTCAAGACCACCGTCCACCTGCTTCTCGCTCGCCCCGACGTGCCTCTCGTCCTCCTCCCACCTCGCCCTCCGCTTCTCCTCCCACTGCCTCCGGCACCGCTTATACTCCCAATCCAATTGCTTCCCCGTAACCACGCTGCTCAGCAAACATCCTACGCCCATCGGTAAGAAATACAACCCCACTTCCATCTCCGAAGAGGAGTAGGCTTGTTGGAAGAGGAGCGAGGTCGTGGATTGGATGGTCACGAATAGGCCGTAGGTTAAGGCGGTGGAGAGGAGCATGAAGATGATGTCGGGTTCGAGGAAGAGGAGGAATGGGTTTGGGCGGAGGGGCGGTTTGGATGGTGGTGTCGGTGGCGCTTGCTGGCGAAGGTTTGATCCTCGACGGTAAGGCCCGATAAGTGGGATTAAAGGACGTCCCCACCACCTCGATGCGGGTTGAGAGCCGTTTCCGACGATGCGACGGAGTGTTTCAGGGAGGAACCTGTTTGTAGAAAAATAGTTGGGGGTTGGATTCCGGCCCTCCTACCAGATCATAAACACTTACAGGACGATGAGTACCAAGCATAATGTTGATAGTATGCAAAGGAACCAGAACATCCATCTGCGGATTGTGAGATGAGTTATACGGGGGGGGGGGGGTTCATATTGTGGGCGGGGGTTGACATACCTCCACCCAAGGCCACCCGCCAAGAGACCTCCAATCACCGGCCCTATAAAGAGAATGGTGGCGGAACGTCAGTCCTCGGCTTTCGCATCAACTCAATGAAGCTTCTCCGCCACCAACCGATACAAGGCCCTAGCTGCAAAACGGAAAGATAATCGGCCAGGTCAACACCTTATCAAAAAGACTGTGCCAACACCACGCCCAGCTCACCAAAATGCCCAACAGCGTGAAACCCAGAAACCCTCCTCGCTCAGCTGGAGTAGCGATATCCGCAATGACTCCTGAACCTAGCGCTACGGTACTCGCTGATCCCGACGCTTGGAGACACCTGAAGATGAGTAAAAGCCACCATTTGGATGTTGGGACGAGTGCGAGTGCGATGCACGTTATTGAGAGGACTCCCAGGCAGACTATAAGAGAGGGGGAAGGGGAAAGGTGAAAGTCAGCATGGTTGGTCGTAGGGAAGGAGAGGGTGGTCGGCGGTTGCCACAGGAGGTCGGGCTTGGCTCGGCGTTGGCAATTGGGCTAAAACTTCTTCCCCCCCTCCTTTGGCTTCTCTTCTAATACAACGCCACAAGCCTCGCCCCCAGGACACACAGTTGTCCACGATCATGGAATCACGATTTAATAGTACCGCCGGTAGTAGGTGAGACTTACTGATGTATACCGGTCGTCGTCCCTTTGTGTCTGCGAGCGGAGCCCACAACATCGGAGCTAGCCGGGATAAAAACAGACCACCATACACAATCAGTCCTTACGCCACCGTTTGTTTGACTGAGAGGGTGCTCACAGATGCCTTGGAAAATGAGGTAGACGGTGATCGTCAAGTTCATTAGCGAGATTGATACTCCAAAATCTTGTGATAGCAGAGGGACGGCCGGGAAGTATATGTTTGCCGTGAGTGGACTTTTCGTCGGTAAAAAAAGCGGAGAAAGCCTTTAGCATTTGGCGATTGCATGCGTCGGAGAGAGACGATGCAAACTTGCCTGAAAAACCCAGCAAGACCAGTCATCCCAATCAACGCCCATTTCTCTCTTGAAGTGTACACGGAAAACGGTGGCATAACATCAGTCGGACCTCCACCAGTTCCAGACTTGGAGTCCATCCTAATCTCTGCGGCCGCAGTCGTCGTTGGTGATTCCACAGCGGTCTGTTGGGTGGTGGTGGTAACAGAGGATTCAAGAGTGGACGTGGGGGAGTGATGGTTGTGTTTCATCTAGTAATAGCATGAGAGGGGATGCCGGGTGGCGAGAGAGGAGGAGAGGAAGGCGGAAAGAAGGAGAAGAAGAGCTTCTTAGTGGGTGGACACGAGGTTTGGTTCGAAGCTTAGGTGAGATCTACTTTTACGGTCGAGGCGCTTTACGATCTGTACGTATACTTTTGGGTGCGTCCCTGTTATCGTCAAGGGTAGCGCAATGCCGCATCTTTCCATCCAACGTCCCATGCCCAACAATTTCCCGGCGGAATCGGACCCGAAGATACGGCACCCAAACTCCCGCTGTAAGACAGGGTACGATCTCCAGCCGTGCCAAGGGGACGGACTCAAAATAGGACATCCCGGAGTTCGATTCCCGAGTCGGCGGAGATGAATCCAATTTTAGCATGTTATGTAAGCATCTTCTGAAAGGGAGTGACGTACTTGGTCGTTGAAGATCCAATGGCGACCTCGAACACTGTTCCCCGTGATCTCGCGTGGGCCTGGATCTCTCCTAATGGAGATGCTGAGATGCAACCTCGATCATTCCCTGAAGCTTCCAAATTTTTATGCCACCAACTTTCCCTCCCTCGTAAGCAGCTAAACGTGACTTGTAGTAATGCTTGCTGACTTGATCGCTCTACAAAAAGGCTTTGTCTTGCAAAACCGCCGGCGTTGAACATCCCGATCCCTTGCGAGCTTGTCTCTCAGCTAGTAAGCACGGTTTCCGCCGGAAGACACCGCCAACCCCTCCAGACATTAAGCCCCAAACTCAGAACGTTTATTCGGCAAATCTCGGGAAGAAAAAAACCGAGCGCAAAAAGAAGTTCTCCATGCTTGATATGTGCGCCTAGACACACCAGTAAATAGACAAACAGTCGATAGCGAGGTTCGTGCCATCTGGAACTGGAGCACCCCAAACGAAGAGCGTGCGACTGTCGTCCTACGGGATTTCAAAGCAGCATTCGCATCATTAGAAGCTTGTGCTTTCCGTTCCCCCCCAATCCATTCAACGCGTACCTTGTAACAATTGAACACTTTGCCATCCGAGGTGCGTTGGGCCCATCCGGCATAGGCGGCAAACGCCCGAGTCTGAGCGTTCCAGTCGATGTGCGTCTGAACGGTCACCCCAGAGTCGGAGAAGTAGATGTTCTGCTGGTTGCCTTCCCAGGTGAGGAAAGTGCCTATGAACAGGGAAGAAGCGAGGTTTTTAGCAGGACGGTTAGCGTTTTTTGCTCATGAGCTGAGGATGAGTTCTTCACCATCCCCAGAAGACCAGTCCCTATATTCGTTGGAAAGCGAGTTGGGGCGCTGTCGCGAGTGGGGATTCAATACTCTCCAGTATAACTTGACGATAAAGCACAGCCAACCGACTTACATCGTTTCCGCTCTGACTGTTATCGATGTTCGCGTACCACGCGGCGTACGAAGCCTGGTACCCCCCACCCGTGCCGTTGGGATCTACCCGCCAGCAGTTGGCAAGGTAGTTCACTTCGCCACCTCGTTTTTCGAGAGACGACGTCGTCTCGTTGCGAGGTGCGACAACATGGGTGGCGGCCGGAATGGCGATGGCGGAAATCAAAGAAGGGATCAAGGAGAGTGAGGTGAGGCAAAGAGCGAGGAGTTTCATGTTGTTCAAGAGAGTGTTTATGTACGAGATGGTAAGGACTGTGGATACGCGAGGGCGGAAAAAAAGCACACTGGCCGATACTGAACAGACGGCGAACATTGCCCACCTTCATATACGGCCGCAATAGATTGTGCCCTCTTTGCCGCATATATGGCCGGAGTATCTTGTCTCTTCTTTGCAGGATACGACTGCTATAAAAAAATGCTTCGAAAGTGTCGTACCGCGGTGTGGGTCGCGCTTCGCGACGTTATGCCGCTTTTCGCGTCGTGGATGCAGTATTCGACGAATATGGGCGGCAATTGAAGGGTTTCATGCATGGGTAGCCGTTAGGGATTTGCACAAATGGGTTGACAGCAAGAGCCCGAGTGCCGCGCGAAAACTTGGCGTGGACAGACGGAAGGGTCGACGTCAACCCCCATATACGAAGGGGGGTAAACTGAGTCCCCAACGGCTGTATCCGCAATTTCATCTTGGATAGGAGCTGCAATTAATTTCAAAACGTTCCTGATCCTGTCAGCTTATTTGAAACCCAAAAATCCAATCGAGGGTATGTCTCCGAATATTGGTGGCCTTCTCCTTACCGCTTGCAATCCCTCTAAAATTGATATATGCTTGCTGATTTGATTGCTCTACAAAAGACTTGCCCTGCAAAACCGCCCGGCGTTGAACATCTTGATCCCTTGTCTCTCAGCTAGTACACACGGTTTCCGCCCGGAGATACCAACCCCTACAGACATGCAGCCCCAAACTCAGAACGTTTATTCGGCAAATCTTGGAAAAAAAAAAACTAGCGCAAAGAGAGGTTCTCCATGCTTTGATATATGCGCCTAGACACACCAGTACTCTGACGAGCAGGCGATAACGAAGGTCGTCCCATCTGGAACTGGAAGACCCCGCGCGAAGATCTGGCGTTCGTTGTCCTGCATATTTCCAAAAAAAGAAAGAAAAATCGCATCATTAGAGCTCAATCGTGCTTTTCCAGTCCCTCCCACCCATTTCAACAACGTACCCTGTAGCAATTGAACACCTTGCCATCGGAGGTGCGTTGGGCCCATCCGGCGTAGGCGGTAAACGCCCGGCCTTTAGCGCCGTTGTCGATGTGCGTCTGAACGGTGACCCCAGAGTCGGGGAAATAGATGTTCTGCTGCTGCCCATCCCAAGTAAGCCAAGTGCCTGAGAGCAGTATGGAGGGAACGTTTAGCTGGTGCACATGGGACGGTTGCTAAAACTGTGGAGGGAGCTTACCCCCTTGGGACCAATCTCGATATTCGCTGGAAAGCGAGTCGGGGAGCTGTCCGCCCTGCGAGTTGTCGACGTTTGAATACCATGCGACATACGAAGCGTCGTAACCCCCACCCGTGCCGACGATATCTACCCGTTCACATTTGCTAAGATAGTTCACTTCGCCACCTCGTTTTTCGAGAGAGGACGTCGTCTCGTTGCGAGGTGCGACATGGGCGGGGGCCGGAATGGCAATGGCGGAAATCAAAGAAGGGATGAAGGAGAGTGAGGTGATGCAAAGAGCGAGGAGTTTCATGTTGTCAAGAGAGTGTTTATGTGCGAGTTGGTAAGGACTGTGGATACGCGAGGGCGAAAAAAAAGCACACTGACCGATACTGGACAGATAGCGAACGTATTAGCCACCTTCATATACGGCTGGAGTATATTGTGTCTTCTTGGCTGCATATTATGACGGAGTATCTTGGCTGTATATGGCCGGAGTATCTTGTTTCTTCTTTGCAGGATGCGTGAGGTCCGAGTAGCCTTGTTTCGAAGGTGTCGTTACCGCGGTTGTGAGTCGCGCGCTTCGTGACATTATGCCGCTTGTCGCACTGACCCGCGCAAGCCTTCCGTCGTACACGCCAAGGAAAAGCAAATATTATAACATACGCACGTGGATGCAGCAGTAGACGAATATGGGCGGCAGTTGAAGGGTTCATGCATGGGTAGGTGTCAGGGATTTGCACCCATGGGTTGACAGCTACCAAGAGCCGGCGGATCCGGGTGCCGCGCGAAAGCTTGGCGCGGACCGACGGGAAGGGTCGACGTCACCCCCACATACTGAGACCCAATGGCTATATCCGCAATTCATTTGCATATTAGCTGCAATTAATTTCACAGGTTCCTTATCCTATCAGTCCATTTGAAACCCAAAAATCCAATCAAGATATGTAAGTCTCCGAATGTTGGTGGGCCGTCTCCTTACCGCTTGCAATCTCTCTAAATCGAGATGCCTGAGTATGCAAAACTTGAACTTCGAAATTTTGTGCCGCTTACGACTATAGCTCTTCCTCAGGTCGGAACAGACCTCATGAGCACACAATTCCATCCGAGAAGTCGCATTCACAGCATTGGGTGGATCCGCCGCGGATGAGCGGGGGACTCGAAGATAACAGGCATTGCTGAGGGTTGGCAGACAGCCCAACGGTCGTATTTCTTGAGGTTATAATATATCATTAGCCGAGTTTGATATAGATGATCGAAAATTCCTGTGTCGAATAGGTGGCAAGGCTCATCTCTCAGAGTACGCCCGGTTTACCGCCGGAGGCACCAACCCCTAAAGACATTAAGCCCCAAACTCAGAACGTTTATTCGGCAAATCACGGGGAAAAAAAAAGCTAGGCCATAAGAGGTTCTCCATGCTTGATGATATATGCGCCTAGACACACCAGTACTCAGACTTGCAGGCGATAGCAAAGCTCGTCCCATCTGGAACTGGAGGAGTCCAAAGGAAGATTTGGCGTTCGTTGTCCCGTGTATTTCCCAAAAAAAAAAAAAAAAACGCATCATTAGAGCTCAATTGTGCTTTTCTAGCCCCTCCCACCCGTTTTTCAACACGTACCTTGTAGCAATTGAACACCCTACCATCGGAGACACGTTGGGCCCATCCGGCGTAAGCGGTAAACGCCCTACTTTTAGCGTCGCTGTCGATGTGCGTTCGAACGATAGCCCCAGAGTCGGGGAAATAGATTTCCTGCTGCTGCCCTTCCCAAGTAAGGTAAGCGCCTGAGAGCAGTATTGGGAAAACGTTTAGCTGGTGTACATGGCACGGTTTAAAACGGCGGGACGGAGCTTACCCCCTTTGGACCAATCCCGATATTCGCTGGAAAGCGAGTCGGGGCGCTGTCCGCTCTGCGAGTTGTCCACATTTGAATACCACGCGATGTACGAAGCGTAGTACCCGCTGGTGAGGTTGACATCCACCCGCAGACAGTTGGAAAGATAGTTCACTTCGCCACCTCGCTTTTCAAGAGACGACGTCTCGTTGCGAGGTGCGACGACATCGGCGGCGGGAATGGCGATGGCGGAAATCAAAGAGGGGATGAAGGAGAGTGAAGTGGTACAAAGAGCGAGGAGCTTCATGTTGTCAAGAGAGTGTTATGTGCGAGTTGGTGAGGACTGTGGATATCGATGCGCGAGGGCGAAAAAACAAAAGCACACTGACCGATACTGAACAGACGGCGAATGTAGCCGCCTTGATATATACGGCCAGAGTATATTGTGTCTTCTTGGCTGCATATACGGCGGAGTATATTGGGTCTTGGCTTTATATGGTCGGGGTATCTTGTTTCTTCTTTGCATGATACGTGGAAACCGAGCAGCTGAAGAAAATATGCTTCGAAGGTGTCGTACCGCGGTGTGGGTCGATCGCGCTTCGCGACGTCACAGGAAGAAACCAGCATGTTTGGCCGGGAAACATGAAAGAACATGGATGCACTTACCCCATTAGGCAGGTACCTTTCTTCTTGTTCCGTGCGACCTTCATGTTTTCCCTGCGAACATGTCCGTTTCACACCTGTGCGTTACGCCGCTATTCGCGTCAACCCGCAAGTATACGCCAAGAAAAAGCAAACATTGTAAAATGCGCACGCGGATGCAGCACTAGACGAATCTCGGCGGTATTTGAAGGGTAAATCAATGGGTAGGTGTCAGGGATCCGCACACATGTGGTGACAGCAGGAGCCGGCGGAAGGGTCGACCAACGGAAGGGTCGACGTCAACTCCACATACGGAGAGGGGTAAACTTGGACGATTAGTTTCAAAAAGTTCCTGATCCTGTCAGTCTATCAATTGAACCCAAATCCAATCGAGGTATGTCTCCGAATCGCGGCCTTCTCCTTACCGCTTGCAATCTCTCTCAACTGAGATGTCTGTAATTTATTGCTCTCTAAAAGAGTGTTCGTCTTACAGAAAGCCGACTTTGAACATCCTGATCCCTTGTTTCTGCCCCCGATAACCTCCGTAGACATAAGCCCAAATCAAGGACATTTATTCGGCAAACATATATCGGAAGAGTTGGGGCACGAGAGGCTCTCCACGATCGAATACACTTTAGACACACCAGTAAATAGCGTAGCAGAGGATACCACGGTTCGTGTTATCTGGAACCGGCAGGCCCCATTGGAAGAGCTGACGGCCGTTGTCCTGTGTAATTCAAAGACATCCGCGTCATTAGGGGTTATCATGTGCCCCACCGATCACCTGCTTGAATGCGTACCTTGTAGCAATTGAACACCTTGCCATCGGAGGTGCGTTGGGCCCATCCGGCGTAGGCGGTAAAGTCCCGACTTTGAGCGTCGCTGTCGATGTGCGTTTGCAGGGTGACCCCAGAGTCGGAGAAGTAGATGTTCTGCTGCTGGCCTTCCCAGTGGAGGTAGTCGCCTGAGACAAGAAGAGGGAGGTTTAGCTGGTGGTAACGTGCTTGCAGCTTACGATGAGCTCACCTTGAGCGTCCCAGTTCCTATATTCGTTGGAAAGCGAGTCGGGGTGCTGTCGCGAGTGAGGGATCAATCATCTCAGTATGTATGACGATAAACAGTGTAAACAAAGCCACCGACTTACGTCGTTTCCGCTTTGAGTGTTATCGACGTTCGCGTACCATGCGACGTATGAAGCCGTGTACGAGTCCCACGTGTACACATCGAACCGCTGACAGTTGGCGAGGTAGTTCACTTCGCCGCCTCGCTTGTCGAGAGACGTCTCGTTGCGGGGAACGACATTGGGAATGGCAATGGCAGAGATCAAGGAAGGGATGTAGGAGAGTGAGGTGATGCAAAGAGCAAGGAATTTCATGTTGAAAGAGTTTTATTTGGTGTAAGGACTGTGGATGAGAGGGCGAGGCGAAAACAACACACTTGACCGATGCTGAATGGACAGCGAATGCAACTACCTCCATTTATGGCTGGAGTATCTTTCATTTTCTTGGCATACTACCGTGGATGTTGGCAGCTGAAGACACGGATTTCGGAGGTATCGTATCGCGGACCGGGTCCACCGACGCGATTCGCTACATTAGCGGCCTATGCCGCTTTGGCATCCTCCGTAACCGTCAACCCACGCGTTGAGGAAGAGCGACTACCATAGCATGAGAATATAAATGTAGTACAAGATGAGCATGGGTTGTTTTTGAAGGGTTCGCGCCTGGGTAGGCGCTGGGGATTGCACCCATGCGTTGACGGTAGGAGCCGGTGGAGGCCGAAACCTCGCGTGGACATACGAAGATCGTTCAAGTTCCTTCGATACAAAGGTAGAATGAGTCCACAATTATCCGCAGTTCTTCTTAGCATCAGCTGTCTTCCTGTGAAACTACTGATTCTGGCGCTCGTTTACGGTTCGAATTCGAAGCCCAGAAGTCCGGTCTTCTCCATACCGGTGACACGAAATTTGAATTCCAAGTGAAAAGATGTGTGAAAACTCTTGGAACGGCGGTGCGGTAGAAAAGAAGTTGTAAAAAAAAGTCAGGAAGGCGGAGGCGGGCCAACTGGCGTCGTTTCGACTTTTGTACCCAACCGGAAAGAGAGTGCGCGCGGATCCGGCGGGACCGAGGGCCTGTTCAAACCCACAAAAGTTCCGGGTTCATTCTGGTCCGAAGAATTCCGAGTCCATTCTCCACGAAGATGAAAAAACGGGGGAGTATTTGTTGTGGGCCAGTTTAGTATCGTGTGGTGAGGACGGCAGGTGCCAGTGGTGGCTGACGTAACGTAGGGTTTCAATCTCCGATTTCGTCCGCGCAAAAGGTTCTATTTTCACTTCCAACCACACCACCTGCTTCCCAATTAGTCTGAAGACTTAATCAACGTACAGCATTCGATCGCGACTTTTCCCTCAAGCGGGTTTAATCAAACCCATGTCGAAGTTCCTTGTGGTCCGCCCGGGATTGCGTACAACCGCCCTAGGAGGGCTCCTGGGGGTATGAAGATGCTAAACAGACGATCCACGCGAAGTGGGCGCACGAACATGTATTCTCGAGCAGAAAATGGAAGGGCTAGCTAGACCTGTGGTATCTAAACACAGTAGTAAATCGTCTGGCAGGTAATCCCGCGGCCACTCCCATCTGGACCCGGAGGGCCCCAAGAGAAGAGTTGGCGGCCGTTGTCCTATAATGTTTCAGGCGCGCACGTCGTTAGAACTCTCAGGTATCTACGCAATCTCAACCTCGAATCCATACCTTGTAACAGTTGAACTTTTTGCCATCCGTGTTGCGCTGGGCCCATCCGGCATAGGCGGTAAACTGTCTGGTCCCAGCGTCGCTGTCGATGTGTGTCGAGAGTGTAGCAGCTGATTCTTTGAAGTAGAGGTCCTGAGGCTGTCCTTCCCAGTGAAGATAGTCGCCTGACAATGAAGAGAAATGGATTAGCTCGTGGGGTCGTATCCGGCTTCAAAGTGGGTTCACCTCCGGCACCCCAGTTCCTGTACTCATTGGAAAGCGAGTTAGGGTTCTGTTGGTCAAGAGTGTAATAACGAGTTGTCAGCAAGTTTCGATCCAGATCAAGAAACGCAAACATTGGACTTACATCATGTCCGCTCTGAGAGAAGTCAACGTTCGAGTACCACGCCGCATACGATGCGGTATACGACGACTCCCCGTCAGATCGTTGACAATTGGCAAGGTAGCTGACTTCGCCGCCTCTCTTGACGAGAGTCTCATTGCGAGATGCGACGTCGGGAATGGCGACGGCAGCGATGAGAGATGGAAGAAGAGAGAGTGATATGATATAAAGAGTGGAGAGCTTCATGGTGTATTTCTTTGGAAAGATATTTAGAAGAGGATGTGAGTGAAGGACTGTGGGTAGGAGGGTTGAAATGCGTTGAGTGATGTTGAGCAGGTTGCCCAGGCTGCCATCCTCTTATAGAACTAGAGTGTTTGATAATTTATTAGCTAGGTATATTGACCTAGCAGTTGAAAACATTAATTTGGACGATGCCTTTCTGCGTTGGTGGGGCTTCTCTAACCTATGCCGCTTGCTGTGCTCTTCAAGCGCTCATCGCAAGGAAGTGCGACTACCATATAGGACATACGTGAATGCGGATCCTGTCCAAATTTAGGTAGCATTCGAAGGCCTTGCGCGTGACTCGGAGCCGGAGATTGCATATGCGCGGACTGCTGGGTCGATGGTGGACTTAAAACGCATAGACAGCAGAGGTTTGTTTCCAAATGCAGCAGTGTGGTTACCGGCATAAGGAATAGTCTTGACATAGTTGCAGCTCAAGGAGTCATTCTCCGAGGAGAGAGAATGTTCAAAGAGATTTGCTTTGGTATCGTTGATTTACTTTTGGAACAAGAGCAACGCGTTGTGTGACAGGCAGATCTGAGGGAGTCCGAATAGGTACTTTTTCTAGCTCCGTTCCACCATGAACTCCAATTCCAGCTGAATCAATTGAAACGAGCTGTGATTGTCGTCAGGTTGGCATCGTGAGGTGAGGATCATTTTTGGTGGCCGGACCCGCGAATTCAATTTCCGACACGTGTTCTCCGGGCCCTCCAAACGGTAAATGCCGCCAGGCCCTGAACCTACACCACGCCAACCCCTTCGCGTACTTGAAATAGATCTCGTCCGTTTCAAAATAATTAACAATGACGACGATATTGCCTCTCACCAGATAGTCCATTGGTGGTGTCAGAGATTGAATTTGCGGGTCGGGCCACCAACTATGATCCTCACTTCACTATGCCAACTTGACAATCATTAGGACCCATTTTATTTGGGCTCTGCTGGAATTGAAGCTCATGGTACAACGGAGCTTGAAAAATTACTCATCCTGACTCGCTGCAGTTGACGAATTGCCCAACCTCCAAACGTTAATCAATAATACCGCAGCAAATACCGTGGTACCTTCTGTCGCATCTGCGTGCATTTACCGGAGTCACAGCTATACCAAGATTACTCTTATGCCGGTAACCACACTGGTGTTCTTGGACACAACCCCCCCCCCGGTCTAGGCGTTTTAAGTCCACCATCGACTCAGCAGTCCGCGCATATGCAATCTCCGGCTCCGGGTCACGTGCAAGACCTTCAAGTGTTGCCTAGATTCGGATGAGATCCGCATATGTCCTATACGGTAGTTGTCCTTCCTTGCGATGAGCGCTTATACAGCACAGGAAGCGGCATAGGCGAGAGAAGTCCCACCATCGCAGAAAGGCATCGTCAAAATGAATGTTTTCAACTACTGGGTCAACATACCCGGCCAATACAACATTCAAACGTCTAGCTATATAAGACGGTGGTAGCTGGGACATCCTTGCTCAACATCACTCAGCGAATTTCACCCGCCTACCCACACTCCTTCACTCAGATCCTCTTCTAAATATCTTTCCACAGATAAACACAATGATGTTCTCCACTCTTTATCTCACATCACTCTCTCTTCTTCCTTCTTTCATCGCTGCCGTCGCCATTCCTGACGTCGCATCTCGCAATGAGACTCTGGTCAAGAGAGGCGGCGAAGTCAACTACCTTGCCAATTGTCAGCGATCCGATGGCAAGTCGTCGTATACCGCATCCTACGTCGCGTGGTACTCGAATGTCGACTTCTCCCAGAGCGGCCATGATGTAAGCCCAATGTTCGCATTTCTTGATCTGGATCGAAATTCACTGACAACCCCTTATCCCACTCTTGATCCACAGAGTCCCAACTCGCTTTCCAACGAGTACAGGAACTGGGCTACTGGAGGTGAACCCACTTGAAGCTAGATCCGGGCCTGTAAGCTCACCCTGTCTCTTACTTGTTAGGCGACTACCTTCGCTGGGAAGGACAGCAGCAGGACCTCTACTTCAAAGAATCAGCCGCTACACTCCAGACTAATATCGACGGCGACGCTCAAAGCCGACAGTTTACCGCCTATGCTGGATGGGCCCAGCGCAACACGGATGGCAAAAA
>WSUB01000058.1:69537-143429 GCA_019633425.1 Tulasnella sp. 424 | reverse complement strand
GAATATCGACGGCGACGCTCAAAGCCGACAGTTTACCGCCTATGCTGGATGGGCCCAGCGCAACACGGATGGCAAAAAGTTCAACTGCTACAAGGTATGGATTCGAGGTTGAGATGGCGTGGATACGTAAGAGTTCTAACGGCGTGCACGTATGGAAAACCATAGGACAACGGTCGCCAACTCTTCTCTTTGGGCGCTCCAGGTCCAGATGGGAGTGGCCGCGGGATCACCTGCCAGGCGATTTACTACTGTGTTTAGATACCCCCTGTAAAACTAACCGGTCCACTTTCTACTCGATAAATGCATGCTTGTGCGCCTATCCCGCGTGAATCGCCTCTTTAGCAGCTTTATACGCCCAGGAGCGCTCCCAGAGCGGCTACAAGCGATATAGGGCGGACGATCGGAGACGCCGCCCGAGGGAATTGTCGCCGTTCATTACAGTAATGGTCAGACCAGAGTCTTCAGTCTAATGTGAAGCCTCGCCTACGGTAGGGCCTTCGTACCTCCATTTTCAGGCCATTTTGTCAATATCACAAGCAATACATTGTCCCAAGGACCGGACTGCAGTGAGTTATGAGAGGCAAACAACGGACACCTGCTATAACGACGATGACGAGTCAGAAGCCAATCGAGGTTCCAACTACATTCCTCTGAGGAGACCAGGATAATGAGCGGAGGGAAAGAAAGCCAAAAAGGTTCACGTCGATGCAGTGAGTCCACCATACTGGCACATCCCTAAGCTCCCGGCATAGGCCATGACTACTCTCGCGAGTGACGTCGATGCACTAAGCGTCATTAATTTTGGGTATTTCTGAAACTGACCGGAATTAGTTCAAGTGGACGAAGGGGTTAGAGGGGTGCATGTTCAGGGACTTGCGGTGCGGCATTTATCATTCGGAGGCACCGGAGAATGGATTCCGGAAATTGAATCCGCGGGTTGGGCCACCAACTATGATCCTCCCCCTCACAATTTCGACTTGACGACAGTAATAACTCGGTTCAACTGATTTCCGTCTGAATTAGAGTTTATAGTACAACGGAGCAAGAAAAAGTACCCATTCAAACTCCCCCAGGCGCCGCATTGCCCTTGTTCCAGAAGTCAATCAAAGACACCAGAGCAAGTCTCCTTGAACATTCTCTCTCGTAGAGGCATGGCTTCTCGAGCTGTAACTATGCAAAGACTATGCCTTATGCCGGTAACCACACTCCCCGCACTTGCAAGGGAAACAAGCCCCCGAGGCCCGTTGTCTAGTATGCGTTTCAAGTCCCGCATTGACTCAGTTCTCCGCGCATATGCAATCTCCGACTCGGGTACATTCGCAAGCCTTCCAATGGCGCTTAAGCTTGGATGGTATTCACATTCGCGTATGCTCTATATGGTAGTCGCACTTCCTTGCGATGAGCGCTTAGAGAGCACAGCAAGCGGCATAGGCTAGAGAAGTCCCACCATCGCAGAAAGGCGTCGTCAAAATTAATGTTTTCAACTGCTAGGTCAACATACGCGGTCAATACAACATTCAAACGTTTGGCTATATAAGACGGTGGTAGCTGGGACATCCTGCTCAACATCATCCAGCACATTTCACCCCGCCTACCCACACTCCTTCACTCAGATCCTCTTCTAAATCTCTTTCCACAGAAAAACACAATGAAGTTCTCCGCTCTTTATCTCACATCACTCTCTCTTCTTCCTTCTTTCATCGCTGCTGTCGCCATTCCCGACGTCGCATCTCGCAATGAGACTCTGGTCAAGAGAGGCGGCGAAGTCAACTACCTTGCCAATTGTCAGCGATCTGATGGGAAGTCGTCGTATACCGCGTCCTACGCGACGTGGTACTCGAACGTCGACTTCTCCCAGAGCGGACATGATGTGAGTCCAATGTTCGCGTTTCTTGAATCTAGACCAAAGCTCACTGACAACTCCTTATGCTACTTCTAACCCACAGAGTCCCAACTCGCTTTCCAACGAGTACAGAAACTGGGGTGCCGGAGGTGAACCCACTTTGAAGCCGGATACGACCCCACGAGCTAATCCATATCTCTCAATTGTCAGGCGACTACCTTCATTGGGAAGGACAGCAGCAGGACCTCTACTTCAAAGAATCCGCTGCTACACTTTCGACACACATCGACAGCGACGCTGGAACCCGACAGTTCACCGCCTATGCCGGATGGGCCCAGCGCAATACGGATGGAAAAAAGTTCAACTGTTACAAGGTATGGATTCAAGGTTGAAATGACGTGGGTATGTAAGAGTTCTAACGGTGTGCATGCATGAAACACTATAGGACAACGGTCGCCAACTCTTCTCTTGGGGTCCTCCGGGTCCAGATGGGAGTGGCCGCGGGATCACCTGTCAGACCATTTACTACTGTGTTTAGACACCCCAGGTCTAGCTAGCCCTTCTACTTTCTACTCGATAAATGCACACTTGTACGCCTATCCCATGTGAATCGCCTCTTTAGCAACTTCATACACCCAGGAACACTCCCGGGGCGGCTACAAAGCGATCTCCGGCGGACGATCGGAGACGCCGTCTGAGGGAGATGTCGCCGTTGATTGCGGATCATTGATGGTCAGACCAGAATTTTCAGTCTATTATGAAGCGAGTCGTGTGGTTGGAAGCGAATAAGTATGTATCTCGGTCAGATATCTCGGTCAGAGTATTATGGTCACTGCGACAGTTGCATCGTAACGTCAACTGTCAACTCAACCACCACCATTTGAGACACAACGGAGCACGAAAGCTTCTGTGTCTGGGTAAGCTATCGTTTGAGAGTGTCATATCGCGGTCCGGTCACACAAGGCAGAAATGATGGGCATGACTCAAAATAGCGTCAACTCGAACCGAGGAGTAGAGCACTTAACCGCCGGGTGCTGCTACGAACGAGGACAAATTCCCAACGCGTGTTTACGATACATAGTGCGTGAAATGCGCGATTTGAAAGGGGAAATACGACAGCTAATGCGGGCAAAAGTTGAGTCATGTTCTTAGGACGTCCGGGCGATATGTCGGCGACGTTTCCTTTATGTAAGCATGCCTAAAAATCGCGCAGCTGTAACACATTCCGTGCATTTTCAGGTCCTGGCGGCTCTCGCGAGCGGGCTTGCGATACCGGCACACCCCTAGTCCCCGTCGATCCAGCAGGTTGATGGTAGTACCGGTACACCTTTAGTCCTAGTCTCAAGGCCTCAGCCTGCCTGTCCTCCTATTCGGGCACTCTCGGCCAGGCAGTCTGAGACAGAGCCAACAGCAGAGGGGGGTCTGCACGAACCCACCTGAAACGCCTCGCTTCTCAGAAAGGGTTCGGCAGATGTTCGGCGAAGCGGGATGTTCGGTTTGGGGTCTTTGGGGTCCCATTCTACTGCGACCTAAGCACGTCATCCTGTCCCAGTTATTAATGTCTTTCTTCTGTATATATATCTTACATAATAGACTATAAAAGGTCCCTAATTAAAGTTATTCTACCATATGTATGGGTCAAACTCGGACGATTGGCCAAGTCCAAGCCGCTATATAATCATATTTGTTTCCTCCGGACCCGGGATACCAGAGAACACCCTCATACCACCTCCTTTCGCTTCCTCCCCCTCAGCGAAGCTCCTACTTGACCACCGACCCATCAAATCTTCGGTCCTTTTCAACTCAAACCATCCGATGCAAGTGGACCAAAACGAGGACATCGAGCGTCGTGGTGCCCAAGGGTCCGATTCAGGCAATTCTGGCTGGACGCCCCAACCAGGCAGCAAATTAGTACATCGAATCTAGATTACGAATAACTATCATAAGCGCTCACCAAAGCTTCTTTCTATCTAGAGAGATAAACTCCAGAATCTTGCAGCATGGCGAATCGATCCAGCCTCGATCGAATTTCAGGAAGACGCCCCCGAGTTTCGTGGGGGACATGCGAGGGTTTCACGAGCGTTTTTGGTTTCTACCTCCAGTTCTGAGAGTAGCGTGGACGATTCAGCGGATACCTCAGGTGATAAAAAGTCTGGTGGTGGAATATCCAGCCGAAAGGTCAGTGCCATTTAGACTTATTTCCTACACGAATCGCTGAGTTCCACATACTAGGCCGTAGCAGTAAAAGAGCTGAACTTCGAGAGTGGAACAGACAAAGAACGAGTATTTGGGGTGAGAACGAGCTATCCCGTCGAGTCGGGCTTTCGGACGGCGCGCTAATTCCTCTTAGCTGGCACTCCGAGAAGCAGGATTCTTGACCAAACTTTGTCACGAAAATGTCATCAAGCTTGAAGGATTTGTTGAAGATCTGGCGGAGGATAGGGTCTGGCTTATCTTTCCCTGGGCAGCTGGCGGGAATTTAAAGGACTTTGTGGCCGCAGGCGACTGGGAGATTCCGGAGCGAATCTGGCTGGTAAGGTCAGGATCCTATCCTACAAGTCACATCTGAGAAACGGTACCCCAGATCCATGACGTGGCGAGAGGAGTGGAGTACCTTCACACTCAGAGTCCGTCGATCTACCATGGCGACCTCAAATCGGTGGGTCCGGATGTTACTGCGATATGTCACTTGGTAGGCTTAACTCTAAGCTGCATAGGTCAACGTGTTGGTGAACTTAAAACATCGCGCCGTCATCACGGACTTCGGTTCCGCCCGTCATCTTACGCGAACGGATCCTCCCGTGCAACCCGAAAGAAGCGAAAACGGAGCGCAGCCAACACTCTTGCTCGAGACGAAACTTTGTGAAGCCACTAATACCATGACACTGACGGGCAATCAATATACACTCCGCTGGGCTCCTCCAGAGTTGCTCATGGATGATGAACCTGGCCTCTGGAGTGATATCTGGGCATTGGGCTGGGTGTTTTATGAGGTACATCAAGACTTGAGAATTGTTATATAGAAGCTTACAATCAATGCTAAAATAGGTTATGACAAATTCAATTCCGTTTCAAAATATCCTAAAGGACTCCGTCGTTGTCATACACGTCATCCAAGGGAACCTCCCGTCCGTCGCTGACCACGCCAGCATGGTGTTGATACGGGAACTTTACTCTCTAATGATCATGTGTTGGAGCATCGATCCCAGTAAGCGGCCAACGGCTGGGACTTGTAGAAAGTTCATGAATCGGATGGCGAGTGGCCCTGGTTTTTGGGTCACTTGAACGCAATTTAACCTGCCGCTACGTAGCCCATGATTGTTCCAGATCGGCAGCGGGCTGCAAATACCTCAGTTTCGCAAAATCTCTCTCCTGAACTTCTTATCAAAATGGGACAAATGCATAGAATTCAGAATGACTATGTCAACGCGTCAAAATTTCTCACCGAAGCCTTGGACATCTGCACGGAGACCGCGGACAATGCAGCAAAAGCCGATGCTCTCTTTGGTCTCGCCGAAGTGAATCGGGGTCAAAACAATTACAACAAGGCCGTTCAGCTCTACTCGGAGGTCGTCCAAATCTACACCGACGTCGGCAACAGACGAGGAAGAGCCGACGCCTTGTGGGGTCTTGCCGGGGTGCATCGTAGTCAAGGCGAATACAGCGAAGCCACAAAGTTCTACTCCGAGGTCATCCAAACCTGCACAGAAATCGGCGACACACACGGGAAAGCCGATGCTTTGCGTGGTCTTGCCGATGTGCATAGAGCTCAGCACGAGTACAGCGAAGCCGCGAAGCTTTACTCCGAAGTCGTCCAAGTCTGCACGGACATTGGTGACAGGCACGGGAAAGCCGACGCTTTGCGTGGTCTCGCTCATGTGCATCGAGCTCAAAACGAATACGGCGAAGCTGTTCCGTTATACTCCGAGGCCATCCAAATCAGCACCGACATCGGCAACAGGCAAGGAAGAACCAACGCTTTGTGGGGTCTCGCTGAGGTGCATCGGCTTCAATCCCAGTACAGCCAGGCCGTTCAACTTTTCTCCGAAAGCCTGCAAATTTGTATCGACATTGGCGACAGAAGCGGAGCGGCCTGGGCTCTGATGAGCCTTGCCGACGTCCATTACGACCAGGATCAGCTCGAGGACGCGATACGCCTTTATGAACAAGCGGCTGGAATTTTTGAAGAAATCGGACCCACTCAAGATGCAGCAGAAGCAATAAACCGCGCCGCTGAAGCCCGTCAAAAACTCAAACCAGCCGAGGCCCAGTAATGTTTCACGGGGACATTTCGAGATCGACCGGAATTCGTTTTTTGATATCCGACTTTAGTTCATGTAACGCATGTTGCTGTATGAAATTGTAAGCTGTGTGTCGTGCTGGCTGAAATGCTGGAAATCCGTACGTCTGTGCTGTGTCGATCTTGTTCCGGGGATGCGTTCGATTTGATTAGGAACGTCCCGTCGTCTGCAAACCCCTCTAAAATGCATTTTAACTCACAGGCTTTCCTTTGGTCTTGATGACTCCGAGCTAGATGGAGGGCACTAGTCCAAAGTACTCTGTTCTCCGTTGTTTGTTCTGGCCGACTGAAGACCCTCTCACACGAAATTCTACCCCGCCGAGGAACATAAATGAGACTTCTTGGCGCTGGTTTTCTAAAGAGGCGATTCACGCGGGATAGGTGCACAGGCATGTAATTCTCGAGGAGAAAGTAAAAGGGCTAGCTAGATCCGGTGTATCTAAACACAGTGGTAAATCGCTTGGCAGGTGATCCCGCGGCCACTCCCGTCTGGGCCCGGAGGGCCCCAGGAAAAGAGTCGGCGACCGTTGTCCGATAGTGTTTCATACGTACATGCCGTTATAACTCTCAGCATCTATGTCATCTCAACCTCGAATCCATACCTTGTAGCAATTGAACTTTTGCCATCTGTGTTGCGCTGGGCCCATCCGGCATAGGCGGTAAACTGTCGGCCTTGAGCGTCGCCATCGATATTTGTCTGGAGTGTAGCGGCGGATTCTTTGAAGTAGAGGTCCTGCTGTTATCCTTGGAGTAAAGGCCTTCCCATGACGTTGAATGCAGAAGACACTTGAGCTGCCTTGAAACAGGATCATCGGTGATAGAACTGAGCACTCATCGAATTTCAAGCAGGATTACGGAGGGTGAAGCACTGTTGAACGGTAGTTAGTAGTCCTTTCCTATAGCGTGGTGTCTGAGCTCCAGAACCGATTCTTGGTTATGCTGCCCGAGGTGTCCATCCGTTCGGGCATCGCGCTTCTGTTCGCTTGGATAACCGTCAAGGTTTTTATTGCTTAGTGTTCGAAACAAGAAACCCTTGACATTCTCTAGAATAATCTAATTAAGGTTCATGACGTAGAGGCATCTTTCTGCGGTGTCACCATGGAGCGAACCCTCCTCTCCCAATTAGTCAGGTTGGGGTGTCGTTCTACTTCTCGTCTGACGGCCAGAGGACTTTGAAGAGCGGTATAGAGGTAAGCAAAGAGAAGTGCATCGAGAGCTGTCGGAGAACTAGAATAGCGTCGGTCAAGTTACGCGTTAGCAGTCCGCTTCGACATTTGTGAAAATTATATCGCGTACCTCGACCCTAACAACCACTCGTCCGTACCCAGACGATCGGAAAGCGACTGCATTGCCTTTCGGTATCGAAGGTAGACCGGGTAGCTCGGAATTTGAACGCCAGATGGCGGGAACGGTGTGGAAATCCCGGATAAAGGTGCGGGTGGTGGGTGAATGACGCTCTCTAAGGCGCGTCGAGGGCTATCTGAGAGCAGAGCAGCTAGAGTACGTTCTTTCGGATTCGCTATTTCCTAAAGTGAAGCGTTGTTCATGAAATGCTGATAATAAGGAATGTGAGGTTGGGTTCTCACCAGCTCCGAATGCACAGGTCCTTCCAATAAAGAAACCCACGCCCGACTTTCGTCTCTAGCCTCCGCATCCTTGTATCCTTCCAACGTATCGATCGGACTATTTTGTACGGTATCCGCCCACATGGGTATCCGTAAAGTACTGAGCAGCTTGCCGTTGGGCAGTTGCAAGGTCGGGAGATGTCCACCGACACCAGCTTCCCCAGCCACATCCCACCGCACGTCAAAGTCCTTGATTCCTCTTAACGAGAGGTAGGCTTGCCATTTGAGACATTCGACGTCGCGACTGAAATGGTCTTTCTCGTCAACCTCAAGTTTTCGTGGAGGCTCGATCCATAACGTTGGTTTGGTGATCGACTTGGAGTATGGATTTTCTGGGGCTGGGTATGTATGTAGCGGAAAGCTAGAGAAGAACTTGCGTATTGGTTCGGGAATAGTAAACACGGAGTTGGTGCTGCTCATGGTCGTTTTCGTTTCGGAGCCAAGACTCAGGACGTGAGAAACGTAGATGTTGGGAACGCCTTCAATAGTTAGGGATGTTGTAGGTTCAATCCTTAAAATTTTGGCTTCGGGTTTTTACCTTCAGCTACGAAATTTATAGGAGCTCAATGCAGACACGATATCAGTTGTCACTGTCGAGGATAGCCCAAGCCGGTTTGGGCGGGACGGTGGATCGCTTTCGTCAAAGCAAACGCAGGTCGGAAGGCAAGAACCTAACGTCACCCCAAGCAGCGCAAAAATACGAAATAAAGATCGAGAAAGATAAAAATCAAAAGGATATGACCGACGCAGGGGTTGAACCTGCAACCTCCCGCTTACCTAAGCAGGTTCAAACCCCGAAGGGGGCTGCTTATCGTAGGCGGACGCGCTGCCATTGCGCCAGACGGCCGTTATGGAAGGGGAGGATACCTAATTATATATATCGTCAAAAAGGACTCCGCTTACGGCACACGGTCTTTCTCGCATCCTTTCCCACTTTACCGTCAACCTAACCATGACCTCGAATCAAACCAGCATCGAGATCACTTATTCTTTCGACCTTCCTTCGGGCGTTGCCTCTCCGGCGTCGTCAACGTCTCAATCGTCGACGCACACGTACTCATTCGACGTGCAAAAGGGCGCTGGAAACAGTGAAGCGTACTATGACTCCTTCCTGCAAACGTTGAAGAAAGCAAGGGATGTCACAGGAAAGGATCTAACTGCTTGGAGGGATGCGGTTGGAGATGCCGAGAAGAACAAGGAGGTGGCTTTGAAGAAACCGCCGTCTGACGAAGACGAGGATGAAGACGATGAAGGGGCGGAGTGATGGCCAGCTTAAGGTGAGTCGTTCTCTAGTTTCTGGAGTGTACTATTCGCCTCAGTAATTCGACCTAGTATTGATACAGTGAAAAGAAATTGGCCTGGAGCATCCTTCACCATTACACCTTCTCCAGAATGACGGCGATACCCTGGCCTCCACCTGCATCGAAGGAGTCGATTCGTCAGCCTGTCGACGTCGTTGTGATAATAACATAGAAACTCACCAATACAAGCGGTTCCAAGTGCATACTTGAGATCTAGGCGGTGCAAGTTGTGCGTCAGGTTGGCCACAATTCGGGCACCAGATGCACCCAGAGGGTGGGCGAGAGCGATAGCTCCACCTAAAGATGCTGAAGTTAAGAAGAAGGTTCGCCTTGAGGAGCATAGAACAACTCCTACCGAACATGTTCGCCTTCTCGCTTGAAAATCCGAGCTCCTTCTGAACAGCTAACCATTGAGCGGCGAAAGCCTAGCAGATGCAAAATACGTCAATAAGCGATCCAGCAACGATTTTTCACAATTGTACCACATACCTCGTTAAGTTCGATGATGTCAATTTCATCCAACTTCAAGTTAGCTCTCCTTAAAGCCTGCTTCACTGCCTCCACGGGTCCAATACCCATGATCGTTGGCTCAACCGCACTGATACCCCAGCTGACAATCCTCGCCAGTGGCTTCACACCGTATCGTTTCAACGCTTCTTCGCTCATGACAACGTTTGCGGCAGCACCGTCTCCCATTCCACTGGCCGTTCCAGCTGTAACGGTCCCGCCCTTCTTGAACACTGGAGGAAGTTTCGCCAGGGCTTCGAGTGTGGTCTCTGGCCGAGGGTGTTCGTCCACGCTGAAGGTTTCGACACCCTTTCGGGTTGTGATGGTCACTGGAGCGATCTCGGCCGTGAAGGCACCCGCGGCGTTTGCTTCTGCCCAACGTTTTTGAGATTGGAGACCAAACGCGTCACATTCCTCACGAGTGACGCCGTATTTGTCAGCAAGGTTCTCGCCGGTAACTGGTGGTACGTGGTAAGAGAGACGGTTAGCGGTCGAGATGCTAAGAATCACCGGGAGTGGGTAGGACGTACTGGCCATTGGCGTTGGTTGCCACTGCCCCGGCGTTCCCGTAACCTGATCGGTCAATGCTGCTGCCAGAGAGTCGACTAGCTTTTGATCTTGCCCATACCGAGCACCCCACCGAACACCATGCAAGGTGTGCGGTGACATGCTCATATTCTCGCTACCACCTAGAGCCCCGTATCAGCACTCTCTCATCGTCCACGAACGCGAATGAAAGCACGATACCAGTGAGAACAACGTCGGCCTCGCCTAGTTTGATGTCCTGCGCTGCGTTAATGAGAGATTGGAAGCCGCTTCCACATAACCTAGAGGCAGGCTCGGGTCAGATGTCCGTTTTGGCCAGGACACATGGAAAGCGCCCCACCGGTTTACAGTCAACGCAGGAACGTGAACAGGTAGTCCAGCATAGTGCCCGACGTGTCGAGCCAAGTACGCGGCCGAGTTATCGCTCGCCAGGACACCCCTGTGGAGTTGCAACCTTTTGTCAGCCGGAACACGGTCGCCAACGAAAGAGGCAGCACCTTACCCAAAAATGACCTGGTCGACTTCAACCTCCTTAGGCAACGTATCCAGCGCCGCTCGCGAAGCAAAACCTCCTAGCTCCGAGGCCTTGAAGTCCTTTAACCTAGGGGACGAAGCCTGGTCAACATTGGCCGGAATAGGCTAGACCCGTTCAGCCTCCTACTTTCCACCAAACTTGCCGAAAGGAGTTCGCTTTGATGCTACAACGTACGCTTGTCGTGCGGAAGAGGCCATCGTTAGAGGAGGTGAGGGATTGCGGCGTCGAAGGGATGTAGAGGAAAGTCGTTGAAATGCGGACTGATCATCTCAGGGTCTCTCTCGAGCACGGGATTCCGGTTATGGCGGCCATTCTGGCAGCCGGACACACCAAAGAGCCCGTATTCGCTGACTACATACATGGAGGAACATTCAACAATGCGCGAGGATTCAACATTCAGTCGGGAAGGTCAAGGCTAGCATCTAACTGAGCCGCCAATCGATCAATCTCCTTCGTCTTCTGCTCAATATCACTGCTCCGCTCGCGCTTTTCGCAAAGCTTTACAAGCTCAGAGACAGGTATTCCGTACTCCTTGCTAAACTGTAGCATGAGGCGTGCTTTGGACATGCCTACACCTGCAGCACTTTCTTCCAACATATTGCTGCGAGGGTCGTAAGGCGACCGTTGTAAGTCTTCTCCCCCAATAGGATACCACGACGGAGCAGGATACTCACCACATCATCGCTACAGCTTGGGGATCCCCATTCCGGATAGCGCGATTCTTCATAACGTCAAACATCATCTTCCCCATGGCGTGCTGCAATACGACCCCGTGGTCCGGTTTCGGGTCTGGTTGCGTCAAGACATACGTGACATGGGGATTGTCTTTCAGCAAAGCCAGCTGGTTGACGAGGTCCGGAGAGCGTATGAAGCCAGGATCGGGTGGTGGGATGTCGTCCGAATTGGATGATTGCTGAATGGGAATTGGGCTCGGTCCTTCACCCGGGACTGCATATGGCTTCCCGCAAATGGTCTTGTGTGGTGGATTGCCGTGCTTCCAGTCCTTGAGTTGACATTCTCTGGAGATTCAAACGTTATGTGAGCCAGAGATCCGATGTTCAGGAGAGTGGAACCCACTTATTGCAGTACATCACTTTCCTCCCCACTGCCATGCACTTCGAACATCTTAGAAAGTTCGTCCCTTCTGGCAATTGGGAAGCCAGCTTCTCGCAGCTAGTGCAAGCTCTCTCTGCTTGCGAATATGCGCTTCTCGCGTCTTGGATGAGCTTCTTGCCGTCCTCCTTGGACAACCCCAAGTCCTTCGCCTTGCTCATGTTCTTAACGACTCTGAGATCTTCGTTGAAACTCGTCGTGGGTTTGACTGCCTTGTAGTTTTGGGACATGCCGTACATGTTGAGGAGGGTGTTCCAAAGGAAGAACGATAGGAAGAAGTTCCGGGAAAGGGATACATGGTTCTGCATGACGTCCCGAGCTGCGTCGCTCTCCCCCGGCGGACATGGTTCACCGATATGCCATATTCCGTCAAATACTGGGTGCGACACAAGAATAGGTGCCGAGCGTGGTTCTTCTGAGGGTGCTTCTCCGTTCGAAGTGTCGAGAACTGTGTTCAGGAGATCCAAGAATCCTTGTCCTCCATCCCTTTGGAGGAAGCTTATAGTCGTTTCGGGGCACCATTGTCTCCGTTCCTCCATATCCGCCACAGCCCCACTACTGATCACTAGCCCTTTCAGAATATACTCCGCGCGAGTTTCGGGTGACATGCTGAGCCATTTCGAGTCAAATTGGTCGGTCTCGCGTTTACCAGCGACCAGCTCCGCGAGATCCTTTTGCAGGACGCACAGCTGTTTGCGCTGCTCCTCCATCGACGCGAGCATCCCTTGGCCTAGTAGCTCGGCCGAAAAGTCCGATAAGAAGGAGAGATCGGGGTATGAAGGCAGCGGTTTGAACTTTTTCTCCAGATAGGCTTCCCATTCCTAGTCGATGAAGCATGAACGATCCAACCCTGAAGACCTTTTTTCAACGGAATCTCACCTTGTTCCAACTTTCAGGATCTTTGTCCCTATCTGCTTTCACGCCTCCGAATGGGTCCATGGCCTGAGACTGAGCAGGGAAGGAGAAATGTAAGGCAAGTTTTGGAATCGTGGTGGGAGAGTTCGGAAACGAGGCGTGATGTGTCGAGTCGCTTGTCCCAGCTTACATACGGAAATCGATGGCTCCGTGTCCTCGAGACCTTGCTACTGAAAGAGAAAGCATCCGCTCCTCTCGTGCAGTTGATTTTCAAACCTGACTGTTGCAAGCGAGGCACGAAGACCGGTTTGAAATTGCGAAGAGGGCAACGATCGGCCCTGTGATCACAACGGGGGCTAAGACGGGGACCTGGGCACAGAACGGTGTTTAGTGAAAGAAGGTTCCAGTTTTCACTTCCTCACCTCGAATTCAACGTACCCTTCGACACTACTATGGGAAAGAAAGTGTCATTGTTAAAAGCCTTGAAGAATCATCAAGCACGGTTCGGGGTGAGCGAGCGCGTTCAACAAGCTCAGCGTGAGGCAGCCGTCAAGCGAAAAGTCTCCTCATCAAAGCGACGAGGTCTTCATGACGAGAATAGTACTTGGAAAGGGAAGGGGAAAGAGGAACCGAAGCGTTATACCATTCCGTTTGAAGAGGATGATCGAATCTTGTTAATCGGGGAAGGTCAGTGATCCAAGTCCTCTTGCTCTGGAGTCTTATGACTGACGGAGGAGAGCTTTCCAGGAAACTTTTCTTTCACTCTCTCCCTCATCAAGAACCACCACATCCCCCCTTACAACATCCTAGCGACCACACTAGACTCTGAAACAGACTGCTATGCCAAATACCCAAACGACGCTTCTGCGATCGTCTCAGAGCTGCGGAACCTTGGAGCTCGGGTAGTCTTTGGCGCTGATGCTACCAAGTTGGAGAAGAGCAAAGACGTCATACAAGCGAAAGGAGGGTGGAATAAAGTTGTATTCAACTTTCCCCATGCCGGCAAGTCGCACCTGCGCAATAGTCACAGCGACCCTAACTGAACTCGTGAATTACCTTCCAGGAGCGGGGATTACAGACCAAGATCGCAATATCCTGACTAACCAGAAGCTACTACTAGGTTTCCTTCGAAGCGTCGCTCCGATCCTTTCGAAAGGTGTCCCACCAAAAGAACTCTTACCCAAGAAACCTCGTGCCGATTCGGATGACGAGCAAGACGAACCATCAGCATCAACCTCGATACCCGCCAAACTAGATCAAGACGACCCAATGGACGAAAATGAATCCAGCGATGACGACGAATTTACTGGTGTTCCTCCTGCCTCAGACTTTGATGATGGGGGACCTATAAACCCATTTGGATTCCCTCCACCTGCTCGGCAAGGGATCATTTTGGTTACTCTGCGTGACTCGGTTCCCTATACACTGTGGTAAGTGCCTTTTGGTCCTTCTCGTTGAACTCAGTTAAACACCTGGTTTCTTCCAGGGACCTTCCTCGCCTCGCAAAACGCCCACCGCATGCGGTTAAAGGATTGGAGAGGCAGGGACCAGAGCAACCCGAATACACTTTGGTCCGGTCGTACCGCTTCTGGCCGGAAGCCTATCCAGGGTACGAACACCGCCGAACAAGAGGTGGAGCAGGGACAGCTGGAGAGGAACGGGAGGAAGGGATGGGCGGGACAGGCGGGGTATGCAAAACTTGGGAATTCGTTCTTCGAACAGACGATGCACGGACAACACGGGAAAAAGCAAGCGTTGCATCGGCCAAAGGCAAAGGAAGGAAGAAGAAAACCAAATCGAAGAAGTAAAAACAACCTCTGTAAAGAATAATAACAAAACATTTGGAGAAAATGTCCTCTATTCTTTGGTCGCTTCCGTTGCTTCTGCGCCCTCTTCCAACCCTCTCTTCCATCCTTCCAACGTCAAAGCCAATCTTGCACCGGCAGCTGAGCTGAGAACTCCGGCGATCTTTGAACCAGGTGCACCGACGAGGCCCACGATTTGGGCTCTCAATTCGTCCAACCTTGGAAGCTTAGCCACCTCCCTCAGCCGAGCGTTGGTCAACACCTTTCCATCGATGTAAGCACCCGCTACCAACATCTTGGGCACGGCAGGTTCCTTCTCCTTCGGCTCAAAGTCGTCCGCGCTTTTCGACTTGGCTTTCGCTTGAGCCGATGCAGGCAGTGGAGGCGCGGCCTTGTCGACCACACGGAGGACCGCGGACAGCAACGGTGGGTCCAACGTTCCTCCAAGGACCAAAGCCGCAAACGGACCTTTCAGCATCTTGGACAGCTTGTTTCCTTCCTTCTTGCCCGACGCCTTGCGCACCACGGGGATGAACAATCCGGGACGGATAATTTGGAAACGCGCTGAAAGTCGATCTTCAGGCACGGGGTCGCCCTTTGCGATCGCAAGCTTGTCGCGTGCTGCTTGAGTCTTTGCCAGCGCAGTCGCGATTTCTCCACGCAGTTTAGTGAAAGCGGCGACCGAGAAGTTTTCGTGGCTGATTAGCACGATTGCTGGAGGGCTCGTTGAAGCCGGGGTGGCTTGCGTGAGGGTTTCGGTATCGTTAGGACCAGGTTGTTTCGAAGCATCGGACGCGGTTATCGGTACGGGGTTGGTAACAAGTCGAGTGTATTGAGTGTAAAGATGGGCCTTTCGTGCCGGGTAAGGGTGATTTGGGTCGCGTCGAACGCGTTTTCGGCGCTCTGATTCCTGCGGGACCGATTTTGAAGTTGAGAGAACTGATGGAGGAACTTTTGGTGCCCGCTTTGTTGAAAGTGGAACTGCTGTAGCGTACGATCGCGCTGAGGAACCGAGACAGCGAGAGGCCATGGATGTGGGTCGAAAAATTGGGAATGAGGAAACGAACATTCGCACGACCCTAACAGTCACGCTGCACCCCACTGCCGTCGACAACTGCGGATCTCCGCCTAGGTGCAGCTGCTCAATTCCACAGCGGGCCCGAGAGTCGAATAACGATTTATTAACCGGATTTTGATGAACAATCATCTGACTCTGTGTCCCTCGTCTGAGTCTGTGTCATTCATCTGTCGTGTCCTGTGTCGTGTCCTGTGTCGCTCGTGTCTGCTGATGTAATCTGAATTTCGGCCACGCGAGCCCTTTGAGCGTCTTTCAGCCTAAATCCCAACTCCACGTCAACAGCAACCATCATTCTCATTCCTTCTAATACTCCTTGCCTCTTTGCTTTTGAGCACCTGTCAATCCCTCATCACCACTTGTCAATCTCTCTTCCTTGTTAAAAATGGTCAGTGAATCTTGAAAGTCGAGGCGTGCACGTCGGTGCTGATCTGCTCCCGCTTTTCATCAGGCCAACCCACAGCTTGAAATGCGTCGCAGGAACAACGAGTTCTTGAAAAAGGTTCGCGAAAACAAGCCCACCGCCAACGCTGCACAAAGCGACCTGTCACGGAATCCTTTGAGCAAATGGGGGGTTGGATTATTCTGCTTCATCGTCATCGGTGGTGGTACGTCTAAACTGTCTCCGGGCTTATACCCATTTGTCAACGGTCGTTCTGACACCCTTTTCTCTCCTCGCAGTGTTCTTTGAACTAGCACGTTACATCTTCCTATGAAGGATGGTCCTTCTGCTACTCCAGTCGTAGTACCTTTCTGGATGCCCTGGTGCACCCGTGTATATTATCGTGGCTCGCAGCCTAATCCCAAGCACGTTTTCTGACGGCGACAGTAAACCGGCTCTCAGTGAACTTGACCACTCAAAACGTCTTTGTTGAGAACGTCAGCGCGATAGCTGGTCGGATAGCTGGTCGGATGCCGACCTATCCACCAAGGGATTTGCCCCAGCGTCAGGCAGGCAAACCCCAGCCAGTTCATTAAAGAGTCAAACATACAAAACACAGGTTCCAAGGTACCACCTTCCACATTATTCTCTGTTAGAAGCACCGAACAATCGTGAAAGCAAAGTCTGAGCGCAGGTGAAGGCGGATGTGGGGGGTCGAACCCGGTTAGCTTTGGAGGTAGCTTTAGCATTCTGCCGAGGGAGGCCGCTACAGAGGTGTTGAGTTGACAGGGTCTATTGCTACGTATCTCATAACGTTTCAGACGTTGATCCTCCTACTCGCATTCTCTGCTGGCCACCGAGTCCATGCATGGCCGGGGAAGAAAGCTAGTTCGAGTAGGTCCAGCCGAGGATGTTGTCTGCAAGCACGCGCCGGGAACAGTCTTGAACGAAAGCACGGGTCTCGAGGCATGAAAATGCCTCACTGCCGCATTGCTCGTTTGCTGTACTAGGTGAGGTCGGATCCACATCGAGACCCCTATCATAAACCACCTAGCATCCACTCAAACACCTGCACGCTGAGTAGCGATTCAAATCTTAATGCATCAAGGTATGTTCTGGAGTCTATTCGACCAATATACACCGAAAGCGGCAGTCTGACAATGGGGTATGCGCTACGAGGACATCCCCGAAGGATTAATCGGGGTGGAATCTTCATCTTGTCTCGCCTAGGGTAGGCATCTACTACCTCCATTACAAGGCCATTTTGTCAATGTCATAATGAATACATTATCCTCAGGACCGGACTGCAGCGATTCATGAAAGGCAAACCGATAAATAGATTTGTTTAAACAGACACATCTTTATTAATTTCGCTGTAACGACGATAACGAGTCAGAAGGCGATTGAGCTTCCGACTACATCCCTCTGAGAAGGCCAAGATGGTGAGCGGAGGGAACGAAAGTTCAAAGAGTTCCACGTCGATGCAGCGGGTTCACCATACTGGCATCCCTAAGTCCACGGCATAATAGGCCATGACGTCGACTACTCTGGTGGGTGTCACCAACGCACTAAACGTCTATAATTTTGGTTATCTCTGGAACAGACCGGAATTAGTTCAAGTAAACGAAGGGGATAGAAGGGTGTATGTTCAGGGACTTGCGATGCGGCATTTACCGTTCGGAGGCACCGGAGAATGGATTCCGGAAATTGAATCCGCGGGTCGGGCCACCAACTATGATCCTCATCTCACAACGTCGAATTGACGACAATAATGACTCGTTTCATCTGATTTCTGGTGCAATTGGGGTTTATGGTATAACGAAGCTAGAAAAAGTACCCATTCAGACCCCCCGGCGACGCTTTGCTCTTGTTCCAGAAGTCAGTCAAAGAGACGAGAGCAAATCTCTTTGGACATTCTCTCTCATAGAAGCATGGCTCCTTGAGCTGCAGCTATGCAAAGACTATTCCTTATGCCGGTAACCACACTCCCGTGTTTGGAAACAAGCCTCCCGTCGTGAATGCGTTTCAAGTCCACCATTGACCCAGTTCTCCGCGCATACGCAACCTCCGACTCAGGGACATGCGCAAGTCGTGCAATGGCGCCTAAACTTGGATGGCATTCACATTCACGTATGCTCTATATGGTAGTCGCACTTCCTCGAGGTGAGCGCTTAGAGAGCACAGCAAGCGGCATAGGCTGGAGAAGCCCCTCTAACGCAGAAAGGCATCATCAAAACTAATGTTTGAAACTAGTAAGTCAGCCTACCGGGCTAATACAACATAAGTCACTCTGGCCGTATATAAGAGGATGGCAGCTTGGGCAGCCTGTTCAACATCATCCAGCGCATTTCACCTCACATACCCACATTCCCTCACTCATATCCTTCTCTAAACATCTTCCCAGCAAGGAAAACACAATGAAGCTCTCCACTCTTTATCTCACCACTCTCTCTCTTCTTCCTTCATTCATTGCTGCCGTTGCCATTCCCAAGGTCGCGTCTCGCAATGAGACTCTCGTCAAGAGAGGCGGCGAAGTCAACTACCTTGCCAATTGTCAGCGATCTGATGGGAAGTCGTCGTATACCGCATCCTACGTTGCGTGGTACTCGAATGTTGACTTCTCCCAGAGCGGACATGATGTAAGTCCGATTCTCGCGTTTCTTAATCCAAATCCAAATTCACTGACATTTCGTTATGCCACTCTGGAACCACAGAGCCCGAACTCGCTTTCCAACGAGTACAGGAACTGGGCTACTGCAGGTGAACCCACTTTGAAGCCAGATGCGGGCCTACGAGCTCACCCTTGCTCTTAATTGTTAGGCGACTACCTTCACTGGGAAGGACAGCAGCAGGACCTCTACTTCAAAGAATCCGCCGCTACACTCCAGACAAATATCGACGGCGACGCTCAAAGCCGACAGTTTACCGCCTATGCTGGATGGGCCCAGCGCAACACGGATGGCAAAAAGTTCAACTGTTACAAGGTACGGATTCAAGGTTGAAATAGCGTAGATACGTGAGAGTTCTAACGGCGTGTATGTATGAAACACTATAGGACAACGGTCGGCAACTCTTCTCTTTGGGTGCTCCAGGGCCAGATGGGAGTGGCCGCGGGATCACCTGCCAGGCGATTTACTACTGTGTTTAGCTACCCCAGGTCTAGCTAGCCCTTCCCTTTTCTGCTTGATAATGCATTTTCGTGCGCCTACCATGCGTGAATCATCTCCCAAGCAGCTTCATACGCCCAGGAGCCCTGTAAAGGCGGCGACAAGCTGTCCTGGCAGAGGATCGGAGACCACGAGGAACTTTGAAAATAAGTAGGTTGAACCCCCGCCTGAGGGAAATATTACCGGTTCTTGTTCCTCCTTCAATCGCGCGTCTCACGCACTTCGTATTGTCAACACGCGTTGGGGACTTACCCCGTTTGTATCAGCCCCCGGCAGTTAAGCGTTCTAGTCCTCGGCTTGAGTTGACACTATTTCAAGTCGTGCTCATAATTTCTGGTTCGTGTGACCGGACCGTGATATGATACTTTCGCACTACAGCTCGCTCAGACCCATAAATCTTCGTGTTCCGTCGCGTCTCAAATTGTGGGGGTTGAGCTGACAGTTAACATTATGATAGCTGGTTCAGTCTCCGACTCCGAACGTGCGGTTGCAGCGGTCGCAGGGTACTCTCGCCGAAATGCATTTCCAACCACACGACTCGCTTCACATTAGACTGAAACTCCGGTCTGACCATCGATGACCCGCAATCAACGGCGACATTTCCCTCAGACGGCACCTCCGATCGTGGATCCGCCCGAGAGCGCTTGTAGCCGCCCTGGGAGTGTTCCTGGACGTATGAAGTTCTTAAGGAAGCGATTCACCCGCAATAGGCGCACAAAAATGTATATATCGAGTGGAAAGTAGGAGGGCTAGCTAGACATGGCATATCTAAACACAGTAGTAGATAGTCTGGCAGGTGATCCCGCGGCCACTCCCGTCTGGACCCGGAGGGCCCCAGGAAAAGAGTTGGCGGTCGTTGTCCTATAATGTTCCATACGTTCACGTCATTAGAACTCCAGGTATCTACGTCATCACAACCTCAAAGGCGTACCTTGTAGCAATTAAACTTTTTGCCATCCGTGTTGCGCTGGGCCCATCCGGCATAGGCGGTGAACGGTCGGGTTCCAGCGTCGCTGTCAATGTGCGTCGAGAGTGTAGCAGCAGACTCTTTAAAGTAGAGGTCCTGTGGTTGTCCTTCCCAGTGAAGGTAATCGCCTGACAATTGAGAGAAATGGATTAGCGCGTGGGGTCGTGTCCGGCTTCAAAGCGGGTTCACCTCCGGCACCCCAGTTTCTGTACTCATTGGAAAGTGAGTTGGGGCTCTGTGTGTCAAGAGTAGTATGACGAGTTGTCAGTGAATTTCGATCCAGATCAAGAAACGCGAACATTGGACTTACATCATGTCCGCTCTGAGAGAAGTCGACATTCGAGTACCACACAGCGTAGGATGCGGTATATGACGACTTCCCGTCAGATCGCTGACAATTAGCAAGGTAATTGACTTCGCCGCCTCTCTTGACGAGAGTCTCATTGCGAGATGCGACGTCGGGAATGGCGACGGCAGCAATAAACGAAGGAAGAAGAGAGAGTGATGTGAGATAAAGAGTGGAGAACTTCATTGTGTTTTCTCTGGAAAGAGGCTTAAGAGAGGATCTGAGGGAAGGACTGTGGGTAGGCGGGGTGAAATTCGCTGAGTTATGTTGAGCTGTCTGTCCAGGCTGCCATCGTCTTATATACTGAGAGTATTTAACGTTGTATTGGGTAAGTTAGTTGCTCTAGCAATTGAAAACATGAATTTTGACTATACCCTTCTGCGTTGGTGGTGCTTCTCTAGCCTATGCCGCTCGCGTACTCTCTAAGCGCCCATCTCAAGGATGTACGACTTCCAAATCGAACATAGGTGGGTGTGGATCTGACTCAGGTTTAGGCGCCGTTCGACAGGCTTGCCCATGAGCCCGAGCCGGGGATTGCACATGCGCGGACCGCTTGGGTTGATGGTGGCCTGACGACGCATTGACAGGCGGATGGTTGTTCCCAGATATAGGACTGTGGTTACCGGCATAAGAATTGTCTTGGCATAGTTTGGGCTTAAGCAACCGCATGCAGATGCGACAGAAGGTTCAAAGGTATTGCTCCCGGACTGTTGACCAACGTTTGGAAGTTGAGCAATGCGTCGACTGCAGAGAGTCAGGATGGGTACCTTCCAAGCTCCACTGTACCAGTAGCTTCAACTCCAGCGGAATTCAAATAAAATGATCGTCAAGTTGGCATAGTGAGGATCATAGTTCGTGGCCTGACCACAAATACAATCTCCGACACCAACAACGGACCATCCGGTGGGATGAAATACCGTCATTACTTTTATTTTTTTTGGAATGGACGAGATCTGTTTCAAGTACGCGAAGGGGTTGGGGTGGTGTAGGTTCAGCCTCTCAGGGCCTTGCGGCATTTACCGTTCGGAGGGACCGGAGAATAGGTGTCGGAAATTGAATCCGCGGGTCTGGCCACCAGCCATGATCTTCATCTCACAATGCCGACCTGATTACAATTATGATTTGTTTCAACAGACTTCAGCTGGAATTGAAGTTCATCGTACAACGGAGCTAGAAAAAGTACCCGTCCAGACTCCCTCAGATCTGCCTGTCACACAACGCATCGCTCTTGGTCCAAAAGTAAATCAACAATACCGGAGCAAAGCTCCTTGTACATTCTCTCCCCTCAGAGCATGATTCCTTGAGCTGCAACTATGTCAAGACTATTCTTTATGCCGGTAACCACACTGCTGAATTTGGAAACAAACCCCAGCTGCCTATGCGTTTTAAGTCCACCATCGACTCAGCAGTCCGCGCATATGCAATCTCCGGGTCCGGGTCACGCGCGAGGCCTTTGAAGGCTGCCTAAAATTGGATGGGATCCGCGCTGACGTGTGTCCTATGTGGTAGTCGCATTTCCTTGCGATGAGCGCTTAGAGCACAGCAAGCGGCATAGGCTAGAGAAGCACCACCAACGCAGAAAGGTATCCTCAAAATTAATATTTTCAACTGCTAGGTCAATATATCTAAATAATAAAACCTCAAATACTCTAGCTATATAAGAGAATGGCAGGCTGGGCAGCCTGTTCAACATCATTCAGCGCATTTCACCTCGCATACCCACAGTCCTTCACTCACATCCTTCTCTAAATACCTTTCCAACGAAGAAAACACAATGAAGCTCTCCACTCTTTCTCTCACAACACTTTCTCTTCTTCCTTCTTTCATTGCTGCCGTCGCCATTCCCGAGATCGCGTCTCGCGATGAGACTCTCGTCAAGAGAGGTGGCGAAGTCAGCTACCTTGCCAATTGTCAGCGATCCGACGGGAAGTCGTCTTATACCGCATCCTACGCTGCGTGGTACTCGAATGTCGACTTCTCTCAGAGCGGGCATGATGTAAGTCCAATGTTCGCGTTTCTTAATCTGGATGGAATTCACTGACAAATCTTTATGCCACTCTTAACCCACAGAGCCCCAACTCGCTTTCCAACGAATACCGGAACTGGGATGCGGGAGGTGAACCCACTTTGAAGCCGGATACGACCCCACCAGCTAATCCATCTCTCTTATTCGTCAGGCGACTACCTTCACTGGGAAGGACAACCGCAAGACCTCTACTTCAAAGAATCTGCTGCTACACTCTCGACGCACATTGACAGCGACGCTGGAACCCGACAGTTTACCGCCTATGCCGGATGGGCCCAGCGCAATACGGATGGCAAAAAGTTCAATTGCTACAAGGTATGCCTTCGAGGTTGAGATGGCGTAGATATGTGAGAGTTCTAATGACGTGAACGTATGGACATTCTAGGACAACGGTCGCCAACTCTTTTCCTGGGGCCCTCCGGGTCCAGATGGGAGTGGCCGCGGGATCACCTGCCAGACGATTTACTACTGCGTTTAGATCCCCCAGACCTAGCTAGCCCTTCCCTTTTCTGCTCGACAAATACATGTTTGTCCCTCTACCCGCTTAAATTACCTTGTTAGCGACTCGGTACGCACCGAAGTAGTCTGTTTGTCCGAAAGACTTGCCAGCCAGTGTGACAACTCGGTGTTAAAACGGACATCAACAGAGATAATCGTAGTCAGAACGACTCGGTTCGGGGAGTTGTCCGCTCCCAGACGATCACCAGCCTAAAGAAGGTATGAATACGGTAATGATGTACGCATGGACTCCTTGTCTCATCTCGGCTATGTAGTCTGCACGTTGCCGGACGTTTGGCATGGAGCCTCACTCCGAACTTCGAACGTATGGCAAAGCCACAACCAGCATCCAAAATTTACCAAATGAACTCCTTTCAGCCATCCTTTACGTATCCATTCAGGACCTCAGTCCCAGTTTAAACCGAGTCCAAGAACTCAGCACCGTCTCTTCCCACTGGCGAGCAGTGGCCGAGGGCACTCCGTTGCTCTGGAGCAGAGTCACTGGGGATGATCCCCTTCGTGCCGTTGTCAGGGCACTGGAAAAGTCCAAAGATGCCTCGCTAGATATACGCTATGACTTCACTGGTGGACGTCGGAGCATCACGGAAGTGGGGGAGTCTCTCCGAGCGGTCTGCGCTCACATAGACCGATGGCAGCATGCGAGTATCATCGTATTATGGATCCCCGAAGGCCTTCTAGAAGACCTGGCACTCAGAACAGCGCCTCGTCTGGAGACGTTTAGGCTTCGAGTGACTCTCTGGACCGACGTCACCCTCACACTCTTTCAAGGAGTACCGTCCCAGAGACTCAAGGAGTTGGATATTTACAGGATCGCTACTCGCTGGGATGAGAACCAATTCAGGAATTTGCGCGCCCTGGCAGTGACTTCCAACGGAGTCTGTGGGCCATCGTTGGCGGAGCTCCTCCCCGTTCTCCAGAATCTACCCGAGTTAGAAGAACTAACTTTGGGTCCTCTCCAACATCCATACGGTGACAGCATTGATGGTCCTTCCCAGCAACCAATAACTCTTCATGCGTTGAGCTCGCTCACTATTGAAGGGGGCGGTCTAGTAGGAGTGGTGGACATCGCAAGCTGCCTGAGGGCTCCAGTTTGCCGAAACCTAAAGGTGGTTGGGGAGATATTCCGGGAGGGCATCCCACTAGATATTCCAGCCGAACTCGAAATGGGAGTCTATCACTTTATTCCAACCATACGCTCAAACATGGAGGAAGGAGAGCGCGTCACTATCCGGGTTACGAAACACCTGCAAGTCCACGGTGAAACTTCCCTCGCCAAGCTCCTTTTTTTCGCGGGATCTGGAGCTCTTCCAATAGCAAAGTGGATGATGAATAACATTCCGGGAAGAGATACTGAAATAGAGTTGACTGTTGAACTACCGGTCTTCTCCAAGGAGCACCTTGTTTCCCTAGTCTCCAGTCACCCGAATCCTCGCATTACAAAGCTGGATATACGCCTCGTGGAGCACGGAGGATCATCGATAGTCCATTACCTCTCGAGTCCGGACTCGGCTCTCGCGAGAGGAGGTGCATGGCCTTTACCCTACTTGACGGGCCTTGCCGCAAGTGATGTCGATCTCGCTCGAATATTGCACATGCTGCGGGCCCGGGCACGTGGGACCGGCTCTGATGGGGTGATCGGGCCTCAGGCGATCAGCGAACTCGAAATTCGAAGCTTCGACACCGACTCGGCACTTGATGGGGATTTGATGCTGGAAATCGGGAAATTTCTGCGAGAAAATGGAGGAACGTTGATCGGTCATCCTGGCTTTTTGTAATTACATTCGGGTTCCCTCAGTAGCATGTCAGAACCACATCCCAAACGTTCTAGCTATGGTCCCCACGGTCTATTGCTACCGGAGACACATTTATCCATGACGTTTGCCTTGTTTTCCCTCTACTTCATATCTCTTTTCATTCGAATTCTGGATAGGCTTCAGCTTTGGTCAATGTCTGTATTTTGATCCTTTATGCGTTGCACGGGTTAGCTAGTGTTCCACTGAGGGTCCGTGTAAACCACCACAGAGTGGATACTTGTTGCTTTATTTCGACTTAATACGCTAGTTCAGTTACAGATGGACTATGGGATTTTAAGACCTCCGGGTGAATCTGGCCGCAGTGAGGCTGCAACCCTCTCTTGGCGCCCGCCCTTCAAAGCTAGGAACTGAATGAGGAAACCTATTCAACTGAAAACTATATCATCTCGCACTACTACTACACGGTAATCTAACAGATTTCCACGGATTTTGCTGAGCATCAGGGTATGTTTTGGCTATTGGGGGAGAGCGAACGAGAGAACCAGAGTGGATCTTTGCCCTCCACTTGCCCAAAGTCACGACGCTGGACCTAGTATTCGAGGATACTATGTAAAATATATATCTTTATCGGGAGAGGGGAGCGAGGCTCCGGTCTATCTTGTAGAGGCCCCTGGATGTCCGTCCGTCAGAACAAGGTCAGGCGCGGACTGGCACCCTTTGAAAGAACGCTCCGAACTCGTCCCTCAGCTGAGGTGCCAAACGCGAAGGCACGCTACCTCCATAACTCAGTCCATTTTAGAGCCAAATTGAACATCAAAAGAGCAAAGGCTGAGATTCCTGAACATTGGGGAAGATAGGGGCTGGGCGCTTCTCTGCCCTCTG
Organism: Tulasnella sp. 424; assembly: GCA_019633425.1. Classification (NCBI taxonomy): domain Eukaryota; kingdom Fungi; phylum Basidiomycota; class Agaricomycetes; order Cantharellales; family Tulasnellaceae; genus Tulasnella; species Tulasnella sp. 424. The sequence goes on along the minus strand of WSUB01000058.1, from coordinate 117,881 downwards.
AACAAGCCCCCAACTTAATAAAAGACTTACGTAGCAGTAAAAAGAACCTCCTGCGGGGGTCGAACCCGCGACCTCGTCCTAATCCAGAATAGCTGGGTTTGACCCCAACATGATAGGAAAGACACGCTCTAGCCACTGAGCCAAGGAGGCCTTTAGCTGGGGAAAACGCAATCAATGTACCTGAAAGAAAACTGCAAATTCACGTCCCCCTCCTTCCTTTTGCTTCCACCTTAACAAATATAACCTATACGATTCGTATCATACCGAGCATCTACTAGCAGGTGCTGGAATGGATGTGGTGTCGGCACTTTGAAACGGGCAAACTATCTCGAAGGCGGAAAGAATGTCCGAATTATTGCATTCGAGTAGCACCGGCTCTACACCTTTGGGCGCATCGTTTTGGACGACAGCGTGTGGAAGTCATGCTGGTGGGAGGTCCTCTCCACAGGGGCTCAACGGCTTCAGGCGTTGTGTTGATATAAAGGCCTCAGTAAAGCCATACGGCAAGGTCGCCAAGTTCTTCACGGCAGGTTCTTCGTGTGCTCCTGATCCTATAGCGAGTAAACAGAGCTTCTTCTTGTCCCTCCTCATTTCATCCTGTGTCGGAGCTTATAGTAACTGGTGCGACAACCAGGCCCAGTCGTCTCTTTCATCTTCGTTGCCGTTCCCCCCATCGAGACGTCGAAAGGTTAGCAAGTAATACATAAAAGAGACTGGAAAGCACACCGAGACCGTAATATTTGTCATTCAAAGCAGCAGATGCCCCTTCATGTTCTCCCTGGCGTCGGTCATGCGTGCCGTGGTATTACCATGAACGACGCAGACAAGCCCCGAATACATGCCATACGAGGGTATTGGGCACCCCCATAATCTCCCTCAGACCAATACATAAGGTTCCTAAATTGCTGTCCCTTTCCCGAAGGAAATTGGGAGTCTTTCCGGGAAAGGGAGATAGACCGGACCACACGCGGTGAGTCAAAAAAACCACCTCGCGGGAGCCCCTCATTCCGGGATCCCCGTAGATAAATCAAAAAGGGTCGAGCTTCTCGTTAATCGCTTTCGGGCTGTTTCAGGCCTTGCTTGTGTTAGAGCCGCTTTCTTCGAATTAAGCCATGATAAATTGAATTTGTTATTCGTACACCCTGCACCAATTAAACCCAAAGAACGGAGACACTACAGTCTGCTAGCCGAACCGATGGATTTCGTGCGAGGCGCCTAGATGCACGACGAAGCATTTCCGACGTCAGGCTCCGAGCATACTGTGAAGAGGATGGCGTCTGCTTAGACACCGACCTCTTGGTAAAATAGGACTTGTGGATCCTGTTGACAAAACAACACCGTCAGCCACAAATCCCTGAGTGGCGGTTGTAAGTTGCTCACTCCATCACGACATTCGGCGCCGACCTTTTGCAGCTCTTTGAATACTTCCGTCGATGAATGGCTGTCGGGGAAGCGAAGGGAGGAGTCAATCTACACAGGCTGCACGTCAATCTATACGAGGTCAGATGATTCCTTACGGGCCTAATGCGGCAGAGCTCTGATATCTGGTTCGAAGTAAAATTGCAATCACATGTGGGTAAGTGAAGTGTCGGATCTGGGGAAAGAATCAAGACGGACGTACTCTTCGAAGAGTAGAATTTCATCTTCAAATTGGGCGACACGGAAGGAGATGCCGTCTGGCTCGGCCTCCGACTCAACGCTGCCTTTTACTTTGAGCAACGCTTGGACGAGTTCATCTGCTCGACCTGGTTTGGCCTTCATCTGTTTCCACAGAGGAGTGTTGCCTTCGAATTAGCGTCGTGTTTTCAGCTACCGGCGGACGAAGCTGCTTACCCGGACGTGGACGATGATCTTACCGCTGATAGCATCGGGAGAACTGGACATCGTTTCAAATGTGGGGGTGTCGAATGCTGAGGGATGAGAGGGAGGGAGCTATCGCAGATACGGAGGGCAGGTCTCCTTTTATAAACCACGGGGGTGTCTCTGTGTAACCCTGAATGGGGCGAGGATTCGTGGGAGAAAACCTCTTCCAGGATAAAATAAGCCTTGAGGCTTTCAAGAAAGATCAGGTTTGCGTAATAGAATGGAGTGATCGCGAGGTAGGCAGTGGGGAACACTAGCCGATATGATGGGCGGAAGGTCATCGGTAAATCGGACCTTGCCCCCGCTGAAGAAAGGATACGATCGAGTCGCTGGGGGAGAATTGTGTACAACTTCGCTTTTGACTTTTCCGCCGAGCGCGGGACACGCGCGGGTCGCTCAGGAAGACCGCATCGGTTTACCGTAACGTGCCGGCTTGCAGCAGTATCGATCCGGTCGGGTCAAAGAGAGCCATCGGACTCGCGACAAGCCAAGCAGGCACAGACTTTTTGAATTTCAGCACAAGACGGTTCACTGAGCCATCATGATATGACCGAAGCACTTCTGTGGGTCTCCGTACGAGGGACTCTAGGCGTGGTCGAGGTTGAGCTCGCGGGTGTGTATTTCTGGCATGGTACGTCACGTGGGCGACTTTTTCTTTAGACTGACGCCCCGATTCTCACTCGCCCCGAGACCTCGCCTTTTCCCTTCATCCCTGTTCCCTTCAACCGCGTCGACGAACCCGCAACACACTGGGCAATCCATATCCACCGCACAACTGCACAACTACCACCTGAACCGTTTTGTGCTCGATCGCAGTCAAGAAGGATAGCAAGCCTCAATATTAGAATAGACTGAACCGCCCCTATACCACCAAATCACTCCTCCAACCTCCAACTAACTATTTATAATGGCAAGTGAAGGTCTACGGGTAAGTCCAGAATCTTCAGCAGGTCCCAACATCGTGCAGGAGTATCGAAGCCATACCCTTTGGCAACTCCAACTCATTTCAGGTTTGGCCAACAGCTAACCCTACTTCTGCTCGCAGCGTGTCCTCGTAACCGGCGGCGCAGGATACATCGGTGAGAATGAACAACTCTCGAGTCATTTGGAAGTGCTCTAGGCTAACGATTAACGATGTCGCGGGATCCTGCTGCGCGCTCCGATTCTGACCCACCCCGCAATCTACTCACAGGCTCGCACATAGTCCTCACACTCCTCCTAACGCGCCGATACAAGGTTCTTTCGATCGACAACAGTCACAACTCTTATCCCGAAGCCCTCAAGCGCGCATCTGAAATAGCCAAGGGCGAACTACCGGCAGATGCATCGGATCAGGATCGAGACAGCGCAGAAGTCGACGTTTTCACCGGCGACCTGACAAAGCCGGAGGATGTCCGCCGTGTATTCGAAAAGTATGGAAAGGGGGGCATATGGGGTGTGATTCACGTTGCGGTTAGTGTGAATGCAACTTTTACGCAATTGGTCAATGCTTAGAACGGTATCGGTTGTTTTTCATCGCAGGCATACAAAGCCGTCGGAGAATCGTCCGAGATTCCTCTCGCCTACTATGCCAACAACGTCAGCGCTACCGTCCTTTTGGCGCAGACGATGAGCGAATACGATTGCACCAAGCTTGTCTACTCGTCGTCTGCGACCGTTTACGGCACCCCACCCATCATTCCGATTCCAGAGTCGACCCCCTTGAAGGCCGACAGTGTCTATGGCCGAACCAAAGTCATGAGCGAAACCATTCTCCAAGACCTATGCCATTGTAAGCACCTGGTTCAAATGTCGAAGCGTCTCGCTCACGTCGCGTGACTCCAGCTGATCCTGAAAGGTGGCGGACGATTTCCTTGCGATATTTCAAGTAAGTTGTATGGGGGTTGACGCCTTGAACGAAACTCTGATACATGATCTATCGCAGTCCTGCCGGCGCGCATCCATCGGGTCGGATTGGCGAAGATCCGAAAGGCCGACCGGGCAACTTGTTGCCCCTGTTATCGCAAATGGCCATTGGTCGTGTCAAGGATTCGGAGCTTAAGGTCTTCGGAAACGACTATCCTACCCAGTACGTCAATTCACATTCCGACGGACTCATTGTTTCTCATATGAGTGGCCTTTAGCGACGGCACCTGTGTCCGAGACTACCTTCACGTCATGGACCTCGCCGCGGGCCATCTTCTCGCGCTGGACGCCCTCGAGAACACCAATCACGTTGCGTTTGCCAACTTACCCGATCGGGCGAACTACAAAGCGTACAATCTCGGTCGCGGAAAGGGTCAGAGCGTGTTCGATATCGTTAATGCCATGAAGAGAGCAACCGGGAAGGACTTCACGACCCGCGTTATCGAGAGAAGGTAAACGTCCCTTTACCTCCTCAGCTCCCGTCAGCGACGATTTCTGACGCAATGTTTTGGTTGTTTCAGACTGGGCGACGTTCCTGACCTTACTGCAGATCCAGCCCTTGCGGAAAAGGAACTCGGATTCCATGCCTCACAGGACTTGGAGACAATGTGTCGCGATTTGTGGAACTGGCAGACTAAGAATCCCGAAGGCTATTCCGCTGTTTCAGCTCCCGACGCCACAAGCCCGACTGCAAGCAGTACCACGAATGACTGGGTCAAGGTTACCCCGGAGAAAGACAAACAACCCCTTCTCAGTGCAACCGACACGGCCGCTGCAGCCTCCGCTCCAACTCTCACCCGAAGCCCAGGCAAGGGCTTAGCGGTGGAAGCCCCAAGGATTCCAAGCGAGAAACCCATTTACGATCCGAGCACGCCGGCTCATATCTCCCCGCTTGGCTCCCCAAACCCTTTGAAGATGACCAAAGTTAATGGAATGTCTACCCCTTCTAATCTTGAGTTAGGAACGCCCGCGGTTTCGGCTGAGGACAAGAGTGGAGATGGAAAGAAGGAACTGAAGCCGGAGGATGTGTTTATCGAGCAGAAGTTCGCCTCCACCTCTTGAAGTGTTGGGATGGCTGTACAGACAATACCCTATCCTCTCTCCTTACTCTCTTTACTCCTTGTTCCCTGTATGTCTGTTTCTGTTTCGTGGAATTTCTTACTCTCGTTTTAGTCGATCAAAAAACGGTGTAATTCAACGTCCTTGTTTCAATTGCAACCTCTTGCCTCGTGTCACGTCGTCAGTTTGGGTATTATTCCGGTACATTCCAGTCCATACTGGTGAAATCTGTGGGGGGTTGGTAGTATGGTAGTAGGGTTGCTATATGCTGTAAATCTCCAATACGATTTCTGATGTCCAAGTTGACCGTCTCTGAATCGAGAGCATGTCGCGGTCAGTCTGTCGCCGCATGCGATGCAGGTCAGGTCTCACCTTCAGCCTTAATACATGTTCCTCACACTGTCGCGTTCGTTAGCTTGAGTAAATCTCTCGCAGGGTCAGGAAACTCACTATCATAAGTCCCTCAAAGTCGTACAGCATCTCCGGAGAGGTTATCTCCAAATATGGAAGGGAAGTTTTTACCGGCTCAGTGAACACGTGGCCCTGAATAATACTTGGTTCCGAAATAACGCGAGGCCTTGAAGGTTGGGCTTCCGGCAGAGGTTGGTCTAGAAGCGAGGTCGTATTCACTTCTCCCGTTGAGGCCCCGAGGTCTCCAGTTTCCTCCCGGAACTCGCCACCGAAGACAGCTGGTGCAACTATCTCCTTTTCCGTGCTGTCCGAAGTTTGGGACCTGTGCTGTTCTCTTCTCCGAGCCTCGAATTCCCTATCCCGTTGGGTTTGCCGTCGGATATTATAAGGATTGAAGTCGATGACTTGAATAGAGAACGGATCATTGTGGTCCTCTGATTGCCGGAAGGTTGGGCGGACGAAACGGTGTCCATATGTATGCGAGTACCAGTTCCTCCTCGTCCGGTCTCCTAACCACCGCGCTCGGTCCGCCCAGGCGGTCCAGGGAATGACTCTTGGTGGAGCGGCTGGCTCTAGAGAAAACGGAAGGGCCTCAAGGTCGAGCAGAGCGTCTAGGGGAAGTGCAGGTATCTCCTCCTCGGTTGGCATGTTTACATGAGATAGGAGTGTGGATACGTGCGTTGCGAGGACATGGCTTTCTTGCCAAGCGATAATGCCGTGGCCCATTGGATCATCATAGTGGACGTTGAAAATAAACGAAAATGTCATGATTCGCTCGTTCGGGTCGATCTGGAATAATGGAGGATTGGGTACAGGTGACTCTTCTGAGGCTGGATGAGGGGTGGCTTCCACGGTGTTGGAGTCCGCCTCTGTACTTGCTGGCCTTGGAGGAACATATGCACGAGGAGCTGGGAGAGGATGAGAGCGGCAAACGAGGCTGTACCCTGTTATCGATTTGTCATTGAAAGGTGGCAGGAGGTAACCCGCTTCCGGTAACGGGTTCAAAACGACAGGTGCAGGGTCGGGATGCCGGGCGTCGTTTGCCGGGTCCAAAACCTCGTCAGGCATTCGGTATATGTGAAGGGTCGCCGTCATACCATCGTCCCTGTCCATACATGGAACGACAAAGGTGGTCTCTGATAGGAAGCTGAACCACAGGGCGGGACGAAAAGTTTCGAGACGCTGCCGTTAAGTGTAATGGAGAAGAGATCAGTCTATGTAATGGTTCGCGGGTCGCCAGAACTCACTAGAAGCTGTTTGCCTGACGTCCACCTCCAGATCGTCAAGGTCGCGGGGGAACCGTCCATCGCGTTAAACATGATCCCGAGGAGGTCTCCCATGATAAGAGGTGTGATACGGTATCTGCCATCCGAAGAAGTGTGCACGGGCTCGTACTCGATAGTCCCGCATGCTGCGGGATGCGGGCCGTTTGTATTCATCGTACGAAAGTCGATGACGAATTTATCATGGCTGGAGTCGGGGAGTCAATTTGGCCTACTACTTCGGCATTCTGTAAGGATTGTCTGACTTACAGCGGCGATCTCTTCGTATCATCTGCTAAGCTAATCTGGTGAATTAGCATTACCAGGTCTTGCTCCGGGTCTATGCCTAGTTCAACGACGACCCCGTAGCCTAGGTTCCGGTGAGAGATCTTTTGTAGGCTCTCGATGCCCCGTGACTGGGAAGGAAGATGTACAATGTTCAAGTTTGATCGTCTCTTGCCAGATTCGGGTATATAATTGTCCCATATCTGAGCAAAGGTCCCGCCGTAGAGCTCGTAGATTGGACAGCCTTCTGTAAGAGGCCAGTTGCTGACATCGAGCCACTCCATCGTCTTCCAACGAGCCTGCTGAGCTTCTAGAATTGAAAGCCTGCTGGAAAGAGGTGTGTCACGCGGACTGAATCCTTCACTCAAACCGCGATCGCGGCATCCAGCCACGAGGAGCTCTTCCCGATAACGCAGTTCGATCGAATCCATGCGAATAGAACGTAGTTTCTTGCATGACTGGTGCCGCAAAAAGTCAGTTCAAACCCTAGTGTTTGGGATTTTCTTTACCTCTGATACTGCCAACAGATCGTGTAGTGGCAACAACAAGAGAATTCTGATTATTACTTCCGTCGGGCATCGGAAAAGGGGAGATTGGAAGGGAACTGCGAGGGAAAATGACATCACACTTCAGCTGAAAATCATCTCCTGAGTGAAATAGAAGCCCACTATGAGTCATTGACGGCACTGCGGTCGACAGCGTAGTGACCATTCTCGAGCTGCGTGTTTGCGGGGTGGTTGCGGAGCGCGGCTTGATTTGTGCTGCGTCACGGACTTGCGACGGCCTTAACCCTCGAGGCCCCTAATCCACCTTCGTCAACCGCCACCACCGACAGCGCTGCCCAAGGAATACAATGGTCGCCTGGAGCTCTGCAAAAACCAAAGTACAGCTGAGGCAAGTTTTACTCGACTAGTAGAGGTCACACTGGTTTCAGCGGTTATTGACAACGTCGGTGCACAGGCTCTCAGTCCAGCGATTGCGGATGCTTCAGGAGAAGAAAGAGGCGCTGGCGAAGAAAGCCAGGAGAGACATAGGAACTCTTCTTGAGAAGGGGAAAGTAGAAACTGCAAAGCTAAGGGTGGAGTCGATGATCAATGAAGATATTCATGTCGAGCTGTTGGAGCTGCTGGAGTTATACTGCGAGTTGCTAATAGCCCGGTTCGGGATTCTGGACAACAGGTGTGTCCACCACTTTCTAATCGGTTATCAACTTGTTGAGGCATTATCTTTCACTCCAGCACCCGTGAACCAGATCCCCAGATTTCCGAGGTAGCGTGTTCTCTTGATTCTCTCACCGCTTCACAGCTGAGATCCGCATCGGAAGGCGGTATGTTCGATCATCTACGCAGCGACAAGAACAGAAGTCAAAGGTTAGTGCCCTTAACTCTTTGCTAAACCACTGAGATTTGATGTCCACGTTCCATGTGGTGTCCAGAACTGCAAGTTCTGCGTGAGATGCTCATGCACAAGTACGGCCGTGAATTTTCTATCGGAGTCATGGACAACAAAGACTCTTGCGTCAGCGAAAGAGCGAGTAACAGTTGAATTTTCCACGAGGAATAGGGTTTTGACTTACGGGTCGGTGTCTTTCATAGGTCATCAAGAAGGTCGCTCCTTATACGCCGGAAGCATCTTTGGTCAGCGCCTACCTGGGAGAGATCGCCAGAACCTACAATATACCTTACGAGGTCGAGGAGCCTCTTACTCTAGATGACGACGGAGACGACACAGGAGGTGGTGGTGGTTTGAGGGTGGGTGACGTAGTGTTGTCGCTTGATATGAGTGGAAGATTACAGCAACAGTAACTTAGGATAAGGTTCTTGACCGGGAGCTGGAACCACCCATTCTGGCTGAACCTCCAACCACCGGCATTGATATAGTCAAGCATAGCGACAAACCAAATATTCCAAGTCTACCGCCAACTGAAGATGAGAAACGGCCGGCCAAATCTCCTGCACCGGCCAAGGCGACACCGCCTCCTGCAGAGGCTCCTGGGGATGAATTTGATGCGCTCGCTCGCCGATTCGCTGCACTTAAGAAACGATAATGATATTATACCCACTAGCTAGACTGTGTAATCTATGCTTGTGAAAGATGGAAACCAGGAACGAATGCGGAACATTCCGTCAGAAAAGTCGGATCTTCTTGCTTGGGGGCTCCCCGGAGGTCTCGTGTGGAGTTGGATGGGTGGAAGCCTTCTTCGCATCCTCTTTCCGCTTCTTTGCCATGGCAGAGTTCCAAATCTTAGCACACGTCTCAGCCGTTTTGGCCACATGAGATTCCGCTCCGTTGAACTTGACCGCGTTAGAAACCATGAGCTGGACGTCTGCCCCAATCTGGTCGAACGATTCGTATTTGCCTGCTTGCACGTTCTGCTTGATGGTCCTAATATCACGTGCGTCTTTGCGGTCGACCACTTGGAAATAATGAGGGATACCAAGCTTGACGGGGTCGACAGGCTCCCGGAAGTAGAAACCACTGGAAAGCAGGGAGATGAGTCAAAAAGATGTGCCGGCCTAAGGATTGAGCCCGTGAACCCACCTGTCGTCATTGTACATGTTGTTTAAAATTTTGATCGCCAACGTTCTATCTGCAGATGACAGCTTCTTCTCCGTTGCCTTGACCCATTCCTTGTTGAACATAGCCTCGAGATAGTTCGCTGATTCGACGATGCCCGTGCCAGGGGGGTTGAACTGACGGCAGTTGCGGTAGATCAAACGCATGTTCCGCTCAAACTGCTCCATCGTCTTATATCGCCCATCGTTAAGGTTGTTCTCCAGAGTCATGAAATCCATAGGCTCTTTGATCTCATCGTAATAACTGATTGGAAGAGTCAGTTTCATCGCTCAACGGGCCAAAAGGTAGAACTCACGTTGGGCAGCCTTGAGCGATCGCATCCACAGGCCAGCCAAAGGGCAGGGCATGGGCCGTTTCCTTCCGGAGCTTGTTAATTATGGCTTTACACTTCACCAGGTCGATGGGAGTTGTTGCTGTGCGTGTGCTAGATGAGGAAGATTGTGCCACTGGGGTGGATTCCTTCGACTTGACTTTCAGTTTCACTGAAGCCGGAGCTGGTGGTGGAGCGAGGGAGACGGTTGGAGACGGCCTAGCAGAGTTGGAAGTGGAGGATGAAGCCACAGGGAGCTTCGGAGGAAGGGAGGCTTGGCTCTTTACGGTTGGTTCGGACGGTAGCTTCATCTTTCTCTCTGCCTTCTCCTTGCCCTTGGTTCGCTCTTTTGGTTGCTCTTTTGGTTGCTCTACAGCAGCTTCGCTCAAAAGCCAATCCTCAGAAAGGTCCATAGGGTTAACGTTCCGGTCTTTGTCTTTCGGTTTGCTCTTCTTCGTTGGGGAGGGAGTGTGCCCCTTCTCTGCCTCGATCATATCAAGCTCGGCCAGCAGGATGTCTTCGTCTTCCCGAATACTAGAGCTAGGCGTGGCTTTGACAGGTGGGGCGGGAGCAGGACGTGGAGGAGTCGGCTTCCGTGTGCTCTGGGATTGCACCACAATCTTGAGAGGCTTCGGAGGTTTCGAGAGTTTGGGAGGCTTTGGTGGCTTCGCGCTGTTCGCAATGGTTTGGACCAGGCTTTCAACGACAGGAGGAGCCGGAGGGGTTGCCCGAGCAACCGGTTCCTTCGGCGTTGACCGACCGGATGTCAACTTGAGTTTGAGAGATGGTTGTGGCCCAGGAAGAGTTGGCGGGGGAGGAAGAGATGGTGGCGGAGCGAGTTCAATTAGTGCCGCTAGCTCGTCTGCAGCTTCTACCGTTGCCTTCTCGTGTTCTTGAAGAGGTTCAACTTCAAGCGCCAGGGCGGCATTTGCCATGTCATCACCACCTGTAGATGGGGGAGGAAGAATGTGGCCGCTCCGACTGGTAGCCTTGTCAAGTGCTTTGTTGGCCTTTGCCCATTCTGGTCGAGTCCGTATGTCAGCTTCAGGTCGGCAACAGGTCATATCGTGCATACCGGTTTTGAAGAAGGTATCAAATGCTCTAGACGCGATATGGACGGGGTGAGTTGTAGGGTTGTACTCTTGGGCGTTTCTAATCATCAATTGGAAGTCGCTTTCAAAGGCGAATCTGTCTGCATATGAGTGCCGTTTGAGTTTTTCTCGTATGGTACTCAGGTCCATAGGAGTCTTAATCTTCTCCCAATAGCTATAAGCACGGCATTAGCGAAGGTTCAAATGATAGGGAACTTCTCTCTTACCCAGGTGCGTTGTCGCGGACAGGATCAACAGGTTGGCCAAAGACACGAGCATGATGGTGCTTGAAGAGTTTGTCGAGAACTCGTTCGCACATCTTCCGGTCCGCTGATCCTTTCCCTTGGCCATCACTCGCAGGCTTCTCCTTCTTCTTGGGCCGCCGTGGCTCTTCTTCCGTAACGTTTGCTCGAGCAGGAACCGGAGGTGGTGGCATCAACCGCTGATCCCGGACGCCAACACCACTGGCCAACGGAGGCGCCGGGCTGTCGGCGACCTTGCTGGTCATGAGGCGCAGCTTGGGCTTGGGAGTGGGCATTGCATCCAAGGATGGAGAGGGAGAGGGAGGCGGTATATTGAACGAGCTTAATGACCTCCGTGGTCCAGCCTTTACGAGTTTTAGCGTTGGAGTTGACACGAGCGCGGGCGAATGAGGTGGTACTTCTACCACAGGGGTGGCAGGCAGGGTAATCTTGAGAGTTGGCACAGACTCTTCTGCAGCCCGATACAGAAGGTCGCACACTTTGAGCATACACAACCTCACTTGCGGGTCGGTGTCTGGAGCACTACATATCAAATTCAGTTAGTGGGGCTGGGAACAGGACCCAGGACGATCCACGTACAGAATGATAGGCATGATACACTCGCGCAACGATAATGCTTTCCCGGCGTTCTTCTGGAGTGATTTCAACATGACGTCCACTTCTTTCTTCTTGGGGTTTTTCTTTTCCACCACAGGCGTGCTTCCGTCTTCTTCGATCAGAACGTCCTGCGCCTTTGAACCAACCCAGGGAATGTCGCCGATTGCGAAGAGTACGCCGAAGCTCTCACAAACCCCCCTCGCTACGTGACGGCGAATAAGACGAGAAGAGTCTGTCGCGATGACTGCCATGATGTAACGGATGAGGGTCTTGCTAGAGTACCACTTCATTAGGAGTAATCCATCGAAAGCAGCCATTCGAACTCCAGGGTAGTTTCCCTCTCTGGAAGAAATATTCAATTTCCATTCCCGTAATTACTGAAGGGGTTCATACCTGGTGTACTTCAAAAAGATGCTGACGTCGTTGCCAATCATATTGCCCATCATAAGCATTAGATACCACTATAGGACAGAGTTCAGCACGGCTCCTTAACGGGTTTACGATAACGCTGCAACTCACCTCCAAGGCAGCGATGGAGACGACATTATGCATAGAAGGCACAAGACGATCCATCTCCCGATATCTCTCAACCTCAATGAGGGCGTCACGAAGTAACTCCGCTTCCTGAGTCTTTTCCAACGGTGCTTGGGTCGTTGCCATGAGCTGGGATTGTTCGGCCTGGATTGTTGGTAGGAGAGTCGCGCCGACGGCCGCAATCAACGTGCTGATGTACAGACCATCGCTATACTGGAGAATGGTGAACAGTAGTTTAGCCGAGGGGTCGTTCAATTAAAACGAGAATGCTTACAGGGTTGGTCGTGTTGTCGTTAAACTTTAGTTGATCTAGTAGGAAACGGGTGACAACGTGGTCCATTTTATGCCCTTCGCGGAACTGCGCTAGCGACACGATAATGCTCTAAAGAGGCTTTATCAGACGAGTCAAGCCCAGCTGAAAACGGAGGAGCCTCCTACCTTTCGAACAAAATAATCAGGGATATTTGAGAAATCATTGGGCCGAGGAATGAATCGAGTCCCAAACTCGTGTCTTCGTTGCTGCGGCTCGTAGCACCACGCAGTAAAAATCTTGAGAAGATGGAAAATCCCAATGAACTGCAGATCCTCCAAGGCGCACTGTGATGCGGACAGAACCAAGTCAGGCCACAGTCTCTCAACCGCAGTTCATTGAACCTACCCGAATGAGTAGCAAAGCTGCTTCCATCCGAACACGGTAGAAGTAGTTCGAGACCAAAACAGTGTGCGTCAAAAAACTGGAGACAATGGCGGATGGTTGCCTCGCGAGGGCTCGCAAAGCCTACAGGCGAATAGCCCAAAGGTCAGTAATTTTAATTGAACCCGTTCGACAGCCGCCCGCACCTCAAGCTGCGCCACAACATCTCTATCCCTCTGAAGCTGCGAAACCCACATGAAGTCAGGTTGGTCAAACGCAATCTCTCCGATCCATTCGAAGTCCGCGTCCATCCTAATCCATTCGTACGTTGCGCCTGCCATTCGCTGCTCATCCTCTTCAGTCCAATCGGCGACCTTCCACTTTGCCCGCTCGTTGTCGTCCTCCCACAAGGATAAAGTGAATGCTTCATTGAGGAGGCTGATATCCTCCATAGCTTCTGAATCTCCCTGAGCAGCCGCTAGGGCAGCTGCTTTGCGACTGATGTAGCGCTTCGTGTTTCGTCTAACGCGCTTGTACTTGGTGTTGAAAAGTACTTCGTAGTGCTTTTGAGGCGCTCGAATGTCGAGGACGTGCTCGTATGGTGTGCCATCAGCCTCGTGAATGCGAACAGTGATCGTCCCCTGAACAAAATTGCCGCAGTCCGGATTAGTAAGGAATAATAGATGGACCCAAATTACGAACCTCGAAGAATGAAACTGGCTTGTACAAGGCCATCGCAGCTGGGTCGCTCCGGTTTGCTTCAAACGCCGGGCATATCTGGCGCATCATGAATTCTACCACCAACTTCTTTCGATTGAAGCTCGCACTGAAAGTAAAATGAGGGCAACCGCTCCCATATATCCACTGCTCAGCGAATATCCTTGGGTCAACTCCACTGATCTTGCGACACGTCCGGAGGAAGGAAAGCGTGGTGAGAGTGTTGCCAGCGAGGTCGCCCGAGATGGCTGAGAGGAGTATTTTGGGGATGGCACGGGACAAACTGTGTGAAGTGCCGGATTTGCCGAGATGGCGATCGAGGATGTACAGGACGAGGGGTGCCTTGAGGTTGATGAACGAGAGTTGGGCTGCATCTGGAGGCTCTACGACCGCTGGCTGGCAGATTGGGTACTGCGATCCCATATCCAACGTCACCACCCGATCCATATCCTTCTTCAACCTGAAACGATACTCGTTCGTCCCGAACATCTTGCGGAAGAAGAGCGCAGCGATGTAGGAGCCCAAGCCGTTAATTAACCATGTATCGCTCCACGTCTTTTGAACGACATTGATACCGATCCACTGTAGGGCGAGTGCGTGAGACAAGCTCATCCTCGATTCGTACACTTGCTCGACGGCATCTTCCCCGTATAGAAGGTCGTTGCTGATGATTGCCAAGGTGGCGGAGTCGAAGCGCTGGGTAGGAAGTTCGTCGACGAACACCGCTTTGAAGGATCCAAACGGATACGCGCCGAGCGTGGAATAGAACCGCATAGCAGAACGATAAAACGAGGTGGTTGTGGCGAGCATCCCTTCTAGACCAGGCAGGCAAAATACATGCATCTGTGGCTGAAGTACTTCCTCTTCATCTTCTTTGTCCGCATCAACTGGCGACTCTTCAATTGGCAGCTCAAGGACGTGAAACGGGCCAGCGGCAAATGCGATGTGCTGGACGGATGTTGGGACTGGTTGGTTGAAAAAGAAGATGTTTTTCGAAGAGTTGTAAGGATGCGAGACCTAGATGGGATTTCGAATTAGGTGAGTTCACCGAATCTGATGATCCCGCCGACGCGATAGACTCACTTGCTCCATGAAGTCACCACTTGCTACAACGACAACCGGAAAGCTCCCTTCTTCATCATCCGGTCTTTCGTCCAGGAACCTTGGAACGACGAATTGAAGATCCCAAGTACACCGCTCCCAGAGATTGTCCACACAAGGGACCCAGCATCGTGCAGCATCAGGAACCGACGGTGTAGTGTACATGTGGGGAACACGCTGCAACGCCGATCCCGTCAGCACGCGCTATTCCGCACTTTTCGCATGTCTAACGCACATAAGGATAAGCCTCCGTAGGCACGACGAACTCCAATCCTTCAGCGGGATTTCGGATAATATAGTCGATTCGAACAGTAAAGGCAATCGCTTCGGCGGGAACTGTTCCGTCTGGTTGGGAATTGTTGCTCCAGGCCTGTTCCTGCAAGCACCCGACGAGCGTCATCAGTATCTGAAGCCAGCAACGGATCCAGGGGCCAGAGCTGGAGCTTCAAAGGGAGCAACGCACTTGTCTCGTTACTATCTCTGCCGGTAACCCGATTGACAACTCCCCTTCATCTCCTTCTGACAGGGCTGAGTACAGCTTGCGCTTGATCTCAGGATATAGATGAACATCCGACCGATTCGCAACATGGATATTGACCAAAGGATCGTAATGGATGTAGTCGGATACTACTCCTGCGACGGTCACTTTCATAATCTCTGGGGGTGGAGGTGGTGCCATTCATGTCAGGGTCTACGTCGAGGTGGACGCAATGAAACAAAAAGACCAACCACATTGCCTACAATGCAGATGAACACTCTTGAGGGTCGGTATAGTGGGAACGATGGTAAGCTCCGTGTAGCCCTGTGGTCATATTATTGTGTTCATCGCCAGCCGATTTCGGAACCACACAAATACAGACGCAATCGCATAACGAATGTCAGCGACCCAACTCCTGAATAACAGCACAGATGACAATCAGCTTACGCGTATAGACCCAGAAAATTCAATTTCTAGGACAACTTTTTGGTGGTTTGTGGATATTTCGAAAGAGAAACCGAGGTCAGTTGCGGTCGTGCAAACCAGCGCATGACGAAAGAGACTTATAAGGTAAATCCGCGTCTTGTCGATTCTTTCTGCATAGCTGAGGTGTTGTATACAGTAGCGTAGTAATGTTTTTAATACCGAGTAGAGCTCCCTTCACGCTACTGACTGCGTTCGGGGAGGTCGCGGTGGTAAGGGAGAAAGCAAGCAGTTCAGAATCTAACTTGTTTGTTCGATTGGGTGGCGATGCCCAGCTCACCTTCCGTCCCCATACCTCACTAAAAGCGCGCACATCGATTGTCTTAGAACTTCCAGACATCTTCCCTAACCGATATCTTAAGAACTTCTTTAGGATGCAAGGTTTCAAAGCTCGTTAAGGGCCAGTGGTGGTTTCCCTCAACAGATGGCCGAACAAACATCAACCACGACCGTCGAAACGCTACAAGACACCTATCGCTAGCTTTTGTAAGTTCAACCTCCTACCCCTCTTCAACTATCATATTTTCTCTGTCTATTCCCTTAATTCAGCCCGGCCTTCAGCGTTCCTCGCCTAATCCATGCATCCGTCGTGTGCGAAGGCGGCTCTGGATATGCAGAGGTCGCTCATTCCTCCTCCTTATTGCTGCAGTGATGGAAGCTATCACCATAGGGATCCTGTTCACAGAGATACATATCTGCTACTTTAGAGAGCACTCACCGGAGGCTCTACCAACTCGCTACGTGTTCTGTGAGGAGACGATGGTGTGCTTCCGCTATTGAAATCCTTTCGGATGGGCTCGTGGGCCAGCATGCGGCGGCAACTTTCCAGGCCTCTTCATACGATTCTCCGTCGGGAGATGATGCAGGGTCCCTCAAGGGACGTTCATTCCTACCCATCACGGCCATCATGACACCCGTGCTGGTCAACAAGTGGGGGAACGGCGCTTGTCCGGTGAGTACCTAAGGATAGAGCCACAGTTGAATAAGTGGGGAACCAACTCCAAATGAGATTAGTACCTCGGCGATTGTCATTCCAAAGGCGTAGACGTCACTTTCGAAGGTCCGGGGCTCGTTGTCCCAAAGCTCCGGACTCATCCACCGGACAGAACCAGCCCCCTTGGCGCAGGTAGATGTCCTCGAATCGATCATTTTTGTTAACCCGAAGTCACAGAGCAATACGTGGGCATCTTCACTGATGAGAATATTCGTGCCTTTTATGTCACCGTGGATGACATTTTGCCTATGAAGATACTGGATAGCATCAGCTGTTTCGCGCAGCTATGTAGGGGAGTTCGACCTCGCTCAGTCCCGCGCAAGACAAGCTAGAGAGTGTTACATACCAGCCTAACCCGCTTGACATCTGGGTGTCGGAAGAGGTACTCCACCAAGGTTCCGTTAGCGATGAACGGGCTGACGAGATAGAGATGGCCATCGCGTTTTAGTGTACCAATAAATTCCAGGATATGAGGGTGTCGAAGGTGCTTCCATGTCGCTGCTTCTCTCTCAAACCGCTTTTTAGAGTAAAAGGTCAGAGTCGCTACCGAATACGGAAGAGAAGAATCAGTTCTTACCCTGATTGCATCGCCATCATAATCCGTTCCGGCTATTCTTGGCCGTTTGAGCGCAACCTTGCCTGCAGTATTGTGAATGCCTTGGAAAACGTCGCAAAAGTGACCGTTGACGTTGACAGGTGTGGACGACACCGAGCCTATCAGCGGTTCGAGATCTAGGGGGTCACTAGAGGATCCCTCGGCAACCCCATTGGATTCTCCGTCGCTGAGGTTTCTAGTAGTCTGCACGTCGGCGTCACTACTATCATCATCACAAGCTTCAACTTGAAGTTGGTCTTGACGGGCACAGGCAACCCTGTCCAGCCCACGTGATGCGTTTCCTCGGCCGCGGTGATTTCCTAAACGGGTGTAGATCTCTCGGGCATGACCGAACGATTCTTCCGCCTCCGTGTACATGTCCTGGAAAAGGTACATCTCGCCAAGGAGACCCAACATATCTGCTTCTCCTACGTCATTGTCGATCGCGCAATAGAGGTCTCGAGCTTGTACGAAGAGTTCGGCAGCTTCGCCGTACATAGACTGGGCATCGTAGATACTTCCGAGCCCAGCTAATGTATCTGCTTGACCACGCTTGTCACACATTCGAGTGTAGATTTCGTAGGCGTCGTTGAGTGCATCCTCGGCTTCTTCGTAACTGCCCTCGCCTCGGTAAGCATCTCCCAATCCTCCAAGAGCGTCCGCCTGACCCTGGTCGTCCTCGATGAGCGCGCTGAGATCTCTTGCGAGAATGAACGAAGATTTTGCTTCACCATATCTCGCCTGAGCACGGTAAACGTTGCCAAGCCCACGAAAGGCAGCCGCGAGGCCGGAGTCGTCCCCTATGCGAGTGCTGAGGTCTCGGGCTTCCGTCAGGGCTTCCTCGGCTTCGGAGTATTTTGATTGTGCTCGGTATACATTTCCTAGCCCACGCAGGGCACCCGCTTGGCCGCGTTCGTTACCTATATGAAAATATAGGTTCCGAGATTGTTTGAAGCACTCCTCGGCGCTGGAGTATCTGGCCTGGGCTCGGTATGCGTTTCCCAGCCCGCGGAACATGTCTGCCCTGCCCAGCGCATTGTCCATCCGAGTGTAAATATCCTGAGCCTTGATGAAGCACTCCTCCGCTTGTTGAAACATGGCTTGTACGCGATATATGTCTCCCAGTCCTCCTAATGTGTCCGCTCGACCCAAGTCGTCCCCAATGCGAGTGTAGCTCTCGCGAGCTCGAATGAAGGTTTCCTCGGCTTCTTGGTGCTTGGACTGTATCCGATAGATGTGGGCCAGACCACGTAATGTGGTTCCTAAGCCCAAATCATCGTCGAAGCGAGTGTAGATGTCGAGTGCAGACTTGAAGAAGCTCTCTGCCTCGACGTACTTGGCTTGAAAACGACAGACTTCTCCGAGACCAGATAATACCGCCGCTTGACCCAGATGGTTGTCATTGCGAACATAAATGTTTCTGGCTCCTGAAAAGGACTCCTCTGCGGCGGCATACTTGCCAAGGTCACGCTGGATATTACCCAGACCAACCATGGCCTCTGCGACGAGGCTATTGTCACCGACGATGCGAGCAATTGCCAAGGCCTGGGTGAATAAGGGAAGAGCAGCCTCGTTATTGCCCAGCTGGTAGTGCGTGCGACCGAGCTCGCATAGAAGCTTAGGTGATCGTATTTTATCGCCGGATAACGTCCCGCTCGCTGGTACTACCGACGCCTGAGAAGAAATCAATGTCTGTAGCGCAGACGCAACCCGTGTATTTGACTTACCATGCCTTTGACCTCCGTCTCACACCACTCAATGGTTGGCCTTTTAAGGGGATCCAGCGCCAGGCACGCCTCTACCAATCCGCAGAGACTGGAGACCTGTTCTCTCTCCGTGGCCCCATGGATTTCGGGTAGGTTCCGCTCAAACGTTTCTAATGTCGAAGAGTCGTTTCCGGAGAGCGGTATCTTGTTCGTTATGATCTAAAGGGAAAGATTTCGTACGTGAGCCCAGCCGTGCCAAGCCCTTGACACCGAAACACCAACCTCACAGCAGATCCATCCAGCCGCCCAAATATCACACGGAAAATCGGGTTGCATCCCAAAATGTACTTCTGGGGCTTCCCATCGCACGTACTCGCCCAACGCAACCAAACTTAGTCGCGTCCCACAGTATGATATGCTGAGCTGAGGCGAACTGGGACCTTCTGCTTGGAACTTGAACTGCTGGAGAACCATGGCTTGACCATACACCCGGCGTTCCGCAACTTTACTCACTCGCCGTAAAATGCGAGCGGACAAAAAATCAGTGACAACCGCACGGGAAGCTGAGTTGACTAGAACGTTGCGCTGAGGGGTTCGTATCAGCTGGCTGGGGGCTTGACTACACACTGGCCTACTCACGGATTTGAAATTGCCGTGGCAGATGGGTGGCTGGTACGTGTGTAGATATTTCAGTCCCGCTATTATATCCTTAACCTAAAGTGGGATATGGTAAATCATGGAGTATCTTGAAGAGTTGCAAGCTTGATCTCACCAGTGAGAGACGCTCGGGGATTTTCCATTGCCCGGTTGCTAGGAACTCGCTCAGGTTGCCATTCGCTTCCCAAGTTGAAAACATCCAGACAATCCCGTTTTGGAGATCTTGCTCGAAGCCGGTAAGTTTGCCGATGTTTGGATGAGACAGATCGACTAGCAGGTCGAGCTCATAAGCCAATGCCTAAGGGGTACTAACAGGTGAGCGAGAGATACTACCTTGGGACATTACAAGTTGGATTGTACCTTGGAAAACGTGTCCCCGTCCATAGTCGTGTCGTGGCACCGCAGTTTCTTCGCAGCGACGCGAATTTCTGATCCCAGTGCGTTGTATTGGTTGCTTGAACTCATGCTTGCTAGGATCGTTCTTCCCTCCCTGCCGTTAGCTTGCATGACGTGGCTTGAAAACGTGATTTGGCTAAGACTTATACCATGACAAGATGCCAAATTTCCCTACATGACACAAGGATTCACAAGGCTTTTGAGCTCTAGACCATCCTCTCGACGGAGAAGAGAATGACTGACGGGGGAATTTCTGCTTCGCTTCTGCTCTGGGTTATCACCATCTTCTCCGAGTCCGCTCAACGGCTCTTCTCTTGGTCTCTTCAACTGTCCAACGCTCCTATCTTTTGAGGTTGGGGTCTTTGTAGAAAGGGCTGAGGGCACTGTAGCCCCTCTTACGTATAGCATCGAGTTAGAACTTGGGGACGACATTGACTGACGTTCGACGTCAAGCTGTGTGCATGGGAGTAATGGCAGGGGAATGCGAGACTAGCCTGGCATGGAAGCATGGCCTTTAAGTCGAGGGATTTTTGGGCTATTGTGGGGAGAAAATCCGGTGCAAGTGCCCTCGGTTCCGTCAGAATCTTGCGGCGCGACCGTTTGTGCACTGGCAGATCTCCCTCGGACTCGTCAGGGTGAGCAGTCCTGAGGTTTGGTGGCTTGCGAGCAGATAAAAAACATTATGATGAACCTAGCTGTGTCGAGCTCCGCTTCCATAAAGATGCAGGAACTTTCCATTCCCCCTGGCGGGGCGGCTATTCTCACACTCGAGCTCCTGGGGATGTTGTTTGAAATATGTAACCCACCCGGTCATCTGGATAGCATCCACGTTGTCCATCGTCAACCAGCGATCCAGGGTCCAGTTCATTTCCCAGACCCTCCTCTCGCGTAAGGCCGGAGGGCCTCCAACCAAGCCAATCCCATCTCGAATCGACCCGGATTTCCACCCCGATGTCATCGGTCGGGTCTACAACTGACCATCTCCTATGCCACTTTCCGTCGCCTGGCCATCATCTTGAAGAATCGCTCAGACGCTTATCGGAGAGTGAAGCTCTCCTTCGACCTTTGCCGAGCAATCATAGATGACCTCAAAAATCTGGTTCGGTAAAGTCCGGAATCCGAACACGCGGTGGATGTGTGGAAAATGACCGCCCGTGTTCAGGACATGTTTGGATCCGGAAAATATACGCAGTTCTCTCAGCGGAAATCAGGCCGATTAGGACGTTTTAGCAGGGAATGATCGCATCGTGTTTCGGCTTTGGAAGAATCCCGAACATGGTCTGCGGATTCTCACACATTGCCGCCGTGTTCTGAACCGGAACATTGCTCCGCTTGTGCTTTGAAGCCACATGCAAATCTTACCACCGTCCATCGACTTGAAGAAAGGCTTGCTAGTGAGATGGCGGCTCTAAGGGTCCATGGTAATCCCGGGATAAACCGTGATCCGAGAGTCCAAGAGACCGGCTGACCAACAGGATTCAGGCCGCGTTTCAGCGGGGTACACCCAAGTCCGTTCCACACGTTCGGAAGACTGAGGCACTACAGCACTGATCCCGGTGAAACCCAGTCCATGCCTCTCAGCATCGCTACTTCTCGGGACCCGATGGAGCTTAGACCGAAGTAGGAAACGGGAGCGGACTAGATAAAAAAAGTAGACCAGAGGTCTGACCTCCAGTCATTTCGTCATTTCCTGCCCCATACCCACAGGCTGAGATTGCGTGAACAGAATTTCCATCGCGAATCGGCCAGGGTTCCGGTCCATGGAAATTTCTAAATGTCAATGTCAAGCAAATGGTGACCCGCCTTCTTTCTGGAAGATTTCAAACGTCTCTCAGCTCCCCATTCGGAGAGAGGGTTTAGGACACTGCAACAAAGATCCTGCAAAGAATTGCCGACCTGACTCTTGAAATCCGCTCAACGTCAGCAAGTGACATGGCCCATTCCAGAACGGGTTTATTGTCTGGCGGGTCGGCGATTGCCGCAGCGACAGTGCAAACTTACCGAACAGACCTAGGTGGAGATGTTTGCATAACAATTAGATGCCAATAATGGATCAGAGAAAATACTGAGCCGCGACCAATGGATTCAATGACACAAGATGTCCATGGGGACGTTGCTCGTGGTTTCGCCAGTACTTGGCCGTGTTAATATAAGAAGACGGACCAGCGCACTCGCAAGCGTGCGTGGAGGTCCAGTACACGACTTGGCATGCAGTGCAAAGCGGGAGATGAACGAAGGCATAAAGAGCGAGAACAAACCGTTGCCAGGGCGCCGTTGCACCACCGGATTTTGCGGACCTAAGCGGCTCGACCTTCACCTTTCCACCTCAGCCGAGTTTCCGACCTAGACCAATTCTACGTAATTAGCAATTGTTACGAGAAACCCTCACCACATCTCTCTGAGACCTCCCTCCATTAAGGTTTTTTTACAGTTCAGGTTCAAGAATGTCGGGGGCCGCCGGCGCGATCCTTCGATTTTCGGATTCGGCCGACATCGAGCTTCTAACCGCCATTCTCAATGATCTCAAAGCCGACCGAGACGATAACTTGCTTTGCGGCAGTGTATACACAGGGCTGTTCCCGGTCCGACTTATTCTGGCGGAAGTCCTGGGACTTCTGAATACACGCAGTTCGGAGGTCAACCAAGAGAGTGGACTTGGTCCTGGAAAGCAATCCGCTGAAGATTCCGACTCGGATGCTGACGACGAGACTTGGACTGAGGAATGGGATCCAGAGAGCCTATACAGATGGTATGCTTCGTGATTCCGTTACGACTTGCATTGTGTTTCAAACAGTTGTCTTTCAGGGTCCTCGACGAAATCAGAGCGATACAGCCCCAGGACCTAAGTCCCAGGTGTCAAGGTATCGCGACAAGGCTTGAGGAAAAGTGAGCTATCCTCAGAGAACTACAGCGGCTACTATGTACTGAACTGAACCCTGACCACCTCCCGCAGGTTAGCCCTGTCCGAGTCCGAGAGCGTTTACTCTTCCGACGCGGGAGCTCCACTCGACGTCTTAAACGGATTAACGGACGATGGCAGCCCTTCGATCAAACGGGCAGAAGAGGACCCTGCAGCACCTTGTCCCATTTCATTCTTACCCATCGAGCTCCTCCGGCATATCTTCCACCTTGCCCATTCGTACCGGAACGAAATATGGATCCCATTAACCCTCTCCCACGTCAACTCTTACTTCCGCTCGGTGACACTTGGAATGCCATCACTTTGGACTGCCATCGACGATATGCTTCCACTCCCAATCATCGAGCTCTTCATTACGCGGTCAGAAGAAGAACCACTTCAATTCCGCATGCGCTCGGACCGGCTCGCATCCCAGTCCCTATCCCAAAGCACTACATGTCTCGATATTATTTCAAGAGAATCCAATCGGATTAAAAGAATCAACCTATATGGCTTTGACCCGAGGGCGTTTGCAACGTGGGCGGACGTATTGGGCGAGCATGATCCCATCTTCTCGTCTCTGGTCAAACTGGAGCTCCTGATCCACAGCCCGGATGACGTTGAAGACGCAGTCTCCCCTATGTGGGAGTGGTTCCCGAACCTGCAGGACCTTTGGATCCGAGGATATTCCTTCGAAAGCTGGGCGAGTTCTTCGAACCCCTTACCACAAAGTCTTCGTCGTCTGAAGTGGAGCAACGGAGGGCTAATTGAACTCGAAGATCTGTTGAACGCCCTGCAAGGTATTGTCAACCTCAACTTCCTCAGCCTAGACTCTTGTAGCCTATACTTCACGGAGGTTCAAACGGGCGAACTCCGCGGTATTCCTATGAATTGCTTGGAGAAACTGGAGGTGGCTCGGATGCATGTGGAGGACATTACGCGTCTAGCGGCTAGTATCGACACTCCGAATCTTGCGTCCTTATCCATCAAATATAAATATTCAGGCCCCGACTTTGCCGACTTCCTCATTCCTTTCACAAAGGCCCACCCTCAGCTTCGCTCGCTTCTCATCCAAGGATGCAGCACGACAAGCGACTCATGGTCTTCAATTCTACACTATTCCGCCCACCTGGACCACCTCGCAATTCAGGCCTCAGGGCTTTGTGATGATGATCTGCGCGCCTTGGCGACGGGAACAGTCGTTCCTAATATCACTCACTTGACCTTGGACAACGAACTACGGCTTACTACTTCAATCGTGGAGCAAGTAGTTCAAACACACTCTCGCCTGGAGTCAGTCATTCTACGAGGCTGGGATTCGTTCAATGTGTTTAAGGAAAACGTGGAGGTTATTGCAAGGCTCGTACCGCACCTACAGATAAACACAATTGGCAAACCGCAAGATGGCTGGGACGGAGATAGTAATATTGAAGAGGATGGTTGGGATGATTTGTATTGGGAAGAGTCCAATTTCAGCGAAGATGATGGATGGCTCTCGGGCGACGAAGTCATCCGAACGCAGCTCTGTGACTAATAACCGATGATAGTCGAACAGCTCGGAGCATCTATCTATAGTCATGTACATATTTACAGTCTGTCTCACCTATCCCGTTGACCCCATTGCTACCAGCAGGCGACTACAATATTTATTCAAACTACTATGAAAGTACACGAAAGAAAGACGGCATCGTTATACAAAATGCGGTTAGCCGGCCTCTTTCGCCGATCGACGACGGAAAGAGGTCCGTTGCCCAGGACTCGCCACGAGGAGGCCCGCGTCACAAGAGTCCCAAATAGATAGACCGACATCGCCAGGATCCAAGGGTAGCAGAAAGAAGCACAGTAGAGAATGAACAGTCGCAAGTACAAAAGGTACTGCGACCGTGAACATGGTCCACGAGGAGCTCGAAACGGCGGAACGAAAGCCGTTACGATCGACCAGGAACACTAGACAGTCCTGATCTCCTCGAGAGAAAGCAGAGGGGTTATACTAAATGAACTCGGCTAACCGTACTCGTTTCCGGCTAGGTGGCCAGCGGGTCCTATCGATGCTCACAACAAGGGTAGGCACGTCACATACCAAACGCGGACAGGCACACGACAGTCCTTCTTGAGCGTCCAGCCCCGGGAAAACAAGGCCCTACCGTTTAACTGTTGACCACTACCCGGGCAGGCAACATTTCTGTGCGCATTCGGATAGGGCAGACGGTGGGAAAGCTCCTTGTACAGTCATCTGAGGACGAAATCTAAGCCTAGCCCGAGCAGACTAGAAACGAGGAAGGTGGGTCGCATCAAATTACGACGTGCAAAAGAGCAGGAGCGGAAGGGAGCACTGACCCGAATACTCAGGGTAGACCGCAAACGAAGAGACGACGGTGGGATGGGGGAAGGAGGAAGGGACGATGGAGGTGGGGGAGTGCGAGTGGGAGGGGGACGGGGGGAGGGGAGGAAGGTGGGAGCTGGGTGTGGTTCGAAGGAGAGGTGGACTCGTCGTCTTATATACATTTTGGGTCTAAATATTTATCGTTTACTACGTGTCCAGTGGCTTGGCTGAAACCCCAGGTCCTCCATGACTCTTTCTGATTCCGCGGTTTGGATTCAAAGCCCGGCTACACCCGAGATAACCAACATTATTGCAACCGGGGGCCCCTCCATTATTTTAATTATCAGTTTTATTTTTGGTTGTAAAAGTCGATACCTACTTTTCGTGACGTTCGGCGGGTTGGAGAAAGTACGCGTGACGTCATCTTGTCCTTCTACTTAAACGCCCTTGTCTAGAACCCGCTGGAGATGACCCCCAAAGCCTTCTTACCAGCGGTACAGGGTACGAGAACTCGGAGACTCGCTTTTTCGTGAATTTATTGAGGGAATTTCCGTGTACCCATTCTGTTACTTGGCACCCCCCAACGGAGGCAAAATCCTTTCGCTTGGGGGATATTTCTATTCTGACCAACTGATGTCATCTCACCCCAGCGATAGATGGACTTGTCATCATACGTGTCAGCGAGGGCAAGGGCAGGTCAAAAGGCGAGCTTGAGGACTCCTCTCACTCTCTCTTCATCGTCCGTACTCTCTCCCAAGTCCTCTTCCCCTACATTCGTCTCATTCTTCATCCTCCCTTCGAGCTCTATTATGGCTCCTTCCAGCCCTCTCCCTTCTCTCATTCAGGCAGCCGTTCATCCCGATCAGCTGCTTGTTGTCACCGCCTTCGCATCCAGTCAGCGTTGGAATAGCGCAAGGGACTTTATCCTCGACTTGGCAATCCAGATCCCAGGAAGCTTATAGTACGTCTGCTCTCTCTGGCCCCTTTTCTGACGCTGAGATGGGGTTTTTGACGACTTATGCTAGTAAATTCATCCAAGTCTACTCACTCCCAGCTCTGCACGAGCGTCAGCGATTTCTCCTTCACTGTGCGGCACACTCCGACGCAGACGCAAAGCCTAGCATCGGCCTTCACTACGACGTTGCAACTGCCATAATCACCAAAGCTGAAGATTCCAACTGGAAGGCCGCCGTAGTGCAATATGTCGGGAAAGGAGAACAGCTCGAGGAAGCGTTATCGAAGTTGAGAAGCGCCGAAGTTCCGTTCAATGGCTCTAGCATCAGTACCAAAGAGATTACAAAGGAGAAAACTCGTCGCCAGAGATTCGGTAAGTCCCCAACCCTCCGCATCACCCTTCGGAACGTCGTCATGGATGGGTGCTGACAGCACTTCTGCCTCTGCTTTTTTTCCACAGCTAGAAAGCGCAAGATGCCTGTCAACCGAGGTCAAGCCCAACCGAGTCTCAAAAGGAAGAGAAATCTGGACGAGGCCATCAAAGGTGAAGCTAGCCGTCTTGCCAAGACCGCCCGCAACGCCGGCCAGAAGTACACCATCACGGACGACGACAAGAAGCTCCTCGCCCGCCACCTCGCGAAGGCTCCACGCGAGATGAGCTGGGAAGATTCGCTCTTCAACTTCGTTGAGCATGTGAGTGTTTACCTCGTCTTGCTCTTGCGGATTCGAGCTGACGTGGTTTCGTATCCGCAGAAGGAAGGAGCTGGAAGGTGGAGTTATCCAACCTGGGCTAGTATGCTGCGCAAAGAAAAGCAGTTTTTTGAACGTGAAATTTCCATTCTCCGTCGCGATGCCACTAAAATGGCCCAGGGGAAGGGGAAGGGAAAGCGTCTTTGAACCCGAAATCGGCTCGTTGCTCGTACCCTCTCTAATGGTGGTGCTTTATTATAACGATTAACTTGCCAGTTGCTTGCTCTTTGCTTTTAATCCATGTATTATGTGAAGGCGGCCGTTTTGAATAGACGCATTTTGTTCCGACGCCTTCTCCCTTGAGTGCCGTTTTCCTGGATCCCGCGGACGAGTTTTGAACGAGAGGGTCCTTGATGTCGGCGTCGAGAAGCTTTTAAGCCATACACCCTGCTTCCGTTCCACCCATCTCATCCTTCTACGCAACGAACAGAAGCCTTTCCGGGCTTGCAAATCGGAGTTAACCGGCGTTGTGCGGTCGAAACGGGGGTGACTCCCGACCCGACCACGCCGTGACGCCGTGTTCTGTTAGCGACACGCCTAACCGCACCCGCACTCCCGTTTGCAAGCCATTCCGACTAGCTTTAAGAATGCCAAACGGTGCCGGCATTAAGCTCTGGGGAGCGTCCCCAACGGACATGGAACTCCTGTCAAGCCTCCTGGAAGATCTCAAGGACTTGAAATTGGAGTTCTCCAAGGAGCGGAAAGTGGTCGTTGCAGCACAAAGCATTATCTCAGACGTCTTGAGAAATGACCTGGGCAATCCAATGGAGGAGAGGGCTGATGATGAGGATGCGAGTTGGGGTGAAGATTGGGGACCCGACGAGCTATTTGAATGGTACGCCTGTGTACAAAAAGGCCGACCCCACCAACCCTTCTAATCGACTGTCTGAATGAAATCAGGATCCTAGATATCGTACGCGGCTATGTTCCGCAGAGCGAGAAGCGCGACCATATCGTACTGGGTTTAGAAAACAGGTACGAGGTTGCGCAGTATTATTCATGTTATTACATGAGCTTACAATTCGGACTTGCCAATTCTGTCGCGTAGACTCGCTTCTGCATCTGCTTCGCCCTGGTTATCCCAGGAATCCGACTCCGGTTACGACCTCAGTGGCTCGCCCAGCGCATCCGGACCTGGGTCGGGGGCCACGCCAGGATCTCCTTCCACACCAAGACCGCCCCCAATATCACTCCTTCCAGTCGAACTCTTACAAGAAGTCTTCGAGCTCGCTTGCTTGGGCCAGACCACAAGTCCCCTAACTCCGTTTCATATCTCCCGGGTCAACACCTACTTCCGCTCCATTGCACTAGAGATGAAGCCTATCTGGACCTGCATTGATGATGTCCTTCCAATCCCGATCGCCAACCTCTACCTTGATCGCTCGGGGGATTGTCCCTTGAACTTTCGCATCGGTGCAGGTTATCCCCGAGACCGGTCAAGAACTTTCACCGAGAATTGGTTGCACATCCTTGCCAAGCATTGCAATCGAGTACAAGTCTTGGAAGTGGAAACTTCCGATATTGTGATGATGCGGGAATGGGCGGCGTTGCAGGACGAATATCATTGCTGCTTCCGTTCTCTGCGGAAATTCAATTACATCCTTCACAAACGCAGCAAGAGGGGAGAAGACAGCGTTATGTGCCCGATATGGGTAGCTTTCCCCGATCTACGGGATCTCTGGATCCAAGGCTGCTGGATAAGCGGTTGGGTTAGTACGAGCGATCCTTTCCCACCAACGTTGCAGCACCTCAAAGTTAGCGATATCGCGGAGTTACGCATTGGAGGATTCGCGAGGGCTCTGCAGGCTATTCCACAGCTCGCCACTCTCATAATAGACGATATACAGGAGCTCCCCACGACCGCAGGAACCTCTCCCCTTCCATCCCAGGTCGTGACCCTGGAACACCTAAAGGAGCTGGAGCTTTCCCGGATTGCAGAAAGTGATATGATGACACTGTGCGCACACCTTTCAACCCCTGCACTGTCTTCACTCTCGGCCTCTTTCTCTCGCTCCCCAGATACGGGAGGAAGCGATTTTCTCCCCAATTTCACCAAAACACACCCTAACATCGAGTCCCTCGACATCTCGTATTCCACCATGACTAGTGCGTGTTGGACCTCAGTTCTCGAGAACCTTCCAGACCTCAAAATCCTTCGCACTTGCGCATGTCATCTCACCGGCGATGATTTGCAAATGCTAACCGCCGGGCATAATCTCTCTCGGCTCACAAAGCTGACGTTTGACAATGAGCTCCGGCTCAGCACGTTGTTCGTTGAGCAAGTCGTTCGGACCCATCCTGCCTTAAAATCGGTTGTTCTGCGTGGATGGGATTCTTCAAACGTTTCAACGCACTCCTTGGATGCGATGAAACAGCATATCCAGCACCTCTATGTAGAGACATTAAGAACTTCACCCAAAGACTTCGGTCAAACGGAAAGCGAGAACGAATCCGATTGCTCGAATTGGGACTCCGAGTCCGACGAGGGATGGCTTTCTGGAGATGAAGCGGTTGTGTCAGGAAAGTGTTGAGTTCGCCGGTTGCTAGTGGACGTCAATGTAGTAGTAGGAATGCCGTTACTATTATCGTATTCCCTAGCTTTCGGCAGTAGCTGGTAGCTCAGGAGCATTTACTTACACCTCATGTAAAACTTGGTCTTTCTTACAGATAGCGTTGATTCCTATTGCTTCCGGCGGGAATTTACCGTTCCGGGACCGCTTCGGGAGCGGCGGCCTCGTAGTCCAGGCCACCCTTGGGGGAGGAGTTATAGGTGCCGATTGTGCATCATGCAGCAGATAGAGAAGCTAGGCCCGAGCCTCGACAAGATTGACGGTGGACAGGTTTGCCAGTCGAGACTGCTACAATTGAGCTGGCATCACATCAAGGGTTTTAGCAGAGACCAAGGCTCATCCGACAGTGATGACTGGTAACAAGATCGATGCGACCAGGAATCATCGAACTACTAAATAAATTTAACTTGTTTATTTGACCCGTGGGGCAGCCCCTTGCGGACTTAAGCGGGGCCGAGGCGGTCCTTACCAAAGAGTCACGCACCACGACCGAACACATTGGGCCGACTCCTGAGTCATAATCGACACTTATAAGAGAGCCAACTCTTCACCGCACAAATTTATCGGAACCTCTGGGTTACGCGTTCACCGAGCTCACCCAATCCCATCCCTAAAGCATCCATGTTCGCCGGCGCGAAACTTCGACCATCCGATTCAGCCGACATTGAGCTCTTAACTGCTATTTTCCATGATCTCAAGGGAGTCAAAGGACCAGCGTCTAGTGGGCTGTTCGTAGTCCAACATGTTTTATCGGAAGTCCTGAGCCCCCCGTTGACATGGAGTCCGGGGGCCCGCCAGGAGAGTGATCCTGATCCTGAATCGCAACCCTTTCAAGATTCCGGCCCTGATAGTGACGACGAAACTTGGGTCGAAGAATGGGATCCGGAGAGTCTTTACAGATGGTGCAGCCTGTTTCTCGGTTTAGTCTTGCAATCCATTTTCTGACAGTTGTCCTTTAGGATCCTTGACGCAATCCGTGGATTGCAGACTCAACATTTGTCCCCTAAGTGCCGAGATATCTCGAAGAGGCTCGGAGCAAGGTAAGCGATCTGCAAGACAATGTGGAAGCTCCTATGGGCTGAACCACACCACGACCATCTTCCTGCAGGCTGGCCGTGTCTGACAGTGCTAGGTCTTCCAACGCGGGAATCCTGCCCGACGTTTCGGACAACGGCAGCCCTTCGGGCAAACAGGCGGAAGAAGATCTTGCAGTCCCGTCTCCCATTTCCTTCCTGCCCATCGAGCTTCTCCGCCATATCTTCCACTTCGCTCATTCGTACCGGAGCGAAATCCGAATCCCAGTAACCCTCTCTCATGTCAACTCCTCCTTCCGCAAGGTTGCGCTTGCCATGGCATCGCTTTGGACCACCATCGATGATTTGCTGCCAATCCCGATGGTCGAGTTGTACATTGCCAGGTCAGGAGAAAAACCCCTTCAATTCCGCATGTATGCGGACTGGCTGGCTTCCTTGCCCCAAGGAGATGGGTCCATGGATATTCTTCTCAAAGAATCCAAGCGTATTAAGGCTATAGAGGTGTACGGGTTTGTTTCGACCGCGTTCACAAGATGGGCACGACTGGCTGAGCGGGATTCCATCTTCTCGTCTCTGGAAAAATTGGAGCTCGTGATCAGCAGGTTGGACAGCGGTCCAACTTGGGGCGACGATGCAGTCTGCCCTGTGTGGGAGTCGTTCCCTAGTTTAGAGGACCTTTGGATTCAAGGGTATCCCTGCGAAAACTGGACGAGTCCTTCGGACCCCTTCCCACCAGGTCTTCGGCGCCTGAAATTGAGCAGAACAGGCCTCATCGGACTCGAATATCTGTTGCAAGCCCTGCAGGGTTGTGTCAACCTCAACGTCCTCAGCCTAGACCACTGTTCTGTCGACTTCTCAATGGTTCTCGGAATAGGCAGGCGTGGTGGCATTACCATGGCATGCTTGGAGAAATTAGAGGTGGCCCGGATGCATGTACTGGACATTACGTGGTTATCAGACTATATCAAGACCCCAAATCTTGCGTACTTGTCCATCACGTATCCGGTCTCCCTAGGCTTCGAGAGTCACCTTGCCGACTTCCTCATTCCTTTCCCGAAGACCCACCCTCGACTTTCCTCGCTAGTCCTCCAGGAATGTAGCATGACAAGCAAAGCATGGTCTTCAACTCTTGAAAATTCCGTTCATCTGAAGCACCTCGTGATCCGGGGGTCGGACGTATGCGATGATGATCTACGCGCTTTGACGGTAGCAACAACCGTTCCCAATATCACCCACCTAACCCTGGAAAACGAGCTGCGGCTTAATACTTCATTTGTCGAGGAAGTGGTCCGAACTCACCCTCACCTAGTCTCAGTCATCCTACGGGGCTGGGATTCGTTCAATTCGAGGGAAGACACGGAGGTCATCGCAAGGCTCGTACCCTATGTGCAGATACACACAACTGGCAAGCCGCAAGACGATTGCGAGGGAGATAGTGGCAGTGAGGAGGATAGTTGGGATGATTCGTATTGGGAAGGCTCTGACTTTAGTGAAGATGATGGATGGCTTTCAGGTGATGAAGCGATTCGAAGTGCAGAATGAATTATGAGGGACCGTGGCTGGACAGGTCGGAGTATTTACTTACAGCTCAAGTAAAGTACGGCGTCTCGTATGGGATCATGAATTACTATTAAGCGAGTTTTTAACGTACCGGTACCGCTTCGATCGGGGTCAGGCTCATGGTCGCAAACCATCAGTGGTCGGCAGAAGGAGCGTGTCGAATACTTTATAGCCCGCGTAATAATCTGGAAAGCAGGGCCAATGAGTCGGTTTCACTCTCACCACTTCCTCTCTCACAAAGATTCACCTTGTGCGTTTTGGGCTGCTACGTGAGCGGCGTTACGGTGATGGTTGTAGTGTTTGAGCATCTTTATAATGCTTAAGACCATCCCA
The DNA here is from genome assembly GCA_019633425.1 of Tulasnella sp. 424. Taxonomy (NCBI): domain Eukaryota; kingdom Fungi; phylum Basidiomycota; class Agaricomycetes; order Cantharellales; family Tulasnellaceae; genus Tulasnella; species Tulasnella sp. 424. The sequence goes on along the minus strand of WSUB01000058.1, from coordinate 85,540 downwards.
ATTCATGACATCGCGGGGATTTGAGATTCTAAAGGGTAACGATAATGGTCGGGGAGGTGTTTTCGAGTAGCGTTGGTGCCGAAAGAGCTCTTCTGGTCGGGGGAACTGACGGATGTAAGCACATTATCTCCGGCGCGCCCGGCCGGTGGCGATGCGCCCCTGACCGACGCCCTGCGGACTTAAGCGGATCCGACTTGGCCCTTAATATATCGTTACGTTCGACCACCTGCACAAGCACATCGGGTCAACTCCTAGGCCATAAGCGACAGTTATAAGACAGAGTCTGCTCCGCGCCACAAAATTTTCCTGGAAACCTCTAGACATCTCCCGCGCTAAGCTCACCGAGCCCACCCAAGCCCCCATCCCAAGAATGTCCAGGTCTCCCGGCGCAGCACTTCAATCTTCAGATCCAGCCGACATCGAGCTTCTCACCGCTATTTTCGATGATCTCAAAGCCGACCGAGACGATAACCTAACCGGCGGCCCTGCATTCATGGGGTTATTCGGAGTCCGACATGTTTTGGCAGAGGTCCTAGGACTCCCGTATGCATGGAATCCTGAGTCCCGCCCAGAAGATCAAGCTGATCCTGGATCGCAACCCTTTCAAGAATCTGGCTCCGATGATAACGACGAAGCTTGGGTCGAGGAATGGGATCCGGAGAGTCTTTACAGATGGTATGTCTCGTTTTTCGGTTCTGCCTCGCAACCCCTTTTCTGACAGTTGATCCTTTAGGGTCCTCGATGAAATCCGCGGATTGCAGCCTCAAGATGTGACCGCTAGGTGCCGAGGTATTTCAAAGAGGCTCAGCGAAAGGTGAGCTATCCACCCGGCACGGTGGCAGCTGCTGTGGGCTGAACCGAACCGCGACCGAATTACCTGCAGGCCGGCCGTGTCCGACGGCGTCCAGTTTCTCAAGGCGGGGGCCCTACCTGGCGCTATGAGCGGTTTGACGGAAGGCGGCAGCCCCTCGATCAAACGGGCAGAAGAGGATCCTGCAGCTCCTTGTCCCATTTCCTTCCTGCCCGTCGAGCTCCTCCGCCATATCTTCCACTTCGCTCATGCGCACCGGAGCGAAATCCGAATCGCAGTAACTCTCTCACACGTCAGCTCTTACTTCCGCTCCGTGGCACTTGGAATGACATCCCTTTGGACGACCATTGATGATTTGCTTCCAATTCCGATCATCGAGCTGTACATTGCCAGGGCAGGAGAAGAAGTCCTTCAATTCCGCACGTGCGCAGGCCGGGTTGGACGCGCATCCCTACTCCCAACAAGCCAGCATCTAGATATTCTTCTCAAAGAATCCAGGCGGATCCAGAGCATGGAGGTGTACGGCTTTGATCCTAAAGCCTTTACCAGATGGGCGGGGCTCCTGGATGAGCGTGATCCCATATTCTCGTCTCTGGTTAAACTGGACCTCGTGATCAGCAGCTCTGACCAGGGTGGAAGTCAATTCGCAGAATCCCCCGTGTGGGAGTGGTTCCCGAGCTTGCAGGACCTGTGGATCCAAGGGTATCCCAGCAATTGTTGGGGGAGTCCTTCGGAACCTCTCCCGCAAAGTCTTCGGCGTCTGAAGTTGAGCAGAGGAGGCCCAATATGGTTCGAAGAACTGTTGGATGCCCTGCAAGGCCTCGCCAACCTCAAGGTCCTAAGCATGGACCACTGTTCTCTAGAGTTCTCACTGTCCCAAAAAAAAGGACGTAGCGGCATTACTATGACGTGCTTGGAGAAGTTGGAGGTGGCTCAGATGTCCGTGCAGGGCATCATGGGTCTAGCGTCCCATATCAACACTCCGAATCTTGCGGCTTTATCCGTCACATATCCGGTGGGCCTCGACCTTGCCGAGGCCATCATCCCTTTCACAAAGGCACATCCTCGGCTCGACTCGCTTCTCCTTCAAGAATGCAGCATGGGAAGCGGAGGGTGGTCTTCAGTTCTGGAAAACTCCGTTCATCTGAACCACCTTGCGATCCGGGGCTCGAATCTGTGTGATGATGACCTTCGCGCCTTGGCGACGACGGCAATCATTCCCAATATCACTCACTTGACCCTTGAAAACGAACTACGGCTTACTACTTCAATCGTCGAGCAAGTGGTTCGGACTCACCCTCACCTGATCTCAGTCATTCTACGAGGCTGGGATTCATCCAACGTGTCGAAGGAAAACGCGGAGGTCATTGCAAGGCTCGTACCACACGTGCGGATAGAGGCAATTGGAAAACTACGAGATGTTTGTGGGGGAGATAGTGGCAGTGAGGAGGATGATTGGGATGATTCGTATTGGGAAGGGTCTGACTTCAGTGAAGATGATGGATGGCTTTCGGGTGATGAAGCAATCCGAACGCAAGGTGAATTGTAACGGTCGGTAGTTGGACAAATAGAATCACTTGCTCGATTTATGTACACCACTGTGTCTCTTACGGATACCGTTAACTCCTACTGCTCGCCAGCAGGCATTAACGTATCGGTCCCACCTCGGGAGCGATCCCGTAGACCAGATCACCTTGCATCGTAAACCGTTAGTAGTCGAGCAATCGGTGGACATTGTGCGAACTGATAGCTGACGGTATGATATTGTCGTATTGCGAGTTCCACCGGCAGGTCAACGCGGTCGTGAAACCTTTCATCGGCGTTAACCGGCTCTCTGACGGCCGGAACCGGGTGACTCTTTGACACAACCACACCTTGGTGCCCTGTTCCTTCTATTACTATTACCGACGCGCATACCACCTTCCAAAGGAATCCCACAGTCATGACCTCTCCTTATTTTGAAATGCACCAAAGTGCTGGCATTCGTCTCTGCAGAGCGTCCCAAAACGACATCGAGCTCTTGTCAAGTATCCTGGAAGATCTCAAAGACTTGGAACGAAAACTCAACACCGACGAGCCGAAAATGATCACTTCCGCCCAAAGCATTATCTCAGATGTCTTAAGAAATAACTTGGAGAACTCGACGGAAGAGGTGCCTGACGATGAGGATTTGGCTTGGGGTGAAGAGTGGGAACCGGAAGAGTTATACGAATGGTGCGTCTGTGTCCAGAAACGTCAAGCTGGTTCTTTTTTCTAACCTACCGTCCAAACGAATTAGGATTCTAGATATCGTGCGCGGCTACGCTTTGGAGAGCAAGGGGTGCGATGATGTGGTGCTTTCTTTGGAAAAAAGGTACGAGACACAGCTGCAGTATCCCCGCCGTTATAAGGGTCCACGATTGAGACTTGACAATCCTCTACTGTAGACTCGCCTCGACATTTGCATCTCCCCAGTCGTCCCAGAAACCCGAGTCCGATAACGACCTCGGTGACTCCCCATCCACATCAGGACCTCGGCCGTCGCTCACAGCAAGATCTCACTCCCCATTAACCCCGTCGCCAATATCACTCCTCCCCACCGAACTCTTACAAGAAATCTTCGGGTTCGCCTGCCTGGGGCAGACCACCAGTCCCCTAACTCCGTATCATATCTCCCGAGTCAACACCTACTTCCGATCCATTGCGCTAGACTTGAAGTCCCTCTGGACCTGCATCGACGATATACTTCCAGTTCCGATGGTCAACCTCTATCTTGTTCGGTCGGGGGATGCTCCCTTGACCTTTCGCATCGGTGCAGGTTATCTTCGAAACCAGTCAAGAGGCTTCATCGAGACATGGTCAGACATCCTTGCCCAGTATAGCGATCGAGTTCAAAGCTTGGAAGTGGAAACCTCCGAGATTATGATGATGCGGGAGTGGGCGTCGTTACAGGACGAACATCATAGCGGCTTCCCTCGATTGAGAAAATTCGATTACATCCTTCACAAAGGCAGCAAGAAGGGAGAGGACACCGTCATGTGTCCAATATGGATAGCTTTCCCCGACCTGCGCGATCTCTGGATCCAAGGTTGTTGGATAAACGGTTGGGTTAGTACAAGCGACCCGTTCCCATCAACGTTGCAGTGGCTCAAAGTCAGCGATATTACGGAACTACGCGTCGAAAAATTCGTGGAAGCTCTGAAAGCTATTCCGGGTCTCGTCACTCTCATTTTAGACGATATCCAGGAGCTCCCCGCGATCGCAGGAACCTCTCCCCTTCCATCCCAGGTCGTGACCTTGGAACACCTAAAGGAGCTGGAGCTTTCTCGGATCTCCGAAGGGGAGATGGTCGCACTCTGTGCCCACATTCTGACACCCGCCCTGTCTTCACTCTCGGCTTCCTTCGCCTCCTCGTCGACAGGAGGAAGCGATTTTCTCCTTACTTTCACCAAAACTCACCCTAACATTGAATCCCTCGACGTCTCTTATGCTACCATGACCAGCACTTGTTGGTCCTGGATCCTCGAGAACGTTCCGAACGTCAAGACCTTCCGTGCCTGTGCATGCGATCTCGGCAGCGATGATTTGCAAATACTGACCGCCGAGCATAATTTCTCTCGGCTCACAAAGCTGGCGCTCGACAATGAGCTCCGGCTCAGTACTTCGTTCGTTGAGCAGGTCGCTCGGGCGCATCCGGCCTTAAAATCGGTCGCCCTGCGCGGATGGGACCCTTCAAACGTCTCGACACACTCTCTAGATGCTATAAAACAGCGTGTCCAGCACCTTTACGTGGAGACATTGAGAGACTCACCCGAAGACTTCATTCATACCGATACCGACACCGAATCCAACGCTTCGAGCTGGGACTCCGAATCCGACGAGGGATGGCTTTCAGGAGATGAAGCGGTTGTGCGAGGAAAGTGTTGAACTAGCAGATTGCTAGTGGACATTAAATGTAGTAGTGAGAATGCCGCTATCAATCTTGTATCTCTGCTTTTGCTGCGAAGCGCGTGAAAGTAGGTCGCCGGCCAACTCTGAACTTTGAAGGGATGTAGCAGTCATGGCAGTGGTTTTGACATAGTTACCGAGTTTCGCGCACAAACACGCACCTCAGCTGGCACTCTAACTTGCTGTGTACTGTTTTCGAAGTTGGCAAGTATTAGGAGCTTCCGTGCAAAACGTTGACAATTCGACGCCCGCATGTCATTCAGTTCAGTAGTGAATATAGACGGAGTCGGCGTTCGGCGGGCTTATGTAAGCCGGTTAACATTCATTCTTGCCACCACCGCTGGATAGCGAACTCGCAGACTCAACCTGAAATCTACCGGTTCTCAAATTCATCTCTCTATTCGATAGTTGCTGCCACAGGAAAAGAAAATACAAGAAATGAATCTGCTTTACTGTGACGCGGATGATATACGGTTCCTATCCACCATCCTGGAGGACGTCAAAGCCATTTCAGGAGACGCAGACACTCGATCAATCGAAAGGAAAGGAATGAATACAGTCAAAACCATCCTCGACGAGGCCCTGGGAGGGTACCGAGACGAGCGCCGCCAGGATGACATCAGCGGCGATGAGTCGCGGAACGCCATCGATCTGGAATGCGTAGGAGACTTGGAGGATGTCAACGACGAGACCTGGACAGAGGAATGGGAGTTCGTAAAGCTTTGCAAATGGTCTGATACAGATTCTATCTTTTCTGCCCGCATTTCTGTATCCTGACTCATTTGACACCCCTTAGGATCTTGGACCAAGCCCAAGCAATTTACCTTGAGGGTGACGAAGAATGCGGGCATATTGTAGAAAAATTAGAATCGAGGTGGGTTCAAAGAACCGGAAATTGCCCCCGCCTCTGGTCATTGACTGGACTATGCATAACTGAATCGATTTATTTGTGACGTTCCGCAATGCAGGCTTTCCGACTTGAAGACCACAAAAGGTACCTCCGGGCGGGCGAGGGGCGAAGAAACTCTACAGGACGAAGAACCGGAGAGCACGCGCAATTCCAGCCCCATCTCTCTCCTCCCTGTCGAGCTCCTCCAGCACATCTTCCGGCTTACTGCTTTGTCTCGGCACTGGGTTCGCATCCCACTCGTTCTTTCCCATGTCAACTCTCACTTCCGCACCATTGTGCTCGGCATTCCATCTCTCTGGACCGTTCTCGATGACAGCCTTTCAATGCCAATCGTCGAACTCTACGCCACACAATCAGGAGACGAACCTCTCGTCTTGAGTTTCAGGACCGATTACCTGTTCGGCAAATCCAGTCATTCTGCCCAAGACTGGTTTGATTTCCTGTCTAGAGAGTCTGCCCGTGTCGAACGGGTAACAGTAGTTGGGACTTCTCCTCAAGGAGTTTCATCATGGGGGAGACGGTTTGATGGCTACGCAGACGATGAATTAATCATCTTCCCGTCCCTCACAACGCTGGTCATCTCTTTAAGCACCGATAGTCACGATAGAGCTCTATGTCCGACATGGAGTCATTTCCCATTTCTGAGAGAGCTTTGGATTCAAGGGTGCTGGTGCCCTGGTTGGGTAGGGCCTCAAGATCCATTCCCTCCGACACTACGGCATCTGCGGCTCAGCCAGATTACCTCAGCCCCTCTTACCAGGATCCTCGAGGCGCTCAGCGGAGTTTTAGGCCTCGTTGGTTTGGCTCTGGCGGATTGTACCCTGGATCTGGAGGAGGCTGTCCCCCCACTTTCCAGCCGAGTGACGCTAGCTTGCTTGGATGAGTTGGAGTTTGAAAGGGTTCGAGCCGCTGATATGAGCACCATTTCACTCTATCTATCCACTCCAAATCTTTCTTCGCTATCAATCACATACCCCCTTCTTAGTGGCGGAACCGCCGACTTCCCCATACCATTCACAGTCGCACACCCTCAAATCTCCTCCCTTCGTATCCTGGATTGCAGACTAACGTCGAATGAATGGGGAATGGCGTTGCGCAACCTGGACAACCTGGCCAACCTGCATATTCGCGCTTCCAGCCTAACGGACGGGGACCTCTCCATGCTAGAGGAAGGCACAGTTGCTCCCCAGCTCGTTCACATTACCTTTGAAAACGAGTTGGATCTCACTACTTCCTTTATCGAGCGAGTAGTGAGGGCACATCCAAACGTGGAATCGGTCGTGCTCCGTGGATGGGCCGCGAATAATGTTTCACAGGGAGTTGTCGAAACCATCTCCAAGCTGGTAAGGCACGTCATTGTGGACGTTTCTGATGGAGTGCAACAAGAGAACGAGAACGGAAGCGAGGAGGGTTACGCCTCCAGCTCGGACGAATCTTACTGGGAAGGGTCGGATTTCGAGGAGGATGATGGATGGCTTTCTGGAGACCAAGAAGTTGTCGCTCGCGCCAAGGTTCCTAGCTTTTAAGATTTGAGGGATAGTAGCTCTAAAATACGAGTTCAATATAAGCTGCGATTGTCCGGAATGGGGCAAGGGACAAAGAAGTCACTGAATTCGAAGTTTCTGGAATCACTTTCCAAAGGGATTTAATTTACGGGCTGCTAGTGCACGTTTAATGTAATAGTAAGAATACCACTATCAATCTTGTATCTCTACTATTGCAGCAATGTGCGTACAAATAGCTCGCCGGCCCAGTCTGAAGGACTGCAGCAGTCACAGCAGTCGTCTCAGTCCAGATTCGCGAAGAAACAACCTCGGAGTTTCAGCTGCCTCTCCAGCTCATTGCATACCTGCTATCTCCGGCAAGCTCAGGAGTTTTCGTTAACACTTCAACTCCCGCATGTCATTCAGGTCTCGTGAACGTTTGACGGGAGACCTCACAAGGCGGCCTTTCGGCATTCGGCCGGCTTATGTAAGCCAGTTGGCTATGATTTGTTTGTTACAATCGCTGGGATCGCAAGCGGGGCTCTCGCAGACCCAACGTGCAAGTTACAGCTACTCAAACTGGTATTCCGATACCTGCTGATTCGCGACAAAGGATACGGAGAAGATGGCTCTCCTCCACTGTGACCTTGACGATATCAAGTTCCTATGCACCATCTTCGATGACGTCAACGACGTTTTAGGAGACGCAGGTACTCGATCAATCGAAATGAAAGGACTAGGTACAGTCAGAAGCATCCTCAACGAGGTTCTTGCGGGGCACCGATGCCAGAGCCGAGATGACACAAGCGTCGGCGAGTCGCAGAATCCCTCAGATCTGGAATGCGGTGAAGACTCAGCGGAGGATGACCACGACGAGAGTTGGACAGAGGAATGGGAGTTCGGAAAGCTTTGCAAATGGTACGATACACTGGTTTCCACCTTTTCTGCCCCGCAGTGCTGTGTTCTGACTCATTTGGCTACGCCTCTAGGATCCTAGACCAAGCACAAGCGTATTGCCTTGAAGGTGATGAAGAGTGCGGACATATTGTAGAAAAATTAAAATCGAGGTGGGTTAAAAGAACTGGGAACCGCGCGTACCTTTGTTCGTCGGCTGGACTATGCATATGACTGGGTCGGCCTATTGGTGACGTCCCGCAATGCAGGATTACCGACTTGGAGACCGAAAATGACCCGTTCGGGCAGGCAAGGCGCGAAGAAGCTCCACGAAGCGAAGAAACGGAGAGCGCTCACGATTCCTGCCCGATCTCTCTCCTCCCCGTTGAACTCCTCCAGCACATCTTCCGGCTCATCACGCCGCCTCGACACCGGGTTCGCACCCCGCTCGAGCTTTCCCATGTCAACTCTCACTTCCGCACCATTGCCCTATCCACCCCTTCTCTTTGGACTGTCCTCGACGACAGCCTGGCAATCCCGCTTCTCGAACTCTACGCCGCACGATCGGGAAACGAACCTCTCGACATGACCGTAAGACCCGATTACCTGTTCAGCAAATACAAGCGGTCCGTCCCGGATTGGTTTAGATTCCTCTTTACCGAGTCTGCCCGCTTCGAGCGGGTGACGGTGGTTGGGTATTCTCCTCATCGAATCTCCACCTGGGGGAGATGGATCAACGGCACCCTCGGAATTAAAGAGATCACCTTCCCATCCCTCGCAAAGCTGGTCATCTCTTTAGGCACGAGCATTCACAACAGAGTCGTGTGTCCGAGATGGGCTCTTTCCCCTTTCCTGAGGGAGCTTTGGATCGAAGGCTGTTGGTGTTCGGGTTGGATAGCACTAGAAGATCCATTCCATCCAACCCTACGGTATCTACGACTCAGCCGCGTCAGTGATGTTCCGCTTATGATGCTTCTTCAAGCGGTTGGCGGGGTTTTAGGCCTCGTGGGATTGGCCCTGGAGCATTTTAGTCTGAGCAGTCAAGAAACCGCCCCACCGCTTTCCAACCGAGTGACTTTAGCTTTTTTGGAGAAGTTGGAGTTCGAGAGGCTTCGAGCCGCCGATATGAGCACCATCTCGCGCTATCTGTCCACTCCGAATCTTTCTTCTCTGTCGATCACATGCCCCCAGCTTAGTAGCGGAACCACCGACTTCCTCACTCCATTCACGCTTGCACACCCTCAAATCTCCTCCCTTCGTATCCTGGACTGTAGACTGACGCCGAACGAATGGGTAATGGCATTGCGCAACCTTGACAACCTGGCCAACCTGCATGTTCGCGCTTCCGGCCTGGCGGACAGAGACTTCTCCACCCTAGCGGAAGGGATAGTTGTTCCTCGGCTCTCCCATATAACCTTTGAGAACGAGTTGGGTCTCACTACCGCCTTTATCGAACGAGTTGTGAGGGCGCATCCGAACGTGGAATCGGTCGTGCTTCGCGGGTGGGCCGCGTCAAACGTTTCACAGGGTGCTGTCGAAGCCATCTTTAAGCTTGCAAGGCACGTCATTTTGGACGTTTTTGATGGGGCGCAACAAGAGAATGAAAGCGGGAGCGAAGATAGTTACGCCTCCAGCTCGGACGAATCTTACTGGGAAGGGTCGGATTTCGAGGAGGATGATGGATGGCTTTCTGGAGACCGAGAAGTTGTCGCCTATGGTTCCTAGGTTTATGCATTTATAGTATTTAAGGGATTATAATGGCTGCAATATATGTGTTCCATATAAAGATGCGATTGTCCCGAATGGGGCAAGGCACAAAGAAGTCACTGAAGTTTCTGGAGACCAACTTGAATTTCCATTGGGATTTAATTTGCCGGTTGCTAGTAGACGCTTAATGTAGTAGTTGAAGTAGTAAGAATGCCATTATCAATCTTGTATCTCTACTATCGCGGCAATGTGTGTAAAATAGCTCGCTGGCCAAGTCTAAAAGACTGTAGTAGTCATAGCAGTCGTCTCAGTCGTCTCGACACAATTACCAGATTTCGCAAACAACATGAACCTCACAGCTTTTCCTTCAGCTGCCTCTCGAGCTCGTTGTTCTGGCGAACCTGCTACAATCCCAGGAGTTTTCGTTAACATTTCAACTCCCGCATGTCATTCAGTTCTCGTGAACGTAGACTGAGACCCCATGAGGCCGCCCCTCCGGTATTCGGCAGGCTTATGTAAGCCAATTGACCATAATTTGTTACAACCGCCGGGATCGCGAGCAGGCTCTCGCAGACTCAACGTGCAAGTTACCGGTACTCAAACTAACATCTGTGTTCCGGTACTTGCTGCTTCGTGATAAAGAATACGGAGGAGATGACTCTCCTCTACTGTGACCCGGACGATATCAAGTTCCTATGCACCATATTCGATGACGTCAAAGCCGTTTTAGGAGACGCAGGCACTCGATCGATCGAAATGAAAGGACTAGGTACAGTCAGAAGCATCCTCAACGAGGTTCTTGCGGGGCACCGGTGCCAGAGCCGAGATGACACAAGCGTCGATGAGTCGCAGAATCCCTCAGATCTGGAATGCGCTGAAGACTCAGTGGAGGGTGACCACGATGAGAGTTGGACAGAGGAATGGGAGTTCGGAAAGCTTTGCAGATGGTACGATACACTGGTTTCTACATTTTCTGCCCCGCAGTTCTGTATTCTGACTCATTTGGCTACGCCTCTAGGATCCTAGACCAAGCACAAGCGTATTGCCTTGAAGGCGATGAAGAGTGCGGGCATATAGTAGAAAAATTAAAATCGAGGTGGGTTTAAAAGAACTGGGAACCGCGCGTACCTTTGGTCGCCGGCCGGACTATGCATGACTGAGTTTGGCCTATTGGTGACGTCCCGCAATGCAGGCTTGCCGACTTGGAGACCGAGAATGACCCCTTCAAGCAGTCAAGGCGCGAAGAAGCTCCACGGAGCGAAGAAACGGAGAGCGCTCGCGACTCCTGCCCGATCTCTCTCCTCCCCATTGAGCTCCTCCAAGACATCTTCCGGCTCACCACGCCGCCTCGACATCGGGTTCGCACCCCGGTCGTTCTTTCCCATGTCAACTCTCACTTCCGCACCATTGCCTTATCCACTCCATCTCTTTGGACCGTCCTCAACGACAGCCTGGCAATCCCGCTTCTCGAACTCTATGCCGCACGATCGGGAAACGAACCTCTCGACATGACCATACGAACGGACTACCTGCTCGGTAAATACAAGCAGTCCGTCCAAGACTGGTTTGAGTTCCTCGTTACCGAGTCTGCCCGCTTCGAGCGGGTAACGGTACTTGGGAGTTCTCCTCACCGAATCTCCACCTGGGGGAGACGGATCAACGGCACCCTCGGAAATAAGGAGATCACCTTTCCATCCCTCACAAAGCTGGTCATCTCTTTGAGCACCAGCAGTCACAACAAATTCATGTGTCCGAGATGGACTCTTTCCCCCTTCCTGAGGGAGCTTTGGATCGAAGGCTGTTGGTGGCATGGTTGGATAGCACCGGAAGATCCGTTCCCTCCGACTCTACAGTATCTACGGCTCAGCCGCGTGGGTGAAGTCCCGATTATGATGCTTCTTCGAGCGGTTAGTGGGGTTTTAGGCCTCGTCGGGTTGTCCCTGGAGCATTTAAGCTTGGACAGTGACGAAGCCCCCTCAACGCTCTCCAACCGAGTGACTCTAGCTTTTTTGGAGAAGTTGGAGTTTGAGAGGGTTCGAGCCGTTGATATGAGCACCATCTCACGCTGTCTGTTCACTCCGAATCTTTCTTCTCTGTCGATCACATGCCCCCAGCCTAGTAGCGGAACCACCGACTTCCTCACTCCATTCACAGTCGCACACCCTCAACTCTCCTCCCTCCGTATCCTGGACTGCAGACTGACGTCGAACGCATGGGGAATGGCATTGCGCAACCTTGACAACCTGGCCAACCTGCATGTTCGCGTTTCCGGCCTGGCGGACAGAGACTTCTCCACCCTAGCGGAAGGGATAGTTGTTCCTCGGCTCTCTCATATAACCTTTGAGAACGAATTGGATCTCACTACCGCCTTTATTGAGCGAGTTGTGAGGGCGCATCCGAACGTGGAATCGGTCGTGCTTCGCGGGTGGGCCGCGTCAAACGTTTCACAGGGTGCTGTCGAAGCCATCTTTAAGCTTGCAAGGCACGTCATTGTGGACGTTTTTGATGGGGCGCAACAAGAGGACGAAAGCGGGAGCGAGGATAGTTACGCCTCCAGCTCGGACGAATCTTACTGGGAAGGGTCGGACTTCGAGGAGGATGATGGATGGCTTTCTGGGGACCGAGAAGTCGTTGCCTATGGTTCCTAGTTTTATGCGTTTATAGTATTTAAGGGACTCTAGTGGCTGTAATATATGAGTTCCACATAAAGATGCGATTGTCCCGAATGGGGCAAGGCACAAAGAAGTCGCTGAAGTTTCTGGAGACCAATTTCGCTCTTTTTTTTCAGGCAAGCACAGGGACGTCAAACAGCAAACAATCAAATATGCTAGGGATACAGTTTCGGAAACCCATAGATAACGTAAAGCGTGAGGAAAGCGATAGCGGGGACGCACCGACAACGCGAAAGCGGTGATGAAAACAACAATAAAAGCAAGTGAATACACCATGAAGCAGCCACGATAACCACGCATAATAAAAAAAGCGGCATAGAATCTCTTGATCCTCCAATTTAACCAGCCAGAGGCTCGTATCCGGGCTTTCCGAACACGGCGCTGACGTACATGGCACTCCTCCGTTTGACCGCTTTCGCGGTTTTGGGGATGTTGGGGAAGGAAGGTGCATTGCCGTCCATGATGATGTTGAGACTGTTGAAAGAGTCTTTGGGGCAAGCGGATGTGGAGAACATCGCAAAGCCGGCGGCACCGGATGCACTGGGGGTACCGGAAACGGCAGATGGAGACATGGCTGTTCGTGTGATGTGGTGATGGGGGGAGTGAGTAGGGAGTGGGTGTTTGTGTATTAAGAGTATATAGGATTGATGTAAGAGTACGAGACGAGGGAGCGGATGTTTAGAGACGTTTGAAGCAAGCAAAGGGTGGGTTAGAGTAGATTGTTATGTACGACGAAGAGGCTGGTCGTTGGCAGATGAGAGAGGATGAGAGAAATGCTCTACGCCGCTCAAGGACCGTTATATAGCATATCTACGTGGCAGGATAGTTTCAGTGGATGATTCTTGGGAGTAGGACCCTTGACGTGAGGTTCTCGGTTGTGAATGCTTTGTCTAGGTCAAGTGATTTGCAAAGGGGGAGAGTGAGGGTTGAACCCGAAGACCGCTGTTGCAATTCCAATCCAAATCCAGTGTTACTACAATACGAAAAGCTGTTGAGAACAATGGGTGGTTGAGAATGGGGGCAGAGCGGGAATGCAACAAAGGGTGACCACAACAAATCCCGCCCCCTCGGTCTCCGTCGGCCTTCTCCGTCTCCCCCCTTTAGCCGAGCACTCCACTGCACTCCAACCGAGCCGCACAAAGACCCTCCCACCAAAAACGCATTGCCATCGCGTGGCATACCGCATTTCGTTTCAGAGTATAGAAAGGTGCGGTTTTCGTCTCCTAAGTATAAAGGACTTCACCATGCCGATTCTCACTGTGGGCGTCTGGATCGTGATCCCTTAACAGCCCAAAATGGCTACTCCCCGGTGGTACTCCGCCTTATCAGATGCCCTGAAAAAGTCCCCTAAATCCGCTAGTGAGTCTTCGCTGGACTAGATAAGATATTTGCCAGCGCATTCTCATGATTTGCATCCGGGCTTTCTCGTCATTTCCGCATGGCCCTCTCCCGTAATTTCTGGAACGCGCAGTCTACACGCTCGCAACCGTAGACGCGTCCGCTTCCCCTCCGATTCCCCGGGTCAGAAGCATTGTGCACCGTGATTTCATCTCGCCTGCCCCCGACTCGCCTTTACTCGTTTCCACCACCGACATCAGAACTCCGAAGGTTCATGAGCTCACCTCAATCCAGCCACAACCACTCCCGCCTGGCGTCGCGCGAAACGCCGAAATCGTGTGGTGGTTTCCTGGGGATCTGAACGAGCAGTATCGGTTCTCCGGGACAATCCATATTCTGCCGAGAGCGGACCACGAGCTATTCAAGGTGTTTCCGCGTGAGAGGCTAGCTCCGGAGAAAGACGAGAATGGGAAACCGTTCGACTGGGAATCTGAAAGGCTCAGGATTTTCAATGAGAAGATGGGGGATGTGCTTCGAGCCAGTTTTGCTCGGCCGACTCCCGGGAGTCCGTTGGAGAGATACGAGGACGCGGAAAAGTGGCCCGCCGAACTACCCAAAACCACCGACCTCGATGACAAGGACGAAGATACCAAGGCGCAGGTCAAATGGGCTCTAGAGAACTTTTCTCTGATGATTCTCGAACCGGTGACTGTGGAGAGGGTGGAGCTCGGGGTGATACCCAACAGGCGGACGCAGTGGGAACGAGCCGGAAAAGAGTGGACCGAGAGGATCGTAGTACCTTGAACAACAAAAGGATCCCAATTCCATTTCAGTGTACAACAAACTTTTTCCCGAGTCTATTGAAGTTAAAAAATCCCTGCTTTTTTTCAATTGGTCCTCCCGTTCGTGTGTACGATGCAAGTTGACCACTTCTCCCCAGGCTCAGGCTTCGGCATCCTCCTTGAGACGCTTTGCACTTGATTGCTCCTCGCCTTCGGCCTAGGCATCATAATCGTCGCCGACTTCTTCTACAGGCCTCTTTTGGGACATTGGTGTGAGCGGGGGGTAAGCTTGCATCCGTAGTGGTTCTCACCAAACGGTGGTTAAGTAGAGCCGCCTGATCAAAAACCTCCTCCGGTACGTCCTCCTCCTCCTCAGCCTCCTCTTCTTCTTCGTCGTCGCCTAAAATATAATTTCCGTCAAGGCCCGCAAACCACGAGACCGGGGTAACGGCGCACTGACCGGGTGCTTCATACGTATCATCATCTTCTTCGTCCTCCTCAGGCGCGAGTGCCTATTTTGAGCGATGATGGTGTATGTCCCCAATGGGCCAAATCAGTCCCGTCCATCCAAACGGAACAAGACTTTGGAAATGCTCGTACCTCTTGTCCATCTTCCTCTTCTTCATCTTCATAATCTTCCTACAGCATCCCAATACCACCAATACAGAGTTTTAGACTTTCCATCAGCACACTCCGTGCGAGGAAACTTCCAACACGGAAGAAGGTGGTATGCATATGTACACGTACCTCTTCATCATCATTGTCTTCCTCTTCCATGGCGAGGGAGCTTTGTGTCTTCTTCAGCTCAGAGGCGGGTGAGCCGGTTGCTGGTGAGGCGGCGGCTGCTGCTGCAGACATGATGATGATGGGCTGGTTGGCTGAGTTGCGTGTGTGTGTAGTTGGGAGATGGAAAGAAACGGAATGGCAAGGTGGGAGTTCGAAGTTGTGCAAGGGAACCTGGTAACAAGAGAGGGAGGTCCCCGACTCAGTCGTAGACAGAGGGTTCTGTCGGTCAAGCGCACCGTTCCTGATACCAGGCACCATGTCCCACGTCCGCTTATGAAAGCCTCCACTCACTCCGGAGAAAGATGAGAATGGGAAACCGTTCGATTGGGAGTTCGAAAGGCTCAGGATTTTCAATGAGAAGATGGGGGATGTGCTTAGAGCCAGTTTTGCTCGGCCGACTCCCGGGAGTACGTTGGAGAGATACGAGGGCGCGGAAAAGTGGCCTGCCGAACTGCCCAAGACCACCGACCTCGATGACAAGGACGAAAGTACCAAGGCGCAGGTGAACTGGGCTCTAGAGAACTTTTCTCTGATGGTTCTCGAACCGGTGACTGTGGAGAGGGTGGAGCTCGGGGTGATACCCAACAGGCGGACGCAGTGGGAACGAGCCGGAAAAGAGTGGACCGAGAGGATCGTAGTACCTTGAACAACAAAAGGATCCCAATTCCATTTCAGTGTACAACAAACTTTTG